>OX336420.1:73964020-74289056 GCA_946903255.1 Schistosoma spindalis | reverse complement strand
ATCTCTGGCCACCAACATGTGAGCCTCGCCAATGACTTCATTTTTTCAACACCTAAATGTCCACTATGAAGATCTTCTAGGACAGATTTACGCAATGAAGGAGGAATAACAACACGATCATTTAAACACAAAATACCATCAGGAGTAGTAGATAGCTCATCCCGCTTTGAAAAATAGATAGGAAATCTACGTTTCAAATTAGCATTCCAACCTTTCCGTATAGCATTAATTATACATCCAAAGTATTTACGAGTTTCTATAATGAGATCTGGACGTTTCACTGGTAAAGGTTGCACTAACAAACAGTCTGAAGTATTTACAGGTTTATCTTGTAATGACTGTCGAGAAATGTAGTCAACATGTTGAATTTGTTTGGCACTCCTATGCTGAACCGTATAGTCATAGGCACTCAAAGCAATACTCCATCGTTGAACCATAGCAGCTGAGGAACGTGCTAAGGATTTTTCAGGATGATAAATAAACTTTAAAGCCTCATGATCAGTAACAATAGTGAATTTCTTTCCGAATAAATATTTATGGAGTCTTTTAACAGCCCAATACACAGCTAATGCTTCTCGCTGAGTCTGTGAATAACCTTGTTCAGTAACAGTAAGTTTGCGTGAAACACAAATAACTGGTCTACCCTCCTGTTCCAAAACTGCGCCAATACCCACAGGTGATGCATCAGTGATAAGCACAGACTGTACACTAGGGGAGTAAGTTCGAAGAACAGCATCACTTTGAAGAAACTTTAGTAGACTACGTAAGCATGACTCTTGTTCCTCACCCCATTTAAATGAATTGGATGTCAAAATATTAAATAAACAATTTGCACGACAAGAAAAATTAGGAATAAAACGGGAATAGTATTGAAGAGCACCCACTAGTGAACGTAGTTCCGTAAGGTTTTTTGGAGACGGTGCATTTGTCAGTGGAGCTAGTCGTTTCATATCTGGTCTAAAACCATTACCATCAACTAGGTATCCAAGACATTCGAAATTAGATACACTAAATGAACACTTATTTGGATTCACTGTAATATTCTTCTCAATTAAACGACGCAATAAGGCAATAAGTCTCTGGTCATGAACTACCTTATCAGAACCATGGACAATGAGATCATCTTGATAAACTTCAACGCCCTCAAGATCACTAACTACATTATTCATGACTTCCTGAAATATAGCTGGAGAACAACTTAGACCAAATGGAAGGAAATTGTATTTGAACAGACCAAAAGGAGTATTAATTGTCGTCAAAAGAGATGAAGATTGATCTAAAGGGATTTGGAGATAAGCATCTTTTAGATCAACTTTCGAGAACACTTTAGAACCATGAAGTCGATTTAGAATATCTTCAGCCTCTACCGTCGTGCACGTTTGCTTCAACAAACGGGAATTCAGTGTTAATCTATAATCACCACATATTCTAGGGGTTTTGCCATCCGACTTCAGTGGCGTAACAATAGGAGTACCCCATGCTGAGGACTGGATCGGTTCAATTATGCCTTTCGCACACAAATCGTTTAATGTTTTATGTACTGCCTCTCGAAGACCATAAGGAATTATTCGTCTTTTAAGAAATACTGGTTCACCCTGTACTTGAAGTTTTATAGGCTGAATCTTCATACCTCCACTGCACCTAGCACACATGGCTATCAAATCTTTAAGTAAAGCATCATTGTTTTCTTTAGAAACTAGGAAAGACAGCTCCACTTTAAGCCTTTTCAAATTCCTTAAGCCCAATATTGACAGTCCTGTTTCGCTAACTAAAAATTCACAAGGTATGTACGAAGAATTATCATCTCTTATTAGCAACTCACAACATCCTCGTATAGGCAGTCTGTGTCCAGTAATCCCCAATATTGATACCTCAGTGGGTCGTACCACAACATTAGGATCTAAAGATTTCAAGTTCTTGAATGAAATAATGGACTCTATGCTGTCTGTGTCAACAATAAAGTCATGACATGAACCAAGCGATGTATATAATCGCTTTTGAATATGAGCATTACCTTTCGAAACAGTAGACAAAGATAAATGATCATTAGGAACAGCTGAATCACTGGGATCTAAATTACAAGATTTAGTACTACTTGAGGCAAAATGAATAGTAGCTTTGCATACTGATTGAATGTGTCCTATCTTACCACATCTAAAACATTTAGCATTACGAAATGCACATGAATTACGAGAATGAATTTTTCCACATGATAAACATTTGCCAAACTTGGTCTCACCTTTGTGATTTCTTTTGTAATCCCTTGTTGAGATATCTTTCATATTTACACGAGAATAGGAACCACTGTTAAACGAACGCAATTTTGATTGACCCTGAGATTGTATTTCATCATGACGACTAAGCAAAGTATTAGAAATATTCATCAACTGGATATCAAGTTCATTCACTGCCTCGTAGTTAATACACGCAGTTCTAGCATCTTGAAAGGAACAGTTGGGCATTCTTAACAGCTCTCTTTCCAAACCCGGCAAGTTAATTCCTGCAATTAATCGATCGCTCAGTTGCACATGAAGTTGATCACCAAAATTACATTTGGCAGCTTGTTTCTGCAATTCAAGAATGAATTCCTTAACCTTTTGGTCATTTCGACGAGTCATCTTATGAAATTTTGCTCTTTCACGGCATTCAAAACTAGTGCACTTTACATGATTTAATAATAACTCCTTAATAGTTGCATAAGGAAGTGAGATAGGTTTTTCTGGATATGCCAAGGCTTTCAATAAGCTGTATGCTTCTTTTCCGATGAATGTCAGGAAATAAGCCACAATTTTATCACCTTTAACATCCTTCTTGGTCATGCTCCAAATTTCAAACCTTTCCAAATAGTCCTCAAAAGCTTCAGAAGTTGAATGAATATCTAACTGTTCCATCGCAGGCTCCATCGCGACGCCAATATGATAATTAGAAGTATTTGAATTATAGTATGAACTAATAATCCCAGGGATAACGCAATTGAATCAAGAAGTACTACACAAGCACTAACGAATGTACTTTATTTAAAATTCAAAATCAAACATTCAACAAGTACAAAGGAGTCATTAGTTCAATCAAACACCACAAATATATAATGCCTGACATTCTAGTAAAAGAAAGTTCCGTTTGCATCGTAAAAGGTAATCAAAAGGACTTACAAAAGAATATATTTATGAACAAAAATTAAACAACCGTTATGCAATGAATGTTGGTTTAAAGCTCGTTTAGGCATAATCCTCAATTGATAAATGTTCTTATTCGTGCGTCAGGGTAAAGGTTATCCCATTAGTGTTATTGAAAACTAATCCAGGCCCTAAAAGGCCCTAAAAGATTAACATAACACCATCATAATCGTCAATCTCAGGTCTCGGTCTATAAGAGGCGACGGATATAGAACTAATCTGAAAACCAGCGAGGGCATGTATATTGGTTAGCTTATTAAATAATGACCGTTCTGAATTGGTACACATAAGCAATGTATATTGTATATAAATATGGTTTCGCATTAAGCGTTGCATACAAAATTGTAGTCTTTGTTATATCGTTATAAAATTTGCTGTCTGTATATCATTATGAGTTAACGGAATTCATAAAATTCCGTTCTCAGAATATTTGTTTAAAATAGGCAAAACTTAATCATCACCATAATAACGTTTTGACGAGAATCTGAAACTCATGAGCAAAGGTTAGTGAGTGTAGTTGTACTAGAATAACGGTCATTTTGTTTGTTTTTTTCTATTTGTCTTGTCATATTTTCTAAAACGTTGTTCCATGCAAATGAACTTCAAGATGGGTATACACATTTTCAATGTGTATATACACCAGAACTTTTTCGATATTCGTTATAAAGTTTTCTTTTTATATATGTATATATATATATATATATTGCAGTCCCTACATATGTAATTTTCAAAATTTATTGGAATCGGTCAGTTATATCAGCATATGTTCTGACAAACCTGTTTCTAGAAACGCTTCTTCTATTGGTTTATATTCAGTGTAAGATGTTTTACAGTTAAATATCACTAACTATTATGTGGATTTTTATAATTTATCTGATGTCGTTCACTGCCTTGGGTTATGAGTCTAATAAAAGGTGGCACTGATCACAACACAAGTTTTAACTGGATTGTAAATGAATACACTTGCTGAACTGTCCTAGCTTTGCTAAGTAAATTTCCATGGAATAAGATTTGTAAGCAATATTCCACTGTTTATCAATATGTTTTGATGTTACCACCGTCGAAGGGCATTGTAGAGTAGGGACACAAAAGACGGTAAATCCAGTTTTAAATAGATTGATTGGGTTGCATTCTGAATATTGTTGTTAGTGTTACCAACTACGTATATTTATTGTTTTCTCTGTAACTAAAAATATCTTTTGTCTGGTTTTGTTGAATTTTTTGTATCGAAGGATCTTTCTGCCTTCATCAAGTCTTCCTGTCAAACATATATGGTAAAAAAAACCTATTATGTTGTATTGCTTCTGAGGCTATTTATGTCGAGCAAATATTGTTTTCTGAATTTCAATTAGTAATGGCTACTTTATATGTTCTCATATTCAGATACTTCCATTTTTTTGAATGGGTAAAAATCACTCACAACATATAGGTTACCAAAATGAAGTTTTTCCTGTTTAATCAAACCTTAGAAATGCATCTACTCTACTTACCACTTCGTGTCAATTTATCTGTCTAAGGAATAACCAAGGCTCCATATATGCAAAAAAACTCAGGCTAAAATATTGCATCTCGGCTTTTGCAATCAGACTGTTCTTCAGACCTTAATACCCGACTGTTACAATGGAATAAACCGTTTACGACTTATTGATTCAATTATAGTTTGTCTGCAGCTGTCCCTTTATATTAATCCCTTACTTTAAATAAAGTGAAAGTTTAAAAGTAAGAGAAACACCAAAAATTTGTGCATATTTGCCACCTCATAAAGCTGGTTAATCTTGAAAGTTCATTGTGTTTAGTTTTTGCTTCATACTAAACTTCGAGTTTTATTATATCAAGGCTTCATACTTGTATTTCGAGTTGGATAACTCAAATAAGATATTTTGTAAAATTTCCTCCTGTTAGTAACTAACGCTAAACTTGGAACTGATCTGAAAAAATAGCAAGCATATTTTAGATACTAGACTTTATTCTGACACTTTTTACTTTGAGAGTCTCATGTCAAGACGTATAAATAACCTTTATACTCAGCAATGGGAGAGCTGTACTTCCAGAGAAAAAGTTAAATTGCCTTAAATAATTCTGGTAATCAGTGGTCGCTCTTTCACAAAGATTTGCAATCCTGTTCGATATCACGTTCATTTGATCTTCGATCATTAAATTATTAATTAATACATTGGAATGACTTCGGCATTGAAAATATATGCAAACAAAACTCACGAAAGTTATCCAGTGCTTTTCAACCTAGGAACTATATAATTTGCCGGCCTGATTCATATCTACTATTGTTTGCATGTATCAATACTTAAAATAAAACGCCGAATGGTTCACTAATAATCTACGTCTATGGATTCTTGAATAAAAAACTATTCAATTGATTTGATGTTAGGCTTCAAGCAACAAGGACATTTTACCTTGTGTAGCTCACAGCTTGAATGCTTTATTCGTTTTTCTCTTGTGTGCTCTAGTCCATTCAGAAGTAAGTCACCTGACAAGCTCTTCCAAGATCTTTGTTGTGATTTTAAATATGGTAAGGCAGTCGACCTTTGGAAGACTGACTGACTATTCATATTGTCAGTCAACACGCCCACCTATCATACGGCACTTAATTTAGAAGCAAGTTTTCAAACAAGTCCTATATTTTGCAATACTTTTAACTGTTTATTTCTGTCTAAAGATGTATCGAAAACTGTTCTTAAATACTAGTTTCCTTTGATTCTTTGTAGCTAATCGCTCTAAAGGTGTCAAAATCAAAAGCGATGTTTCCAGTGATAAATTACAATTAGATCTTGATTCTCTGACAAATGAGCAGGCTAATGTATCAAACAGACCCCGCATAATATATGACAGCTCAATTGAAAAACTTAGAATTACTGAAGAACGCATACAAGAAGTAAGCCGTTTAAAGAGAGAACCGGCAAAGGATAAATACATTCAAATTATATCCGTTTTGTTAACTAAACTTTTGTATCACGATAGAATGAGACTTATGAACAGTTATTTCTACAATGAATCCTTATTTTATCATGACGTTGCAATTCATAATCCCCGAAGGAATTGACACCAAATGTCGTGGGCAAAATCGAATCGTTTTATGCAATGGGTATCTTTCATATATTAGTGTTTAAATATCACCGCTGAGGACACTCCTCGTTGTGCTGTAAAGATGCGCATACGAAATACAGGTCAACTGGTTTAAATGAATGTGCACATTTACTACCTCTGTGAATGTAATTATATCTGATGGATAAATTAGTGTTACACTTAGCATGATTCTGAAAACACTTTGAGAAGTATGAAATGAAGTTATTTAGTGACCTGATTTAATTACAATTGTTTGATCATGATGACATAGTGGATGAGGATAAATCAATTGATAACATCGATTATTACTATGTTGTTCAAACATATTTATTATACGTAGTTGAAGTTAAAAATATCTAAGCAGAAAATTTGGTAAAATTGGTGTAACTTTTGCCTTTATTCTAGGAAATCAGTACTAAATAGAAAATTTTTTCCACAACAAAGCAAAAGTTTCCGTTTAGACACTCAGGGAATGAAGAGTAAAACGAATAAAACCTTTTTTGACTAGGCCTTTAGCTATGGATTCACAAAAATACCACAAGATGGCTGCAATTAGAAACTAGAATCAACAAATGCACACTCAATAGTCTAGTAATTGATTTCCTCTCATAAGATTTAAAAGTCCTGGGTGTTATCCTTTTTAAGTAAGTCCTGTACCAAAACAAATAACAATCCAGAGCTCCCTAGTTTACAGTGGTTACATAGTTAACATTTGTTGATTATATAAACTCAAAATCAAATTATCTCTACTGGCCAATTATACCAATGTTATATGTTTCACAACAACATTAAAATCAGTATTAGTCACATGGAGAGACATTGGGTAATGATAAATTAATTCCGGAAGTTTGATTAGAATAGTGATAACTAATTCAGAAAGTAACCAAAAAATCAAGGTGAATTAGGTTGTTTTAATAATGTTTAAATATGGTGATTAATAAATGAATTGAAATATATAGATTTAGGGTTGACAGATTACATATGTATAGATAAATGCTATCTACCACAACAATTCTGTTAGACGATTACTTCATCAGTGATTAAGCCGCTCGTCAGCATGGGTTAAAATGAACCACTGAAAGGTAAACACATCGAATATTTTCGCAAAGATTATACATCCTAATGATTTACACCCAGAAATCTCTTTCCAAATTTCATTCTTTCTGTTAGCCTCAGTATTTTTATCACTAGGTCTTTCTAATCCCTGCTTGTACTGAGGAGATGAGATTTACACCCAATGAATGCTCAACAATCATAGATAACTTTTAAATAGAGATGACAGTGATTCACTATGAAATTATATATGTATATTCTTGCACGTTCTTGTTACAATTATGATTTTACTATTGTCGTCATAGAGGCTGAAACAATTTGAAACTAGACATTTATCTCAAGATCTTTCTGATGGATTAAATTCAATGCAAAAATCAAAACATGTCATGGTTAGAAAAACTATCCCAGAGAAAGATATACCTAAACCTATGCGCAAGTAAGCAAACATCATCCTGTGTTTTACTCCTTTTTTCAGTTTATTCACGATGAATTTTGACGATTCGTCAAGTCCATAAAAACATCTTTAACTGAATCGTTCATTAGTTTTTATTCAGTGATGTGAAAAACCTTTTATGAGGTTTAAACAAGTTCAAAAGATTATAAGTCACTTGTGACTCATTTCATCACTGTAAAATATGATCGAATAGTGAAACGGAGTAAACAACCGGAATAAAAATGGGTTAGTAGTTAACGAGTGACATACAACATATGTTACCAGATTAACTAAGTATCAGGAAGTAAGATAATGAAACAGAAATTCCTCTACTATGCACTTCAGTTAACGCAGGTACGTAGTCTCACCAAACATTATAGATTGTTTATTTGGTTGTTGTACCAATCAAGTCATTCAGTTGTTCCATTAGTTTCATAAATTAAATCATGAAGTAACTTTAGCTAGACCACTTAGGAGACAATCCTCAAGCTCTGGACGGTTAGTGCATCCTAATATGGGACTTTAGTACTATTAAGTGCTTCCAGGCTTTCAATGGTAACCTAACTAAGATCATTTGGTGAATCAAACTACGAAAGTCTTACAATCTCCACAAACCATCTATTCTGTTGTTATTGGTAGGTGGAAGAAAATCAGTCCATAACTCTATTGTTGAAGATGTGGTCTATTCTTGTCGTTTGTTTCCATCAAAAACGACTGAAATTTTTTCATGAAGTAAGAAAAACTGGTTTTAAGGGAGGCCGGATAAAAACTTGTGTGAGGTGGGATTTTTGAAATTCGTCGTTTTAAGGCTGGCTTTTATGTACAGATGCAATATATCCCGCCCTTTAGTTTACCATGGTCCTGGCAGAATTTTCCTTGCTTTGTAAGTGACTTTCGACCGTTGACTAACCTTGTGTACAAACACGTTTCCACTTTTTAAATAATTTAGATCTCTGCATTCACCCGATCGACAAACTTTTATTATTTTAGTTCGCAGTACTTTGCTTATGTTCCTACAAATATGTTTAGACTTTTGTAAATGAGTATGTATGAATGTATATATTAGCCAAACTATGCATTTACTTCTTTTATCCTGTTAAACATTTATTGCTTAAACTCTCAATGAGACTCTCACACTAAAACATGCTTAGTTTTTAATTTATATCCATTGACTCACTCTATTTGCTGTATACTGATCATATCGTTTGAACTGTACGCTTGAAATTATTTTTCTTAACAAACTTCGTCCCAACTTTTAATTATCTCATGCCGCCAGTGTTTATCAAAGTTACTTATTTGAAATGTATATGAATTAAACGACAACTACATAAGCTCTCTACTGCAAGGTGGTGATCGGACGTTGGTAGAATTAATGACTGATTGACCGTTATTTCGATGTTCATTGACAACACGGGATAATCTAAGGTTAGGACGACGTTTGTTGGGAAAAATAATTTCAAACGTCCAGTTCAAATGATATGATCAGTGCACAGTAAAGCAAATAGGTGAATGAATATAATTTAATAAGTAAATGAACTTTAGCAATGATGTTATAACGAAGCCTACACATTCATTTGTTCTATCGATATTAGTTTCCGGTTAAATTTTCATTTTATCACCTACTTTTTCCACAATGCATCCTCAAGTGTTGCAGTTTTGAGAAAAGCTTCGGAAGATTCTCAGCTTGCAGAACAAATTACTTCAATATCATATAACAACAAAAGACTTTCTTTCAGAAGACCATCAAATATTAATTGGCATGCAGCTGGTCTAGGTCCACGTTTTAGTCCTGAGGGAACACTTTTAAAACATAGTGTTCTGGGTGATCCTGTTATATTTTATCAAATTGCTTTAACCCGTGGAGATATCAGTTGGAATGTAAGAACTTGTGTCTTAAATTGAGTTTTAAATTCATATTACTGTCTTCAAATTTTTACTTGATGTAATCGTGGATATGCTGGAATATTATTCTCTCCGATGTTGGTTTGTGTTTGGAGATATTCATCTGTTAAGTTCTCCTGTAAGCAAGAAAATCTCAAAGGTCCCCAGATATTTCAGGTTACATAACATAGCGCTTCAGTTGGATTCATCGTTCGAGTTATTCACATTATGAAATAACTAAAAGTCATCTGTAGTGGTGAAAATTACCATTACCGTTCATCTTCACTAGAATGGTAGATAACATGATTTCCCGTTCCATTTGTCTGAGTGATCTTTCTGTTCTTTGACAAATGCACTCTAGAGCTTTTTAGATGGAATGCTGTTGTAAGATTTAGCTTTTTGATAATTAATTTGACCCAGTTGTTTTGTTGGAACTTGTACAGTTTAAAGATAGTTTCTGAGAAAAAATGACGTCAGCTTAAGGACCAATGTTGGAGACTTGTAGTTAATGTGCGTAACAACCCCATTCAACATTGAACTATCAAACTCTTAGTAATTTTACATTTTATGAAAATCAACTTTGAAATAAATATATCTATACAAAACACCAAAGTAAAAGAATAATTTTACTCTTAATTATGACTAGAAATGATATTCACTTCCTGAAGTTTCCGTAGGAAGAAACGGCCAAAATGGTAGTTAAACAGTAAATCATTATTGATTTTTAACAAGGACCAAGATCTGATAACAGTCAACTAAATTTGTAGATTTAAATCATTAGGTCAGAAAGTATCACACTTCTAGACCGAAAAATTACCAATCGGATGACGTGTTGAATCGTAGATATGCGTTGCTATGAGTCATAAAAAATACGAGAAAAACTCTATCTAGTGAGCCATACTTTTTAAGGGTTCTCTAGATGATGTTATTTTGTGATAGAAACTACATTTATTTTCATGCAACTGACAGTTCAGTACTTTCTCCATATCATCGGAATATTCTTTTATTAAGCAATATTACATTCTAAAACTGTCATTCAACAAACAAATAATGGATATAACTGTTCTTTATAGATGGTCCCAAGAGAAATTCAATTACAGCTTCAAACTACCATGGCGGAAATGCGAAATCTCAACTTACCTGTTGCTTTATCATGTATTCCGGAGCAAACAAGTCCTGGATCACATCCCTCCAACGATTCACATTTAACAGTTAACCATAGTACAATATCAAATTATCCATCAAATGAGCAAAGTAGCAAGAAATTATTTAACTCAGAGACAAACAATTTACATTTAAATGGTGATACTGCATCGTTGGAGAATTGGAAATTAAAAATTGTACAACAGAAATTAATGCAACAAAAACTATCTAGTACAAAAACCATTTATTTAACTCAGTAGTTGATAATGTACATAATATTATATATGCATTTGTATTAGTTATTGATACTTTTACAAAATCGATGTACAATCTAGTGATCAAAACCCCATAACAAAATTTACCTTATCGTTTATTAATCATACTACCAAATGAAATATTGTAGTTTACATAACGAAGTTAGCCTTTTAAAATAATTATGAAAATCCGGCAGGCACTGAACAGCTACTTCGTCCTAGTATGGAACTAGGTAGCAGCGCGTATCCACGGCTTCTCACGTAAACTCAGGGGATGAACTCTTAAAATTAGTCACTAGTGTGTTACCTGGTACTTTTTAACTTTCATTAGTCGTCTGACTTAATTTGGTTAGCGATGTAAACTACAAAATTCAACAATTCCCACAAACCTCTTATACTAGTAAAGTTAAATAAGGTAAATCACATGAGAATATTTCTCTTTACCGAAACAAATGACCGTTATGGCTTAGATGCTTCATTAACTTAGTTTGTTGATTAGTTCATTTTTAAATCACTGAACCCTTTATTAAGTGCTGGAATATCAAGTGTAATCACGGTTAGTTACATTGTATTAAATAATATTTCAAGATCCTTTCAAATAGGAGAGGATCCTAATGCTCATTCATCAAAATTTTCCTAGTGATATTTTCTCTTGATGAAATCAATGATTCCAGAATCGTGGTTAATCATTTCCAAGCTAGTTTTCTACACTGGACTTTGAGTCCCTCTTATTTATATCTTCTTGAAGATTTGCAGTGTGTGTTCAGTTAAATTGAATGAATTATGAAAGACACAGTGATTAAATCACTTTTTTGTGTGTAAGTTATTCACAAAGAGAAGGAATATATAATTATGTTTTTACAAGTATTTTGATACTTTCTCAATACTGGATACTGAAAAGGTCTTTCTCTGAGTTTTCTCTAAATAATCTAAATTGATTCAATTAACATTTCTTATGAAATTTCTTTCGCATAATTCAATCTTAATCCTATATCCCAAAGATTAGATTATAAACGTAATTGCAATATTGAATTATACATGTATAACTATTACTATGTTTATTTTGCACTATGACAACTGATGATCAAGTGATAACCACAATATATTTTTGTAGTATATGATTATGTAATAGCCGATTCGCGATTAAAATACTAATTAAGAAAAATTTCTAATGATAAGGAAACAACTTGAATAGTAATTTTAAAACTTAGTAGGAGTTTTAATAGTAAATTCATAACATTCCTTCGTTTATTATCGTCTTATAAATATATAGCTGGTTAATTATAGTCAAATAACCTTCAAATATTGGTCTACCAGGGTGCTTGGTATCTGTGTGGTTGCGCCACAGGATTGATCTGTACTATTCAGGTTATAGCGTTAAAGCCTATACGGTGTCTGGTTCTCCTGTGAAGCGGGATTGAGCTGTACTGCTCGGTTTATAAAAATTAAGCCTGGCTGGTGTCTGGTTCTCCTGTTAAACGGAGTTGAGCTATACTGTTTGGGTTGTCACGTGAAAGTCTGGATGGTATCTGGTTCTCCTGAAAACCAATGTAAAATTACCCTGGCCCATAAAGGTATATTATATAAGTGAACCTTCAAATATCCATATACAAAAATTAATTATTATTCAATTAGTTTATTTATTTTTTTCATAGATTTAATGAAAAGAAAACCCAATGATTTAATAATGAACTCTGGAGAAAATTTTTATGAAATACAACTAACTAGAGAGAAAATAGATCGTCTAATTCCACTGGTCAATGATGGAAAAGGAAGTAAGTTAAACTATTAACCATTCAAAATGAACATAGAATGGTAACCGTTGTAACTTATTATATTAAGACAGTCTAGAAAATTATGTTCATCACAAAACTTCAAACTTACAAATTCACTTTCATATGAAGTCGTAGGTGTGTATACTTGAGTATCAACTTAGATTAGAATATTTGTTCAATGTTTCCTGGCTTTCACTTATTCTTCAACTAGCATCAGTTCATGACAAAAAGTTATCTTAAAATGTAAAAATGGTAGTGCTTACCTTTACCTACTCATGATCAGAAACTTGGGTCAAAATACTTCTGTTTCAGGCTGTATGCTGTTGATGATGATAACTGGCATAATGAGAGTGTTTTTCTTTCTGTTGCTTCTTCTATAGTTCTTGTGTTTCAAGATATCTTCATATTAAAAGTTAAAAACTAATGCATAGCGATGTGTCAATGAAAAGTTTTTGAAGACAGTCAAAGGGAAATTGTCAAACTAAACATGTTCAACAAGAGTTCACTAACTTATTTAATCTACGTTTTCATTATGATATTTGAATAAAAGAATAGCCTACACAAGGAATGCTCTCTGTTTACATCTACAGCTATAAGACGCAAATTCAAACTTAGTAATTCAGTAAGCTTGTAATGCTTTTTATCAAACGAATGTGTCTTTCACGTATTTTTTGCATGTGGTGTGGCAACTGAGTAAGCCACTGGGAAGGACTCTCGAGAAAGACGTTAATTTGATGGATGAGGTTTTGAACCTTCACGGAATATATTTGCTAGGTCAAGTGTTAGTTAAAGTGATTTATATTAAAACTATACCATTTTCTTTGCATCGTTGAATGCTTGACTGATATTGGTTTGAGTTTTCTGTCTAGGTACATAATATTTCCTAATCATTTTAAATAGTTACTTTGTTTTGGTCAGTTTTATTTTTATTTTTCTTTAAAACTCTGGAGACCTTGCTTTAAAGGAATAATCGTTTTACATAACCTATACAATCAAAAGAAATAAGTCAAAGAAAGGTCGAATCAAAATTGTTGCACCTCAGAGGCGTTAGCGATTCGTCAATTTGAGTCCGAATTCTTCGTGCAAAAGCAATAGGTTCAAAGTTTCCTCCTTGCATAGAACTAATTCCCTTCTCCAATGTGTTTTGGCTAGTTTTTGCTTTACTTGTTATTTTGTACATTTTTAAACCGCAATCGGTTGTTATTATCCATATTTACGTTTTTCATTCTTTCTTCATATCCGTTAAGTGAAGAACTATTTCCCATAATTTTTGACACATAAATTATTTTCATCCACTTGATCAATACTCAACCTTCTTTCGATATTTGAAATCTTGGATTATTTAATGATGCGATCTCTTCTATAGAAACGAAGGTACAGCCTGAGTAAATACTTTCGTTAAAAGAATTCTCCCCGCTGAATTTCCTTTATTATTTATATTTATTTTGTAGCATATTTTTTTACTTTGATATTTATTATAGCAAATACGTGTTGGTCAGGTGGATAGCGTGTTCTTGAACTGAGTTAAGTTGACCAGTGGTAACTCAGTCACTGTCTGCGTGACAATTATAACGTTGTGAAATCTCTATCAATCGTCCTGGGAAACTAAACGCTATATTAGTGTTATAAAAATATCTAACTTTCCAACACTCACACGCTTGATTAGAATACATTTTCTCGTTTCAATATCTTTTCACATAAAAGAATTTGATAGACATGAGTTACTCTTACGATCATTTAAACGAATATTAACAAGTTTTCAACATAATTACAACACGATTCCCTTGTTAAATATAATCCCAATTCTTCTTTTCATCTTTAGGAAGATATATGAGCGAATTTTGGAATCAACCGGAATATATTAGAAATGCTGAATCTAGCGATTTGTGGTATGGGTATAAGTATTTATGCAATATATTTATCATCAGATTTTATGTTAGGATATATTGCTTATGTTCTTCAACTTTGAATTACAACTTCAATTACTGTTTAGGTTTGTTGACAACAAAAAGAAAATAAGACTCGTCGTTTACTTTTCTTGAAATTCGTAACATTTTGTGATAAAACCACCTATACTATAACATCCCTGAAATTAGATAATTTTGTTGAAATATCGAGTCATTTTATCACTGAAAATAGGTGTTATAATAATGAGAGAATCTGAATTTCAAACACTGTGTAGCAACTTCCAACTAAGGGACAAGTAGTTTGCTCTGTATTATTTACTTACTTAAGACTATTACCCCTCGTGAAGGAGCATAGGCCGGTTACCAGAATTCTCCATCCATCTTTTTCCCGAATAATGATTTACAGTTGTTTCCAATTGCTATTTACCCTTTTCATGTCTGCTTCCAATTTTCGACGCAGTGTGTTCTTTGGTCTTCCACTTTTCCGTTCCACATCAAGATTCCAGGTTGACGCTTGCCACGTGATGCGATTTGCTGGTTTCCACAATGTATGTCCTATTCACCTCTAGTGTCTTTCCCTAATTTCCTCCTCAGTTGGAAGCAGGCTTTTTCTCTCCCACACTAAGTTGTTGTTGATGGTTATCGGTCGACGGACATTGAGTAGACAATTGTTTATAAATACCTATACCCTTTTGATGATGAATGTAGTAGTTCTTAAAGTTTCGGCTCCGTATAGCAGAACTGTCCAGATGTTCGTATTAAAGGTTCCGACTTTGATGTTGGCTGACATTTATTTCGAGTTCCATATGTTTTTCAACTGTAGGAATGCTGAACTTACTTTGCTAATCCTTGAGTTCACGTCTACATCAGATCCTCCTTGCTCATCGATGACGCTCTGTATGCCTTGGTGTTATCACTAGATTTCATACGAAACGTGTTTCTAAAAGCAATTCGTCCCTTTGATAAATTTCGATAATGTAATAAGAAGACGAAGATTATCAGAACTATGTTTCTTAAAGCCCAGTGTATTTATTTGTAGCTGGTCACTGAGTTGTCACTAACTATACATATAGAAACTTATCAAAATACTCAATGTACATTAAATAACAGGAATTTCAAGAATATCTTATGTTTTGAGTCTAAAGATTAGCAACAAAGTCTGTGATATAGAAACTCAGATTCTTAAGATAAAGGAGCAAAGGAAGTGGAGAACAATATGCAGAAAACTTCCAAAATCCGCAGAAAGGATATAAGTAAACGAGAGAAATTCTGATAGCTACAGATTTATGGGACAAATAACTGATCCCTTCTACATTGTGCATATTTAACAAGCACTAGTAGAAATGACCTATCCTTAAATATAGGAATGGCGGCCGTTTGATGTTGTATAGGCTTTAGTGATCCATTTAAAAAAATTCCACAAAGGTACCTGACCTATTTATCACTTGACAAAAATGTGCAGCCTTATCAGGTTTAGAGAAGAATGATATGGTTTATGATTACAGAGTAGTTTTTCTTGCTATATTTTAGCTCATTTTATCTCGTATTTATCGGGTCATATGAGAAAAGAGGGTTTCAACTAAGTGGATGCTTTATCGTCACTTTGTGAGATTTATTTCTATTCGTGAAGATTTTAGTTTCGCTCAAAGAAATTTAGGTTTTAACTCCATCTACTTTCTTGTTGACAGCAATATCAGACTCTCAGAAATTATCATATAGTTTATGAGTTGTACTCTGTTTACGGTTGACAACGCGCACTGAGATAACATGATGTTTGATCACTAATTTATTTTTATCTAGCCCATCAAATTGGTAGGAATGCTAATAAGGTTACTAACTACCTGCGTATTTGCTTTTTATGCTATATTTGATTTCCAGTGTGTCCACTGCTAAGGAGTTCCAGTTCAAGATGAAATAGGAATTCCCACAGACTACCTTTAAATACCAGGTATTTCAACATAGGGTACAGGATACCGAGTTACTTTGAATATTGGTCACGGAATAACTTGGTCGGTAGATCTCAGTTAGTATTTTAAGGACAGCGATCACTATTCAGTGATCAATCAATTCTGTATATCTCAATTTTACAGAAAGTCAACTGCTGCTGGAAAAAGCAGTAGTAAAGTCTCAGAGTTTGGAGTTGGACGATGTGAGTTTAAATCCCCTAGACAGTATCAGCTTTTTCAAGGTTATAAGTATACTTTCTTGATGGTTACCAATCAACGCAAAACCTAGATTATATATATATATATATATATATATATATATATATATATATATATATATAACTTTTCAACGCCGTTAGTATACTTTGTTTATAATTTAATATTTACTTCCATTTACTATATATAATAAATAGATTTTTATCAAAAAGTCATAGTGTCTGCATCTTGTTTACATTGTTTTTTCTCCCCATTTATTTCCTAGTACAACGATGACAATGAAAGAAAAAGGTATATATAAACCACTTGAATTTATCAAATGTCCTAAAATAATTGAAATAGAAAAAGGTTAGTCATTTGTATTTCACCGGTTTCCTCCCTCTTATTCTATTCATTTATATTTTTATTACTAATATAACGTGTTATTGGAAGTTATGACAAATTTAGGAAGTTGAATTCAATTTTGTGAACAAAATGTAAAAATGTCGATATTGAGTTCTCAATTAAACCATTTATATTGAAGAACTCAGCTCCACAAAAATCATCCACCTGAGATAAAAATTTTCTTCATCATTACAAAGTGTGTAAATGAATCCAAATATAGCTAAATACATAACCTGTTACAGATTTACTAAGCTACCAGATATTGTTTACAGATTTAGTCTGTTCTCTATCAAAATATATAAATAAAATGACTGTAACTTGTTTGCCGATCAGTAATTTTTAACTTTGACTTCTAACCACACTTTGCCAACTTCATATTTTACTTACTCGTCCTATAAATAGGCATTATCTCACCGGAATGCAATAACAATGATGCTTCAAAAGAATGTATAACTGGAATCAAATACCAAAACACATATTTGATGGATAGAACTCAAGAATTATCTGACTTATTAAATCAAATGGTGCCACATGAACCAATAATGGATGAGTTAGCAATAACTGGTCGAAAAGTTTTAAAAAATCAAGTAGAGTAAGTTTTACTAATATAGTTGTACGTTATAATATTGTTGTAGTAGATAAATAAATAATTTAAAACGTGGACCGACCTTATTTACACTACCATTAAAATCTAGGAAGCACTAAATAATTGTTTTGTCCTTGTATGAGAATCCGTAGCAGAGTGCATCCACAACTTCATATCTATAGTCAGATCTAGGACATGCAGGTCTCGTGACATGCGCTTAATCTTTTAGTTACAAAGTTGACATCAAGTTGCTTAGATTTCTTTTTTATAGATTTCTAATGTGAATAAAGAATAGATTGATCTTATCAATATCTTACTATAATCTTTCATGATTTCAATACGCTCATCATTTTAAATTTCATATATTTAGAACCAGTAGATACTATTCTGTCTTAGTTACATATTAATTTCTTGAAAAGATGTTCATATTTTTGTAAATACACCTAATCAAAAAATCTTATGATTTCATATTTATGTAAAATATCTATATGATGAAATGAATTTTGAAAGTTTACCTCAAATCTATTTAAATACAATCAAATTAAGTTTTTTTTTGAAAATAGAGGATTTAATTATAAACTATAACTATACTGTAAGTTTCAATATCGAGAGTGAACTTGATGATTGCAAATAAATTAGTCAATCAGTCAGTTACAACGTAGGACCAGGCATATACATTCATCGGTCCAATTTGCTACACCTCATTAGCATAGCAAGACGAAAACCGGATCCATAGAGGTAATTAACTCAATAGTGTAATATATAAAGGAATGGATATAGTACAGAAAGAAAGTATTAGTTCGTAGAAAGAAAGATGTGAAATAATTTTAATCTCATAGTTTAAGGGAAGACAAAGAGTGTATACACCGATGCCATTATGATCGATTATGAGTAGAAAGTTAATATTAAAAAATTTGGTATTTTTTAAGATATCCTAATGAAAAAAAGAAAAATACATATATACGAATATTCGTCAAGATTAGAACTAATAGTTTGACAAAAATTAGGTGTCGAGTATAGAGAAGTCATTATATGTGAAAAATTATGTTTAAAATAATCTCATCGATTGAAATTTAAATAATTACAACGTTCCGTCCAGCTAACTTGTCTGAACTTCTTCAGGGTAGTAATCAAAATTATATTTCTAATGTTCCTTAACTTGATTTAAGTCATTTCTTTGAATTTAGTTGACATAAGTTTTAAAAAGCTTATGTTAATTTATCTTGCTTATTTATCTATTTACTTTGAAGAAATGTTTTATACTGAATCACGAAACATTAAATATTCGAATTTCTATTTATTGTGATATTACAAGAAGTATCCAGGACACGCGTTTCGTCCTATTTGGGGCTCGTCAGCTGAATGTACCTGCATCTCAGAGTTGATGTTCACTCTGGGACTCCAATCCGGTACCGTTCGCTTTAAACGTCATCGCGTTATCTACTTAGCTAATGAATCCTGATAGCCACTTGCTTGTGTAATGGGTTCAGTGTTTTATTTAATTAATGGTCTAGAAGTGAACTTATAATTTACTTTTGTTTTTAAAAAAAACTTTAATTCAACTAAAAAAGTGAGTCTCCTGATGTTCAAAACTTCAGTAAAAAACCAAATGAAAATATTATACCAGAAGTTTCACAGATATTAGAATCTGGAAAGTCTATAAATCCACAATTGAATTCGAAAATTAATGAATCCTATGTCAATGAACCATCTTTATATTTGAATGGTTATCATTTAAATTGGCAATCGATTTCTTCAAGTCAATCACCACGATCGGGTATAGATATTCATTTAAATTTTGAAGTAAGTTTATTGATTTTGTATATTCTTCAATATCATACAGTAAGTTTCTTTCATCAGAAACAAATGATAAGAGACTGTAGTTTAGGACTAGAAGTATACGGTTAATAACTTTCATGGAGAAAGTTCAAATAAAGTTGTAGCCATTATTTTTTTAGCGTGAACTTAAATGATATTGACTTTTCTAAACTCAATACATTACAATCCATTTGATGTTTATATGAGTATTCTAAATATTCTGTCAGTTAGTATAGTATATAAAAACTAAAATATTACAGAAATACCTGTATTATGAATAAATTGCTAACTTTAAATCGTTTTCATCCTAAAGTTCATATACTTTGTTGCATATAACGTAAGTGAAAATTAACTATAATCTATTCAAATGATATAAAGTTAATGTACATCATCTTTAATAACGTTGTCTTCACTATTCAATAACTACTAAGTGTCTCATTTGTAGTAATATCTTCAGATTTTAATCATCTCCATACATTTTCAATTTTAAGAATAGTGACAATACAAACAATTTGTTTGATTTCGATATCAGTATGGGGTTGTGGAGATAATTAAGTTTTTAATTAAGATCATGAAACATTTGATGTCAGACCACCATTGAAAACCTTGAAGCAATGGATGGTCATTTTGTCTTATTGTAGAACTCCTCAACGGTGCGTATTCATGATCCCTCTCGCTGGATTCGAACCCAAGGTCTTCGGTCTAGCGCGCGAACACTTAACCTCTAGATCACTGAGTATGTAATTTTTTTACGAAATTCTTTATTCTATTTACGTGATAAATCACCAACTACTTTTTTGTGTAGCATTATATAACTGTTAAGCTGGAAAATTATAATATTTTTAATTATTCATTTTTAGACGGTTATCCTCAGATGGTTAATTTATTTATCCGAATATTGTATATTATGAGAAAGTTCAGAATACTTGGTAAAAACATGTTAACTACAGTATTCAGAGTTAGTATTCACCTGATCTACAAAACTGACCATTATTCTAAAAGCGTATCACTTACTTAAACTAATACAAAATTTTATAGAATGTGACCTGTATGTTGAGCTATAATACATGTTGTGAAACTGTCAGAACTTCATGATTTTTATTTTATCACGACAAAACCCTTTAATACGGTAATATTATTAAAAATTGTGAGATTTACTTTCATTATTAATATATTAATTGTCATTTTAGAATGAATCTCCGATACTGCAAACAGATTACATTGAATTGTTTAATAATGGAAACGTTCTTATATCATACGAATGGACTGTAAGTCCAGATATTCATTGATTGTGTGATTATTATTATTATCGATTATTTTGCTGTGAACAGCATAAAAAAGTATTTCAACATATTTTACTTTAGTTTTCTAATGTTCTTTCTTATACCTTACCACTAATAACTGAAAAAAGAACAACTCCATTTATTTTAGAAACTAGCGGTAAATGGTCTTCAGTACAAATATAATTTTTTTGATTAGTTTACTTGTTAGTTAACTTTTAACCAAACTCACATAATGTTCTACCTCCTTGGGATTCAATTTATGAATCTCCTACACACTGAGTCTCGTTCAAAGATGAATATACAGACCTGTACATCTTGACAATATATTTGTTCATGGATGAATTAATTACTAATACTGTGGACATGTAGTGTCGGTTACTATGTTAAGCCCATATTATTTATTCTAGCTTCTGGATAGACCAATTTATCCATTCTTTTTGAGTCACGTTTTGACCTCGTTAATTATTCACTTATCAACCTTGACTGTTTTTATATGAGCGTATGTGGGTGCGATTCTTATCTCATTCATCACATGTCTGTAACTTATTTTTGTGTAGCTATAAATATCAATTAAAGCTTGATTAAATGGAGTTAGCTTACATACCTTCTCCATTTCACGTCATTTCGCTTCTCTCTCTCTTCGCTTCATTTCATCGATCGTTTGTCTGGATCAACGATTGCATGAAATATACATACTCGAAATTCATTTATTAAATTTATTTAATTCCATCATTCACTAACGTGATTAAGTCGATGATTATATAAAAGGATAGCCAGGATGTATATTTCGATTACAATTATTCATACGATCTAAGTGAAATCAGAACCCGGGCCACTCAAGACAATACATTAAAAATTTATTTAATATTGAATCGATTTTAACTCTTGTACTCCACAAAAATACATAATAACCAAGTACTTATCATCATAATAAGTTAAATTTCAACCAAAACCACAGAAAAAAATAGCCCAATTTATAGTTTTATCTGAAATCATCTATGATTCATTAACAATTAGCCTATAGGTCGAATTTAAGTTTATCAGTATAGATAAATGAAAAATTGTGTAACCTCAATAATTAACAACTTAATTAATAACAACTTATATCATTCATTATGTATTTATACATTAAAATTTGTATTTCGCTCAGTTAAGATTATTTTATCACATTAATTTCAGCGTATTCCTCGTAAAAATCATTTTGAATTGGATGCCAAAGATAATAATGTGTTTTATTTTGACTCTAAACCAGGTAAGTAGTTATTTTTATTAAAAAAAACAAATAAAAATTGTATTAACATCTTAGATGAAAATACATCTGAGATATAATCATAAATTACTAGAAAATCTTATATTTACAAGCTTCTTGGTTTGATTTTGAATAAAACAAATCTTTTGTTCAATTCTCAATGGTTATCGTTCATGAACGGGATTACTCATCTTTCGATAATTCATTTTGCAAAAATACATCTGTTCAATGAACTTTCCATTTTATGACTGAATCAGTAGTTTTACCGTGTTTCTTAATCATCTTTAATGACTATGGCAGGAAAGAGGGAACCTTTTAAATGTTTAGTTACCAGTTGTCTATTGTCTGCAGCCACCTAAGAACAACCGGTTAGTGAGCTTACTTTTTGTGCTGATATTAATTTTATTGGTTGATTAAATCCTTAAGAACACGAAGACTATCTGGAGGATCTCTTTTCAATGAATTTATTATAGAGCTATATAATAGTATATATATATATGAAATTCGAAGTATTACTTACATGAAGACAATGAAACAATGTGATGATTTAGTAGAAAGATTCTAGTGCTAGATTATATCGTGTAGACGATAACAATTAAAAATCATAATTCATTTTTGTATTGGTTGTTTGAAACTTTTGATTGATGTTTAGAACTGCCATTGATCAGTCTCTTATTGGCATATGTGCATACTGTGCGTATCACCTCGATATTGCCTTAATTCATAAGTATTCTAAGTAGAGATGGATAGTGGCTAGTAGTGGAATCCAGGACTCACGTTTCGTTCTATTTGGGACTCGTCAGTTGTATGTACCTGCATCCCAGAGCTCTCTGTTTATAGTTAGAGATTATGTGTGTACAAAGAAAATTAATGATTTAACATCGGACCATAATGTGAATAAAGAAAGAAAATTAAAATGTTTTCATTAAAATTATTAAAATATTAGAAGGATTAAATAAAATATAGTGACATCAGAACCCATGTTAAATAAAATCATGAGAATATGAAAAATAATTATGGAGAGACGAATATTTTCAAATGAGATACCGATGAAACAAAAATAATAATAATAATAGCACTGATAGTTTAAGATCATGGTAAAAATAACGATTATAAGTGCTTCTTTTGTACATACAGATCAAGCTTCATTTCGTGGTTGACAAGAGCTTCTACTGTTTTAAGGAGTTGAATAAAAAGAGATTTTTAGATTTCAAGCATCTAAAAATGATTTTCAAACCTTTTACCATAACAGAAAACTTACGTTTCCACTCAGTGTACATGTTTCATTTTAACTGTTATTCATTTTATCCTTTGTCATAATCAGAATTACAATCTAAGGAAATATTATTCATCAATAGTTAAATGTTTTCATTTCAGTTATATGGTTTTTCTAATCCATGCGTATTTAAAATCTCAATTTTTTGTCTGCACAAATTAAAGTTTTTTATTTACTAATTTCATAGGAATAATACACCCAGGTGACATTGTTCACTTGCCAATCACTCTAAAAGCTCATCATGAAGGAATTTATAAAGAGGTTTGGCGTTTTGATACAACTCCAGTCTTTCAAGGAATGTTGCCAATCCGCGTACACTTCCATGCTATTTCTGTATGGCCAGAATATCATCAATTTTGTTCTTTTCTGGCAAAAGATATATTTATCCAAGTAAGAGCTATTAATTTCATTTATCCATTGTTACATACTCCATGGTTTGTAATGAAAATGAGACGGGATATGCTGAAATAAAACTAATCATAGACTTATAAACTTATTGATACGAAAGAACTGTTTCAAATCAGCATTGGCGAGAATATCATTGAAAACATTTGATGAAGCCAGATATAAATCACTACTAGCATCTGATATTTTCGGTTTGTTAATCATTATACACGTTTATGTAGATAAAAGAAAAAATTACCAACTATATTGAAGTAAAAATTCCCATTTTGGCATTTGGTAAAAAGAACGAATTCAGCAAAGAAAGGTCTCTCCAATTAGTTATCATGACTCTATACTAATATGTATAATTCAAAGCCATGAAATAATACTCATAGAGTAGTTCCGTTACGCAATAATTATAAAATGATACGTTGATTATAAAATGATATTGAGTTATTGGAAGAAAGAGGGTCGTAAAGCAACTAATAGACTCATTGAAACAAATTAAACAGCGAGTTTTATTTCTGAAGTGTTCGAAATGTTGAGAATTTCAGGAACAATGACACCAAAGCCAAACTACGTAAAAGTGGCTTGCCCCTTTTACCCGTTTTAGATATAAATAATTCAGGTTGTCATACGATAGCAAAATGGTTAGTGGAAATTCTCAAACTATTGAACAAGGAAATTATTAAGCATAGTGTTAAGGATTCCTTTGAATTTGTTGACAATATAGAAAATCTGTGAGTATCAGAAGATGTATCGTCCTTATTCACTAACGTCCCCCTACCTGAAACTAGATTTTATTTTCAGTAAAATTATGAAGAGGAGCATAGAAACCCTTATTCCCGTATCCGCAATAAAATAGTTGGTTATTAGATGCGAGATGACTGTTCACTTCCGATTCAACAATGAATACTATGGACAATTGAATGGGGTCACCACAAGACCTTCTGTTAGCAAATTTTGTTCTTGAAAAACTGGAAAATGGACCACTTTAGGATAAAATCAGTCATCTAACATCTTATTGTCGCTATATAGATGATACTTTCATAGTATTAGAAAAAGTAAATGAAAAGTTACTTAATATGGTTAATAACATTCGTCTATCTTTTACGTCTATACTAGAGGAAGAAAAAAGTAATAGCATATAGTTTCTAGATGTCCAACTGACAAGAAGAGTAGTTGGGATATTAAAAAGAAGGATACGTAGAAAGTTCGCAGTTGAACAATATGCTCGTTTCTTTATTCTTGTAACAATCAAACTCTAGACCACTGAATCGGCATCCGTCAGTATTAATGTCTAACTCCAATCAATCCATGATCTTGCACGACCCTTCATCCATTGCCTGAGGTTGATAACTCTCTCACACTTGATACAGATTGGGCTCCATGACCACTACGCATCCACGATCCCGCACTGCTGAGGAGGCCCATACCAGACAAAACGGCCGTCCACTGCTTACAGGTTTTCAGTGGTGGTCTAGCTTAGATAGACTTGTAATTTATGATTTGTAATATTTCCCGAAAATAAATATAGAAAGTATGGAGGAAGGATTTTTAAACGTACGTATTATGAGCGGTTAGCATTATTGAATGCTACATCGATATTAGTATTTTATTTAAAGGCTGCACTAAAGTTATCGCCTAGGTTATTATCGTAGTCTTCAAATGTACAATTCTATTCTTAAAATAATTAAGTAAAATTGAAAAAAACCTAACTGAATCATTCTGTTTCTTTAGTTAGAGCAGGAAGCTAACTATCGAATGGTATATCGAATGCTACAAAATTTGATAATGAATATTCAACCTGAAGAACGTCCACCAAGTCCTATCCCTGAACCGAATACTGAAGAGGCAATATTTACGTTAACTAATCCAACTGTAAGCTTGCTACATTTTGGTAAATATCTATATATTTGTCAAACCAAGAAACAATACTGTTATATGTGCTTTCTTAAATAATCTTCATTAGATTCATTTGAAATGGTACAAGGTTTTAAGTACATCACTTCACTTAATAAACCTGCTTTCTATATAAGCTGTTCGTTTTAAATTCATTCCCGTATATTTGGTGGAAAACTTGGATTAAGTAGTTTAATATTTAATGAGGATGCTATTAGTTGACTTGATCTTTTTACAGAACTAAAATGCATCGTTTTCAGAGATGTGGAGAGAATCACTATATAGCTTGTATAGGTAGTTACAGTGGAGTATGAGAAATAAATTTAATATCAATTTACTAAAAAAACTAGCTCTTACTTCTCATTACGTTATTACTTACCCCTGAATAGATGGAAAACTTGCGTTGCCAGTACAGCGTGATACAGTAAATTCTTTGACATGCAGATATTGATCAGTACTGAATATAGACTTGTCTATCATGTAGTTATCGACAGTTTGATTTAACACATCTTTTTATACGTTAATAAATAATGATCTATAATTGTAGTCTTTGCCTTACTTTGTTGACTTATTCTGAGTTTTAACTCAGGATAAATGGTAAACGTGTGTATAGAAATAACCTAATCAGAATCGAAAACGGAAGTTTTGGGGTTTTTCGTTAAATTAAAATATCACCCATTAAGAACAGTGAAGATATCTTTGTATAGTGCCCAAAACATTTAAAATGAAAAAGCAAAAACTAATTTTGGTCATCACAGAACAAAAGAAGATAGTAAATAAATAATATATTTGTAATATCCCAATGAGTAGAAAATTAGATTTTCTGACGTTTCGTGGCTTAGTGTAAGTCACTTCTTCAGAGAATAAATAACCAAATTAAAATTAATCCAAGTTTAAATAGTACAACGGAACAATACAAGAATAATATTTGATCAATCAAAAAACAGATATGAACAAGTTGATGTCATGTCATTTTTCTCAAGATGATTCATAAGTGACGTGTATGTAAATTTGCATGTGTATGTATGTGTGCATTGTTTAAGAATGAAAAATCGTGTGACCTTTATGGTAAGATGGGATAGAGTTTAAATTTGTAATATGATAGTGTGAATTTGTAAATATGATCAGACTGAGTGGCTAGGATAAATGGCCCAAGTAGGATGTATGGTAAGGCCTTCCTTTCCGTTGAGAGAAGTAGGATTAAGCATTATATGGAACGCCTCAGTTACCCTTCTTTCTTTGTAGTTCGAAAAGCTTTTTGTAATATTTTGATATTTTTAAAATCGATTTGGTGGTTGTTGAAAATGGCATGAACTGCTATTGCCGATTTAATTTGAAGTTGGTTCAATTCTACAGGATTGTTAAGAGGTTTCTTTGTGTGCCTAATATGTTCTTTGGCTCCAGTCAAGATTTCGCGGGATGACTCTCCAATATAATAGGCATCACAATCGATACAACCTAATTTGTAGACGCAGTTTTGTGTGTACATGAAGGGGATTTTGTCTTTTAGGTGAACTAAAGTATTACGTAGTGTGTTCGTTGTTTTGTAGTATACTTTAATTCTGTGTTGTTTCAAGATTCTTTGGATTTCTTCTGTTGTTCCATGACGGTATGGTAAAACTGCAGTACCAATCCATGGTATTTCATTCGAATCATTATTATAACGTAATGAACTGTTTTGTTTTAATATGCTTCTAATAATCTTCAAAGGAAAATTATTAAATTGTAAGATGTCTTCCTTTGATGTGATGATCTTGTTAGCTCTTCTAAAAAGATTTAAGGCTAGCGAGATCTTAGAACTGAAAGGATGTGCTGAATGGAAGTTAATGTAACGATTTGAGTGCGTCGGTTTTCGGTAAATGGATAGGTTTAGACTTCCATTTGGATTTCTTTTTACTAAGCAATCTAAGAATGGTAGCTCAGCATGTACATTTTCATTTTCATTGGTGAATTTGATGTGCGATGAAAGTGTATTTATTCGTTTTGAAAAAGATCTTAGATGAGACTTTTTTATAACAACAAAAGTATCGTCTACATATCTAAGCCAAATTCGTGGTATAATGTTGTGGGCGAAGATATTTGATTCAATGTATGCCATAAAAAGGTTGGCTACAATCGGGGATACAGGGGATCCCATTGCTATACCGTTAGTTTGTTTGAATAACATACCGTTAAAATTAAATAGCGTTGAATTTAAGCAGAGTTTTAATGATTTCATGATTAGACTGATGCTCAACGGACATCTGTCAGGAAGAGTAATATCGTTCTCAAGTAAACCACTAATGAATTCTAAGCATTTATCAATGGGAACACTTGTGTATAAAAAAACGACATCAAAGCTTACCATGATTTCATTCTTCTCGATGATTAATCCGGATAATTTTGATTTAACGTCATATGTGTCCTTAATTATATTATGTAAGTTGAGTTGTAGTGGTTTTAGTATATTGCTTAAATATTTCGATAATGCATATGTTGGGGTGTTTGTGAAGTGCTAAAGAAGCCAGACGCTCAATTTTTTTCTATGTACTTACTTACGCCTGTTACATCTCATGGAGTAGCATAGACCGACCACCAACATTCTTTATCGAATTCTGTCCTGGAAAATTCATTCCAGTTGTTTCCAGTTGCTATTCATCGTTTTGATGACTTTCTGATTCCCGACGCAGTGTTCCTTGGTCTTCCTCTTTTCCGTTTCCCTTAAGGATTCCATGTTAGCATTTAGCTCGTGATACAGTTTGGTGATTTATGTAATATACATCCTATCCATTACCATCTTTTTCTAATTTCTTCAGTTCCATCCTATACCCTTATAAAAATACATATCTCTGAAGATATTTTTCATGATAAACCGATTTTAGTCAGAAAACTATGAAACTAGATAGTCAACTGTTTTTAATTTTGAGAGGACTAAGACACTACTCACTTGTGAGTTCACTAAAAGGCTTTAACACCAGATCTTAAAGTTTTGCAGCAAGTACAACACTATTTCATTGTTGTGTCAAAATCTAATAATCCGTGTTTGATATTTGTTCATTTTGTGCAGTTTCACTATAAATACCATGTGATTCAAAAACTGAAACAGCTTTATAAAGAGATGAAAGAAAGAGAAGTTAAATTTCTTGGAAATGATAATGAAACAATTCTATCCAACACTGATAATTGGAAATATTCTATAACTGAACTAAGAAAAGTGAGTATGAATTCTGATGAAAACTTAAAAAATCCGCCGTATATTGTTCTGTTGTTTATCTGAAATCGGATATTTTTTATATAATTTCAGTTATTACAAAGAAACTCAACTACTGCCAAAAATACCACTGATCGACTGGAAACTATCAGCCTTGATGAATTAATAAATGAATTGAAAATAACGATAGCATATGAAAATACACGTAGATGTAGAGTAAAAATAAATAATTCTAAAGGCTTAATTACTAAAACGAGCTAAGTTTGAGGAAACATCAGTATATTATACAATTAACTTGTATTCATCTCAACTTTCATGTTGTAAATAGTATTCTAGTCGAGAAGCTGCCTTGTTGTCCTGTGGTCCTGTGTACTATTTGTATAATCAGAATTCTGGGTTCCAATGCATATCATCGTTTTGAAATATATTGTTAATTTCTTATTCTCATATTGAACTAGTTGTGATTCGTTTATCTTAACGATAACCAATATACGTTTAACAAAATGTTTTATTAGTAATAAATGTGTCATTTTCCAGTACTCTAATTGATTCCTTGTGGTATGAAATGGATTTTTAACCTAAACCATTTACTTTCATAGTTATCTACCAAACTTTACAAAAACAAACACTCTAATATGTTAAGTATTGCCTGAAGTCAACTAACTTCAAAAGGCTTACAAAATAAAGTTAATGCAGAAATGTCCGAAACTGTTAAAGTATTATAACAAAAGTTTGATGATGTTTGCGTTTGATATATTATTCTAATATGGAAGTTAGTCAGTAAATCGTTTACTAAGTGAAGCGTATTCTTTAAACATTTAAACAAGAAAGATAATTAACTTAAAAACACAAAATGCAATGAAATAACAAAATATGATAATAAATAAATATTTTTAACACCTTTAGGCCATTAAAATTATGGTTTGACTTTTACACCCTTGACTTATTCCATACTACATTTAACACATAAAACTAGGGATATATGGCAACAGAATTTAATAGATTTTCATTGAATAAGAACCCTGATGTTTTATATCTTCACTTACCAACCAACATTCACTGTAGCGTTAGTTTATAGTTGATACAATTTCAAAATAATATCCAATAAAACTTTTATATATATATATATATATATATATATATATATATATATATATATATATAAATTTTAATTATAGATGATTTATAAATACTCACCTGATATGACCAAGGCAAATGCTGCAGCTAAAAGGGAAGAAGAATTTAACAAATTTTTTCAATCTGTTGACCAGCTAGTATTTCCTTCAAAAATAAGTTTTACAAATACATCTGTAGAACGTTATAGAATCGGGTAGATTACGAATAATTTTTTAATATGTCTTTCTTGAAATGGTTATCTTTGATTAAAATTTTAAATGGCATTTTTGATTATGAATTTTAGTTGAATTTTATGTTGTTATTATTATGAACAGTATCGTAAATATTTAACTTTACACTATAATGTAAATTTTAAAACTCGGTTGAACTCCATTGGTCACTGCTTCTCACTAGAACCCCAGGAAATGCCTTTCGTGGATGCGCACTGCTAAGGAGTCCCACAATAGGACGAAGCGGCCGTTCAATGCTTCCAGGTTTTCTATGGTGGTCTAGCTTCAGTTGGCTCATGATCTTAACCACTGAAATTATTAGATCCTAATCGAAAACAATATTGTTCGCTTACATATGTTGTTCTAAGGTATTTTCAAAACATTTGGGTTTACTCGCTGAATAGATTATAATTTGGACAAACCAGCTCTGATCGACATAAAAATGACGTAACCATAAATTCTAAAAACTATTTATAACTTGATCGTTGTGGACAGTTTAAATATTTCTACCACTGTTTACTTTTCATTCATTAAAAGCAGTTTAGAATGTCTTCATTAATCAAGTTAACTGTAACAATTTCTCTGAATAACAAGTCCTCTAGAAATCAGGAACTTTTTCAATTTCGAAGATATTCTTTACTTGTGATTTTCAACAAACAAGTTATTTTAATCTCTCACAAAATGTCAGCGTACACTGTACTCAAACGATAGATTCTGTTAAGCTTACTACGTTATCTGAAATTCTTTGAAAGAAGTATTCATTTTAGTAATTAGTATAATTAACATTATTAGTGCAGTACATAATATTTGGTTACAGATTTTTAAAAATTAAGTTATCTGTAGGACGTTATGAATAACTGTTCAGCTTCTCATAGTAGCAGTCATATAGATTAATTTTTTCACGCAGTTTTGGCAGAATTCTATTGAGCTTGGAATTAAAATACAGTCTTTTAACACTATATCCATCTTAATAGTCTAATGTATGATCAGAATTTTCTTGAATGCATTGAGCTAATATACCACACAGTTCGAGCAAACATTGTCTAGTCATTATATTATCTGAATTCATAAAAGATACTATAAATGTTGAACACTTCTTCCGAACTTTTGCCATTCTTTATTTCTAGCTACATACTTTTGTCGCAAACTTTTGAAAATCTCTTTGATTTGTGTTCAAATCTCCGGTGGCTCCATGGACTTCCAGAGCTTACTAGTTGTCCAATAAAGTGTAAGTCATAATAACTAATAGAAATTTTATTTATTTATTTCTGAATAACTGAATAATTTATAAAACATACTGGTATAATAATGAAAAATTTAAGTTTGCTATTATTATTAATAATCGCTTTATTCAATATTATATTTTTGTATAATATAAAAGTCTCAGCACAAAGTATTTCAATAAGTTTTTTTCCCTTATTTCTCGACCGATCCTGACGACAAAATATTGAGTGGTCGCCAATTAGATTTTAGCAATACAGGAATTGACATCTGAACAATGATTATTCTTTTCAATGCATATTGAGATCCATCACAATGTTTCTGATTGTACTTTTTTGTAAGTTGTACGGCAAAAGATCGTAGACTTCATAAACGCACAAAAACAGATAACATGTTGAAATAACTAGATGGCAGGAACAGGTAGCTCAGATATTCAAACAGGCTGCCTTGAGATTCATTGGAATATTACCAATATATATTATTTTTATTAATAACAATCTACTCAATGCTCAGTTTCCTTAAAATTACCAAGTCAAACCTAGGTGATTATATTTAGTAGCTCATACTGGTAAAATACTAATAGTTTTTTCTAAAAAAAACTAAGTAATTCGTAGAAAAGTATTACTTATTCATATGAAAATAGATGCTTCGAAAACATTTGTTTTTCAAACATTTATGATTGTTATCAGAAGGGGTTTTTGTGAATATTTTAGTAATTTCAATAGTTGAGATCATGAGCTAATTGAGGCTAGACCACCATGAAAGCACTGGACGACTGTTTCATCCTATTGTTGGACTCAGCACTGCGCATTCACGAGATGTATATCCTGGGGTTCTAGTGAGAAGCAGTGACCAGTAGAGTTCAAACGGGTTTGTTGTGAGATAGAAACTCACTGGTAACAATGGTGGATATGTCGCTCAATTTATGGTTGTATTTAAAGAGGTATGAAATGTCAAGTTGTATATAATTATTCTGAGTTAATTCATCATAATAATGATGATAGAAAAAAGACATAATTGGTCTTTTAATAATATAGTAAAAATATGAATTGAAAATGTTTCCTCAATAAGTAGAATTTTTAAACCCAAAATTAACAGTCAGTAATTAAAATAGATTGAAAAAAATAATCAAAAAAAAAAACAGTTGACAACTAAGTTAGTTGTCATAACTTATGGTTTTGTGCTCTATTAACCTATAACATAATGATACCGCCAATTATAGAACAGTAGCTTATCGACCGGACCAATGACGCATAAAACCTCTACGAGCAGTCTATAGTCTTTATCGGTCGTTCTTCCTGCCTAACCCTGCCTGTTGAGTCCAGAACACCAATCTCAGTTTCCGCGATATGGATCGTGTATTCCAAACATACTGGATTTACATACAAACCAAATGGACCATATCGTACCATAAAATATTATATAACATTTGTACAAGATCTTGGCAAAAGTGGCTGTGAATGTGGGAGATTGCAATTAATAGACTGGGCATAACTCAAGAACGGTAAATCATATAATAATAGTTTGTAGGTCAAAATAAAGTTTATAATAAGAGGGACATGAATATGCATATTTTACTAACTTACCTATTATATAATAAAAATATATGCATCATATTGGTCCACAAATAGTTCTCAAGAGTTACCATTCGTAATTCTCATCGGGATATAACATTAGTCAAAATCAAAAATGACTCTTAATTACGTTAAATGTTTTCTGTCAATCTATCTAATCGATTAACGTAAATTTGAATTTGTGTTTTACGTTTGACAAAAATGCTTTACAGGACATCCATTTACTAATAAGAAATCCGCGATAGTTACGTCAATCGAATTCATTTCTTTTACAACAATACTTTAAACCATTCTCTTATGCACAGCAAAATGATTTTATGCACCTTTTAATTATTCTTTGCTTCTGTTTAGCACAGAGAGGTGGTAAAATTGTAAATCAAACAAATGATAGAACACCTGCATCTGCAGTAACAAGAGTAAGTGATTATTTTGTTACGATTAAAAGAAATATTTATCATTTTGATATTAACTAGTTGAAAGCAATCAACAAGAAGCCTTACATCTATCTGGTCAAAGTCAACCTAATAACCACAATAAGTTGTTGGAGATTTTATTTTTAGATCCATTCACTCCCTATATTCTGTTAGATCTTTACCCTGAACATTTTGTTTAACATTTTATTTCTTGAATCCACTCCTTTCTATTGACGGTATCCTCTAACAGAAGTCTTTATTACAATCTTTGATGATACTGTTATTTTAAATCTTTTGTCATTCATTTTCGTTAATTTAATCTTGTCGTGCTCATGTGGTAAGGGCAGCTTGAAGTGACCCATAATTGTCACAGATTCAATGTTAATTTTGACTGACTGTTGGATAGTCGTTGATGCGTTATGATTATGCATGTCCTGAAATTTTTTAAAACATTGAATAGAATGATGATCAATAAGTGACTTGTAACGATACAATCTGGTCGACTGATAAATGCTCACGAAACCTAATTATTCTGGTAGGCCTCCAAATAAATAGATATCAAAAATTAACAGATCCTTTTCCCTAGAAAAGTGAGATACGTCAATATAAAGTGTTACGTTTACTAAAAGGCATGGTAAAATGTCACTTATCCAATAGACGATTGTATGATGGGACTTTTCCGTCATGTATTAAAACCTAACTCTCAAGGTTAATTCTTCAGTCATATCGATGTATTTTGTGGATCTAAGTATTACCATGTACCGATACTTTTAACACTCATTTAAACAAAACGAAGTATTTAAAACGTATGTTAAATACTTCCAGTAATTTCAAAATATTTATTATTGATGGATACCTGCTTGTTTCAATGCTCTTCAATTAAAATATCCATCTATCGTCTTAAATCTCATATTTTTTTCTACAGAATCTTACACAAACCAAACCATTGGATGAAGTTCTAATAGAAAGTGATGATAAATTCCCACTAACTGATCAACAAATCTTACCAGACGATATTCAAGAATCAAATGAATTAACTGAATTCATCAAAACTATTTCACCGAATTCAAGATTATGGAAGAATAAAGCTTGTTCAATTGTACATGCGACACTGTCTCAACTTTTAGATGATTTATTTATTTGTTGGGATGAGATTTAATTAGACAATTAAGTGATATCTACTTAATTCCTTTGTGAATTTTAGTTTTCAATCCCTCTTACTTATATTTAAAAAATTTTGTTCTGATCTACTGTTTGTAAAATTATTAAAGTACAATTTGTATTCTTAAATAAGTCTCTAATGTTCAAAATGTTTTGAAATAATTTAACACTGTCATCTAAGATTAAAGTAACAGATACAAACCGTAAATTCCTTCAACAGTCAATAGAAAAACTTCTATATAAGTGTGAATTGAATAGGTTAACAAAGTGAAATATCATCCACACTCTCCTTGATCTTACGAACAGTCAACATTACCAAGGTAAGCTTAATATCAGTACAGACTATTTCTGCTTAAACAAAGGAACCTGGAATTTTCTTACGACGAACGATTCAATAAATCTAACTATTCTTGCTAGACCAGTTCTGCACAACGCTACAAAGATTGTCACGTGACAAGATCACCGATTTATACGACCTTGACATCGTACCAGACCAAAGACATGTTAACCAACGCGATCAGCCTAGAGTCAACTCTGATTCCTTATTGGTTCTTCTCGCTTAGCCTTACCCATTTTAGTCCATAACACAATCTCAGCTTACATTGTATGAATCGTGTATTTCAGATATACGCAGTTTACATACAAACAAAGCGGACCTCATCATACGATAAAATAAGAAATAACAAGTATATGAGATCAAGACATAAGCGACTGTGAGTGTGAGAGACTGTAACTAATAAATTGGGAATAACCTATGAACAGTAGATCGTATAATGTTTGCCGATAGGTCAAGTAAAAGCTTATAATAGAGAAATATAAATATATATAATCTATTCACTCAGTATATATATATATATATATATATATATATATATATATATCACCAGTCCATAAATGATTCCTTGCAGTCACCATTCATTTATTCTTCGTTAGGATACAACAGGGATCCATTTGTAACAGGCTTTTATTATAATATGTGGAAACATTGGAAAACCAATATACATCATCTAATATTATTGGATCACTGGGATTTATATAAGTAATCAGTAAACGTTAAAAATATGATGCTAAATGATCAAATAGCAGAATTTAGAATATACAAGCAAATTATTTAGTGTACATATTATTGACTGAAAGCTGTTAAAATAAGTGGTGCTATTGAATGCAGTGTAGGGAATAGAAATCTATAAATCTAACGCAAACGTTCTCTATTATCCACGGTTTGACTGATGTAATAACTTGAAATAGTCCAAGCTTTCTTTCAACTCCAAATTATTCGAGCAAGTTACTTGATTTACAGCTGAACGTAAAGTAAAACATATATATAACTGGATGAGTTTCCTGTATCATCATCACTAAAGATCTACGTTCTCTTTTGTTACTGTTTATTATTCTGTTTAATATACAGATATCTTTTTATGATAATTCTTGTTGGTTTGTTTTAGTTTGCAAACTATATTATAAAGTTTATTTTCTGTCAATAATCAAAATATTAATTTTATTTCGATGACTCCATATAATATTTACTGGAAAAGGAATTTAGGTATAACAAAATCTATTGCAACGTAGTTCATATGATGTCACTTCTTTTATTTCACTTGTATACTAATCATATAGATCTCTACTGAATTGAGCGAAACCTGATTTTCATTCATTTCAACGCTAAAACATAGGTTGATTGATATTTATTATTATGTGTCACCGTTTACTATTGTAATAGAGTATATGACATTGAAGCCTTTTAGATACATACTGTAGTCATCCAGTATAAAGCTTTGGATCTAGGTTTAGTGGTACTTGGAATTATTAACTACTCTGTATCTTGACTCTTAATGAAAATGATGCCTCTCATATGATTCACACATGTACCATACGTTGTCATAGTCATTGACGTTGTCCCAAAACTATTCATCCTTTAACTAATATTAGAAGAAACCACGATATTTGCACTAAGTCAACATACTGTACGCAATCATGAGTCCCTCAAACTGGTAGCGATTCGGTCAGTGAAATTCAACCAGTTCTAAAGATTAGACAACCATCAGACTGATTATTACTCAATGATCAGTCACTGTCCCCGACAAGTAAGCGTCAATTTCATCAGTAAAGGTCTCTAGTCAATCTCATAACTAAAACCATCTCCAGATTTTGTATGTACCACCAACGTGGCATAATATCTGAATTCAAGCAGTGTTTTATAAGAAGTCTTCTAACCTCTAGTCTAGATCATAATTTTCAACTTCTAACTATTGGGAAAATAAAGATTTACTGAAGACGGTTCATCTGATGACCTGAAATGAAAATCTTTCGACATTGCGAAAGCATATAACTAGGATGTGCACATATGTTTGTTTAGTTTTATAGCTACATATCTGAACAGACTCATTTCTAGCAAATATTAGGTCATACCAGCATTACATTTCTTGCTCTGTAAAATATCCGTTTATCCGAGACAAGAAGTGAGATATATTATGATAACATTAACTCATCTATTAGACCCGTATTTTTTTAATCATATATAGTTGTATCAGTTGGGTTAATTCTGATAATAATTATTTGCAAATACATGACCTATCGGAAGTTTCAGTAGTGATCAGATTCAATTCATAAAATAATGATATATATCGATTTGGTTATGTTGATCTATTACTATGATCCCAGTACCATTGACAAGAATCTTCCCATGCTACTTCAAAATTGATCAGGTTGTAACAGGGATGGTCACAAATTAAAATCTTTGAGTGTAACTCTGTACTGTCGTAATTCAGTTTGGAGAATAAAACTGGATTTCCGAACTGATTAAACCTAGAGTATTTATTTTTTCAAAATCTATCGCCTCCAGATTATTTCATTTTCTGGCTATAAACTTTACTTATGCTTATATTCCGCATGCCCCCAAACTAAATGACAAGTTGTGTTCCCTAGAAATTAAATTTATTACTTAGCTAATATAACCTACTTAATCCTGGTTGTATAATTTGTAATGAATAATTCATTTTATATTGGAAAGAATGGGTGGATACACATTGGTTACAGTTCTGAATAAATTCATTTTTGTTAATATTTTACTGATGTCTTAGATTTAATTTCATATCACCGCCTAAATTTTCCACGAAACCCATATTGGCAAAAGTCATAAAGCCTAAATAAACACCAAACCTGAGATCAACTAATCCTTTCCAACTGACTAGATTAACTTACTAAATAATCCCAATTTCGTGGATTAGTTGAAGTTAGACATTAACACCGTTGGATGCCGGCTCAGTGATCTAGTGGTTAAGTGCTCGCGCGCGAAACCAGTAGGTCCTGGGTTCGAGTCTCGCAGGGGACGAGGTGTGGATGCGCACTGCTGAGGAGTCCCATGATAGGACGAAACGGCCGTCCAGTGCTTCCAGGTTTTCCGTGGTGGTCTAGCTTCAACTGACTCATGATCTTAATAATTGAAATTACTACAATCTCCACAAAACCCCTTCTGATAATAATCTCGGAACGTTTAAAAACAGCTAGATCAGTTTTGCTACTTATGAGTAGCTTAACGAATAATACTACATTATCACGAAATTCAATTGTTCAAGAGATGGTACAATATTATTTTTTTAAAATTAGGTAAAACAGTTCAAAGAGAAACATTAAAATACTTGTGAGGGGGTAAAATAAAATGATATAATGGCCAGATCCAGAGTGTAAATAAAAGTTTTAGAACGTTTGATCGTTTTCAAAAATGCATTTTCAACCTTCACCATAACATAACTATGGAAAGAATTTCGTTAAGATGCAGTAAATTTTAATGATAACACTAGGTAAATTTACAATAAAATTTGTAGCCTTGAACACCAAAGAACTTTCCCGATGAATTTAATGTAGCATGAAAATGGAAACTGGAAAAGTACATTTGGAACGAATATTTGAAAAATGTGAACTTTGAAACATACTTCAAAGTGTGGCGCTTGATTCGTGAAATACAGAAAAGATAACCTAAAAGATTGCTCAGCTAATCTCCTCCAATTTAAAAGTAGGACAAGAATGATTGCTCGTAGATGGGAGAGTGTTTTTGGAAGCATTTATTCGAATACTCTCCTTAACATGAACACGAGCATGTCTATGCATGCTGTGCTTCAAAGAAAATTCTTTTCCACAGTGTGGACAAACAAAAGGCCGCTCACCAGTATGGGATCTCATATGCCTTTGCAAATCTTGCTGACTACCAAAGCGATGAAGACAAACACAACATGACACATAGCGCATATCGTAAGTGGTTGTTTTTAGGGAGTAATTAATTGGATCTTTTGATTCTAGTAAGTTCTTGTTAGCTTCATTGTCTTTCTCTAATTCAGCTTTTGTCTGATTATTTTTACTCAAAGTTAGTTGAATTTGCGTTAAAACATCAGCTGACCTTTCACTTGAGCTTAATTTCTTAACAAATTTAGCCCACTCGTTTGAGTGCTCCATAGCCCAATGAGTTAAAGTTGAAACTTGATCTTGGAATGTAAGCTGACACAAATGACATCTAAAAACTGGATTGTCTAGTTGATGTAGTGTAAGATGACGGCGAAAACACCTACTTGCAACTGATACTGAACATACTGGACAGGAAAGTGTTGAAGATGTATTTTTTGACGCTGAGTGCATTGATAAATCCACTGGTGGTTCTGCGACACTATCGTGCATCGAATTATTAGCATTACTTGTTTGGGGAATTGTATTGAAAGTTATTTGATCGCCTTTATCCAGAACATTGCTCCTCATATTCAGTATGTTACCGCGCCTAGGACGCCTGCCAACCCTTCCCGTCCTCCCTAATCGAACTGGAACAGTGGGCAACATACTTTGAGGAATATCTTTTATACAATTCGAAGAAGTGTCATTTAAATAGTTTGTTAAACCACTTCTTGTAGAATTCGCCACTGCAAGTAGTGCAGCGTTATATAACCTCTCAGGATTGGGTTCCACTACTGGATCTCCAGCCCGTATCAATAGACTATTACTGATATCTTCCGCCTGCTTTTCATTTGAATTCATGGATATTATTTCATCTTCTCTCAGTTCTTCAATATTGTCAAGTTCCTGATCATTATCTCCAATATTAGTTCGACTAATAGAATTTAGATTAGAATTATGACCACTTAACTCAGAACGATTATCACCACTAGAAGGACTTTGTATACTCATATTCGACTGATGAAAACGTTGACGTTGTCGTTTCAAACTAACTCGATGCACACGTTCCATGTGACGTTCACGATTTGATTTAGTTGAAAATGATTTTGTACATCTTGTACAGGCAAATGGTTTATGAGCTAAAGTAAGAAAAAAAAAATTAAAAATAGAAGGTAAATTTTAACAGTATAAAACATGTTTTATTTATAACTTGACTTGCTTGACTTTCATTGTTTCTCAAAGTGAAAATGAACTAGTTGACTGCTGAGATAAGAAATTCTAGTTTCATGACTTGGTACTTTCGCTTATTCTTTGTTAAAAAGAAGTATATTGATCTGATTAATGAACGATAACTTAATTTCAACCAAACAACATCAAATTAATGAGGTACGGCAAAGATTTTAATCACTGAATTCTGTTGCTATCCAAATATAACATTAGCACATATTTAAGTTTATTTACGAAAGACTATATTCGGACCATATTATCAGTAGCATTTATTAAGGATAGAACTTTATAAAAGTTAATTTGTTTGATCTATTATGATATAAAAAGTCATATCTTTGAATAGTCTATTAGCGGATAACGGTGAAATTTATGGTATGGTTCCTAAAACCTAAAAGTTTTTGAAAAGGTATACATGTAAGTGAGCGCTTAGTGGTTTTCTTACTAAAACCGAATTGTAGTGGTAAACCACATGAATTTCAGAATGATACTTATTAAGCTGTCGAGTAATTATGAACACCTACATTTTGATGGAATATAAGTTGATATTGGAGAAATTATCAACATTGGATATGATTAACCGAATCCACAGTAAAACATCCATGCCAGCCACTTACAAATGTAATTCACAATCAGTACCATTTAATGATTTGGAAGCTTTGAAAACTGAGTTAATTAAAAGTAGTTTTCAGTTTAGACTAAAATCACACTTAAAATCAACCGTCTGTCAAGTTTCTGTTAAAATCATATTGTGCATATGAAAAATTCATTCAACTTATCAAGCAATTCATCCGTTAGTAAGAATCTGGTACTTAATTAATTTTATGCACTGGAATCAAATATTATTTGAATAATGGCCATCGCTTAGATTTATAGAGAAGCTATCATAAATATATGATAAAGTGAAAACAAATGCTTCTCATTCAAATATAGAGATAATTAAGTAATAATCTCTAGTAAGATTTGCCCTATTTATTGTCCACGAAGTAATTGATGTGTTTTGATCGACCCTAAGAATGAAGGTGCTTTTAATATCATTTCAATATGATAATAAAAGATCATTTTGATATCTTGTACAAGTCATCAATATCATCAACAACACTTAGAAAACAATACAACTTACGAGTATGTGTTAAAATATGTCGTTTTAATGAACTGTTCCATGGAAACTTTTGCTGACAACCAGCTATAGGACAAGTGATTAATTTAGGTGCATCTTTATATGAATTCTTTTTTTGAATCAGTGTTTTTGGGATAGTTGAATGAACTGGAAACGTTTTATTTATATTTGATGTATTGGCTGGTAATGACATAATATTTAATGGATTATTGTTAGAGATGCTAGTACCAGTAGTTGTATCTCTGATATATTCATTATTAATTGGATTTGGCAATGTCTTTATATGTTGCATAATTGGTAAACTATAAATGTCGTGTAGAATATTGTTAAAATTAAACTCGTTCTTGGAAAGTTTTATGTCCGCTTCAGATTGAGCTAATATGTTATTAGTTGTATACGAAGAACACAAAGTATCAGATGTGTTAATTGGTGTAAAAACTGGGGGTTTTAAACTAATGTCAGATTTTTTCACCCATGGAATATTGGATCTATCAAGTGTTTGGACTTCATGTGAAAGTGTATAACTTCCTTCCAAGGTATCTTGTTTTCTATTGTGTAAAGAAAGATCAAGTACTTCGTCAGAGTTAGATTCTAATGACTGGGTATAGTTGAATTCGGTTATATCTGTTAAATAATTATCATTGTAACTACGTCGAATAGGTGAACGTTTACTAGATGCATTAGATAAATTGTTCGGTGAACACACATAATCAGTATTTGATAAAATATATTGGTTTTGTAAACTTTGTGACCTAAAACCAAACAATACATTGAAAATAGATAATGATGATGTTAATAAAGTTAGAAATATTGTAAAATACTAACTGAAATTATAAATTTGAACCTCTATATACTACATGAAGGTTGCAAGTTTAATCCCAATTAGAGTCATGGACATGTGGTGCTGAGGAGTCCCATAACTTTTCAGTGGCTTACTGGATGGGATTAAATAATGAAGAAATCCATCTTACAATAGATCGTAACCTCATGAACTTGAAAAGTGCTATTTTACAGTAAACAATTATCCATAATTTATTAACTGAGGAGTTTGATGGTTTGGATTTAATGTCATGCAATATTAAAAAGCAAATACCCATTTCATAAGGATTTCAGAATGAGGGGTGCTCAGTGGAAACTGAAACATTATCGAAATCATTTAGTTCAACACAAAACACGATAAACATACTATACAAATTAAAAGGTTGAGAAGTAAGCAAACTGATATTGCAGTACTAAAATAAATGTTAAAACTTTTAAAGGAAGCTATTCAACTGGCAACAACTGATTTATAATCATGCAGAAACTAATGTTAATTGTCAAGGTACATGTAAGAAATCTATTCGCTCTGTTATAATTATTCTAAAAAGCTAACCACTAATTATCAGTACTATTCTATGCGATGACAAACTATGTAATAATATCATAATTTAGTCTTAACTCTATCTACATATATGTTGTACTTCAATTCATCATAGTTTTCAAAGGTTTTGACAGAAACAAACTTACCTATATGGAGAAAATTGATTTTTAGTCAATTCATTTTGTTTTAAATTGTATGGTTTATTCTGTTCAAAATCACATTGTAAAGGACCTGTAGAGTGAAAATATATGTATAGAAATATTACTTAAAAGGTAGTCTTTTGTAATGAGATAAACAGCTAATGTGTTAATAAAAATAGATTTCATTTACAAAAAAATTTAGTTTCAGATTAGGATTTAAGTCTGTATTAGTAGAAAAATATGCCCTATTTCCTACATCTGGACAAGAGAAATTGGGTTATCATGTAAGCTACTTCAAGTCGAACTCTGAACCCGTTAGTTTTGACAGCGTATGCAGTTATCGGCTGTAAAATAAGGAATAACTAAATGTATAAGTGCAAGTTGACAATTACATTGTTAAAATACGTTTTAACAGTCTACAGCGATAACTAACGTTTTTGTCCCAGTATTTAATAAACTTCCATTTAATTTCATAGTCCATATCACGAACTGATCTTAGTTAAACAACCCTTAAAACCAGAAAACACTGGATATGCGTCTTTCTCTTGTATAAGAATCCTTAGGATTGTACAACCATAATTTCACCTAAGATCGAACACGAAACCCACAGATCTAACGGTGAATTTTTAACTTTTAGATCACTACTGTTAAATAAATGAATCACTGTCAAAAATAATTCATTAACACATCCTTCTCGTACTATCTAAACTATTATTTCTTGTAAAAATGATCAACTCTGACAGAAAACCACTTGCTACTCATTTAAGTTAACTAAATGATAGGATACAAAAAGGTCTAAATACTTTAATTCACTTTATATCTGTTTAATCTACTAATACTAATACATAATTTCCAATACAAAAATATTCTTTTGGTATTTTTTTCTCATTTAAAATTACATTTGACAGTTTTCGACAAACCATTTACCAAAGTAAACATATTCAACAACAAAATTTAAACAAAAAACAAAAAAAACGAAAAATAAACTAAACTGTATGGGAGAAAAAAAGATTGAATAAAAGAAAAATGGCTACTTTTACATCTAAACTGTACATATGCATCTGTATTCATGAGTAGAAATATTGATGTGTATATGTGTAAATTTCATTTTGATTCATAATGGCTCCGTTGTTTTTTTTTCTTAAACAGAAATGTGGAAATTACAAAGCCATAAAATAGTAGTTGTGTGTGTATGTGTGTTTTGTTTCCTATTATAATTGAGAACGGGTAATTTTGAATGTTTGATTTAGTCAATTCAATAAATAACATGTTTGTATTGTTTCGTTTATTGAAATTATACACTTTACTTGAAAATAAGGTATAGTATTTTATTTGTAAATGAATATGGACTTTATTTAAACATGTTTAGATTGATCTAATTTTGTTTAACATTCGTTAATGAATGTAATTCATAAAGTAAAGTATACTTAATCAAAAGTTGTTTATCTGTTTGTTAACATTTAGTTTCATCTTTGATTTGTTTTGTTTTTTTCTTTTGTTTATTGAGTATTTTGATGAGTTTAAGTATTCTAAAGTATATCGAAATCAATCTGTCAGTTAGTGAACTAATTGTAACCACTAGTTATAGATTTGGGAAGGGAAAGGGCAGTATTTTGTATGGGATTTTTAAAACAGTGATCTAAAGGTTAAACAGTTGCTTGCGAGACTGATAGGTCTTTGATTTGAATCTCGCGAGGTGGGATCGTGGACGCGAAATACTAAGGAGTTTCATCCTAGGACGTAACGGCCGTCCAGTGCTTCTAGGTTTTCCATAGTTGTCTAGCTTAAATTGACTCATGATCTCAACTATTGAAATTACTATAATATCCATAAAATCCCCATCTGTTTATAAATAAGAACTGTTGAACTTAATCTTTTGTAAAACAAACATATCTGTTACATTTCTAGTTGAAAATCTAATTTAATAGGAGAATAATTAATGTTTTATTAACTCACGTATAATTAATCAACCTTATCAATGACTGATAATACTTATTTCTCTCAGAGTTACTATAACTTAAAATTACTATATACTATTGTATATCATGGTGATGAAGTTGATAATATGCATTTCACATTAATTTGTTTATGCTGTAAACGTTTTAAAATAATAATCAATAATATTAATCATTAAAATAAATAATTTTGTAACTTACTCAATGGTTGAAACTTCATTTCTGTAACTTTTCTTGTCCTTTTTCGCTTCCCTATCACAGAGAGACTTTTCTTTTTTTTAGCCAATATATAACGGACTGAAAATGTTTTCTATGTAAAATTAAAAAGAATATAATTATATAACATTTTTGGTAAATTTATAAGATATCATCGGATTGAACCATCTAATAAATAAGTAGTACTATATGGAACCTGTCAAAAATAATAATAATCTTCATGGTACTATAATATTCTCTATCCCCTATAGCAGTAAATTATCCTTAGAATATCTTTATAACTATGAGTCTTATATACCACTAATTTGATTGTTGTCACTTATTGACACATTCTTTATACTGACAAATAATTATGTATAGCTTTTTTACTAAAAAGTGCTTTACTATAACTTTGTTCATATATTTCAAGACAATGTTATAAATAGTACCTTAGAAATCTGCCATTTCTTCCCCCCACAAAAAATCTCAACTGATTTATCGAGTTTTATGTAAATTATTCCTGAGAAAAACTGATGTATTCAATGATTAAGTCTCTAAATATGAGAAATTGTCATTAAAATTATCTTTGTGTAAAGTATTTTAATATTACATACAATCAGACTGAACAGAAGCAAATAAACTAGGGAATAAAATTTTCATAAAGATTAATTCAATTGTTACTATGCCTTTCCATTATCCTTTTTGCCAATATTTCGTACTGTAATGTATAAGTGAACCAGAAGTCAACATTCTAATGGCATCATTTTCATCTTGAAGTACAAAGTAAAATATGTTTATCAGGGTTTGTAAATATATGTTGAAATGAAGTTACTAGTTACATGTGATTATAACACAAACATTCTCAACCTAAGTAGATGTAATAAGACAACACTTACTGAGGTACAAAATTTTGTGATTCGTGACTTTCTACATATATTCCGATTTGTTTTATTGATATATTTTGATGGTTTTCGAGGACATTGATCATTCTCAAGCTTTGTATTAGGAGATGAAGAAATAACATAATCTGTTGGATTAAAATCGTATGTTTTATAAAATTTACAATCCATATTCTCTTCCATTTCATTTGTAATCAATGGTGGAATTTCACGTATAGTAATTCTTGGTGATTCTGAATTACTGGATAAACAATGTGAAACATTCTCATTGATATCATACTCATTATTTTTAACTGATGATGATGTATCATTTGATTCAAATGTACTATTGATTGTGCTATTTTTAAACAAAAATGAAGGCAATAAACTAGCAATCACTGTTCGTGCATCTAAACTTGTATGAGATGTATTATTTAGGATACCATTTTTACTTAATTGTAACCAATAATTTGTTAACATTTGAAGTAGTGCCGATGTAGTATTTGGTTTATAAGATGACCAACTTTCAATCTCTGTAAACTTATTAAAATGTTCATCTCCATTCTGTTGTTCATGTTTCATGTAACTTGTTGACCCATCCATTAAATTATTTGAATAATTTGTTGGTATATTTTGTAAGTAGTCTGTTTGATATTCTTCTGAATTGATTGATGTAAATTTAATTGGTTCTATTTGTAATGTTTTATGTAAATAGGATGGTACATTCTGTAAATTGGTTACACATGGTTTTGTATTCACATTAGATTGTTTATTGTTATTATTATTGTTATCTGAATTAGAAGTTGACTGAAGTAAATTCATTTTTGTTATACATAAATCATTTCCTGAATGAAAGTTTAAATCTTTTAGTGAGTTTATTCCATGATTACTTAAATCTGATGATTTTACCGGTGTTTTTTGTATAGTACTACGATCTTGATATTCATTCATTCCAATAGTATGCTGAATAGATGATGATTTTAATTTAGTATAAGTATTTAATATAGGTGAAGCATGTAAACTATTTGAAGATTGAAACCAATTAGGTAAATAGGTTGATTGTTTTGTTATTGACTGGATAGTTGGTGATGATGATGTTGTTGAAGTGAATGAAGTCAAATTATTTAATGTTGTAGCTTTTGCTTGATGAGATGTACGTACATGTCGACTTAAATTACCATTGGTTGTAAATGCTTTATCACATAAATTACAATTGAATGGACGATGATCTATAACAAAGAAATTAAAAATGCAGTATAATACAAAATATGAAGTTGAAAGTAATATAATGACTGTTTGATAATGTTTTACACATTGGTTATTTAAAAAACTAAACATATGTCAGGTTTCACTGATTTTTAGAATCTCCAAAGTTTCTGCTTCCGAAATGTTGCATTTTGTATTCTGTATATTGAATCGAAAAAAATCATTATTTTCTAATCATAGCAATCACTCACCAGTTTTACTGACCAATTTTTAAATGAATAAAGCTTAGAATGGACAACCAAGTATAAGACCCCACCCCCAGAACTGCACATCCACAATCCAGCACGCGGGATTCAATACCAGGATTTTCCGTCTCTTGTCAAAACTCTTAACCCTTAGACCACTGAGCCGGCATCCCACGGTGGTAATATCTAATTTCAAAATCGATGGATTTATGGTCTCAATTATAACCCAACAATTTCCATAACCCTATACTAATAAGTCGTAGAATCTTTGAATGTATTAATTTTCCTCACAAACATGTGAAAAACTCCTTAACTTTAGTCAAAAAGTTAACTTCATGTGACTTATATTCACTTGGTGTTTTTTACTTGTATCTTTTTAGTGTTTAGGACTGCAATTGACCAGTCTCTTGTGAATATAACTTCAACCCATTGCACAAGCAGGTATCTATCAGGACTCATTAGCTAAGTGGATAACGCGATGGCGTTTGAAGCGAACGGCACTGGGCTCGATTCCCAGAGTGAACACCAACTCTGAGATGCAGGCACACCCAGCTGATGAGTCTTAGACGGGACGAAACACGCGTCCTGGATTCAACTGCTAGCCACTATCCATCTTTAATCATGTGACTTACCTAATATTTATCGAAGAAGTAGGTAAGTTCATATGCAACTTTCCCTCTAATATTCATTCCAGCTGCATTTTTAAAATTACCTTTAATAAGATTTCCTCAATTAGCTTAATAAATTAATGCATAAACCAACAATGATGTATGTATTCAAAAATCCCATTCTTTTTATGATTGATTAAACGAAAATTTCATTTATTTAGTTTCATATAAACAAAAGGCAGTCAAGACGCATGTAAAGTTACAAATTAGAATAAAACATATATTTAGTGCCTCTTAGATCTTTTTGTTTTAATTACTATTTCATTAAATATTAAACAAATGACAAAGTTATTTACAAAACAATCAGAAAAGACTTTTTAAGTAAAGATGAATAGTGGCTAGCAGTGGAATCCAGGATGCGCGTTTCGACTTATTTGGGACTCGTACCAGAGTGAACATCAACTTGGCGATGCACTTACATCCGGCTAACGAGTCCCACATATGGATTCCACTGTTAGCTACTATCCATCTTTGCTTAAAAAGCTCGTGACTTAAGGCTATATCGAGCTAATCCGCACAGCATATAAATATGCCAACATGAGAATAATCAATTGCAGTCCTAAATAACAATGGGAATTTACAAATAAAACAACACCAAGTGAATTTAATTAGAAAAAAAACGTTATTTTCTTCAAATTTTATAAATTACAAAAATGTACAACTTACTTGTATGAGTTAATAAATGACGTTCAAGTGAACTATTTGAACTTAATTCACTAAAACAAAAACAACAAACATGTTTATAATCTTCACGTTTGAAATTACTTTGATGATCTTGTAAATGATTTGTTAAATGTCCACGACTAAATATTTCATCTTTTGAACATAATGGACAACGAAATACCTCAATATTACCACGAAGAGCATATGGTTGTATCTGAAATTGAAAACAAATTATTATTATTATTATTAATACGTATGGAATTGTTTTACTGATTTCAATAATTCAATAGTGGATTGTTAATTTATATCTAACAATCTATTTCATTTAAAAAGGATACGTAAGCCTCTGACATTGGAACCACTGTTTGCTAGTAATTTATAATATCAGTTAAAAACAGTAACATCAACAAATTAGTTAGGATTTGGACATATGACAAGGAAATAAAGATATTAAAAATGTTTGAATAATTAAGTTACGAATAAAAAGATTTCTAAAATATTGGGACACTCATTTCCATGAGAACCAATACACGATCAAACAAAACAGTTCATCATAATCCTTTTCCAAATAAAAACTGCCATTCATATCAGGTGAGATCGACTACACAACCTTATGAAATAATATAATTAAAAATTATGCCATACAGTATTCTAATTACTCATTAAGATCAGTAGTGTTTATTTATGAAAGGCATAGATAAAAGTACCTTTTCTTAAATATATTCAATGGAACAAATCCTAATGATATTCATTGAAGTTTCGTTGAATAAATGAAATTGAAAATTAATCTATTCAATTATACAAAATAATTACCAAAAAGTAAATAATCATATAGGATAATAATTAACAAGATTAACTGCCATCATACATTCAATGATCTTATTAAAGAAGTTAGGTAAGAACTTCAGAACCTTATCTGGTAATGTTTATATGTAAGTTTATTAATAATAGAATCTTCTTCATCAAACTGGATTAAATGATATGTTAAAATGTAATGAATTCAAACTTTAAGATTGTTCAAATTATATGACTTTTATTATAACTTATTGGAAATATCATTTATTACCTGAAGTTTGGGATTTTCTTTTTAAAGAATAAAAACAACAAAACAACAAGGTATTCGGATCACTTACTTTTACTTCTGCTCGATTCTTTCGATTAATTGATTCTGTACTTAGATTTAACTCACTATCTGAATGTGATTCATCTTGATTAATTTCATCATGTTGTTTATTTTTAATTACATTAGATGATATATTTAATAGATTACAATTTCTTTTATATTCTTCCATTGATTGTTTCATCAATGGTGTTTGATTTTCTTCAGAATAATTAACTATTCTTAATTGTTTCTCTTCAATCAATTGATCATTGTTAGTATTAGTACAAGTAGTATTAGTATTAATTGTAATAGTAGATGTATTAACTGTTGTTGTTATTTTACAATAATCTTTCATAGTAATTGGATTTGTTTGAATATTATTCGGTGATACAACAATAATTTGTGTTTCATTCATCATATTATCTAAACTATCAATATTAATTGGACTAATTGTTGTTGTGCAAATATTTGAAGTAGGTGTAGTATTATCATTATCTACTGTATGTACAGGTGTAGAAGTAGAATGGTTTACATTAATCATACTAGTTTCATCATTTAAACTTAAACAACCACTATCTGAATAAGATGGAAGAAGTAATGATGACGGTAAAGATTGTTTACTAGAGTTTAATAAATTTTGTGTATTTTGATAATGACTTATCATATGATTATCAATTATATTAGGGATAGAATTTTGTAAATTAAGATTAGAAATATATGTTGTGGTATCTTCATAATTCCAATTGGATACAGGTGGTAAGTTTGGTAGATTCTGTGCGGAAAAATAAAGAAGTGATATAAAAGAAAACTTAGAATTAAGTTTTTTATTAAAAGCTGACATCAAAATAAAAACTTTGGTGTTCACTTTCAATCAGAAAGATAGTAGATGTGCATATAGAATGAATCTACATATATACGTAGTTAAATATATACTAATTAAACTGTAAATGTAAGATTTATAAAATTCATTTATATCACATTTGATTTAACGAAAAGTATTGTGTACATAGCGTTATTAACGGTAAGAATTAGTTATAGAGTCTACATACCACACACACAATTACTTAATGATTTCTAAATAAATCTATTTTTATGTTGAACTTAGTTCCTCATCATTTATAATCATAAACGGTCTAGTAAATGGTCAAATCTTTAGAAACTTCATAAATGTTAACAACAGTTTTATGGTTAACTAATAACTTGACATGATCTATATTATTTCAGTAGTTCTACTGAAAATTCATTCATTGTAGTGATAGAGATTAATGAAATACTCTGGACACAGTCAGTAGGATTTCCTGAAATTATATTTTTATAACACAATTATATAACATGTATTTGAAGATAAACACCAATTACTAAGATGGATTAAGTTAAAATTAACAATTAAATCTTGTTTAAAATTAATAGATCTTTCAGTAAATTTACTAATGAAAAACAGTATACCTTAGTCCGTATTTTACCTAGCAACAAGACGCTGAAAGTAAATTACCAAATTCATTAGTCTAAAAATATGTTAGAATTAGTATTTCAACGTTTCATTGATGCTTTATTAACCACATCAAAAATATTAACACCAACTTTAGTCTAAATTACCATACTAAATAATATTTATTATCCAATAAATTATCAGTATCAACAATTTTTCCGAAGTCAGATACAGATAACAACTTTATGTAGTCAGTATAGAGTTGTGGAGATTTTTAAACTTGACTAAAATGACAAATCGATTTAATGACATAACAATCCTCCTATGCTTCCATGTTTTCATTAATTGTTTAACTTGGATCAATTACTGATATCAGTACAATGTCACAGTCAGTAAAACTAGCTTAGAGATATATGAAATTTAATTGACTTAATTATCAGTTGAAGTCATCATGAAATAATATGAGATCTTTTCAAAGTTTTCCAAATTATTATCAATATAATATAATTTCACTAAGATACACTTACCGATTCCACATTCAAACTATCCCGAAAATTTATACAATTTTCTGAAGTTGAATAAAAATTTGGTAGTACTAAGGTTGACATTGAATTTTTCAACATGATATCAAAATAATTTGAAGATGTTGATAAATTTGATGCAAAATTTAATTCCAATTCCAAAAAGTCTTATTACAAAAAATAGAAAAGAATGATTAGAATAATGTGGATTGAAATGAATAACACTAGTTGAATAGATAGTATACTTTTGAATTTCTATTATTGAAATAACGTTTCTTTATCGTCTTTGCTTAAACTGAATCGTTGAATTTATACTCAGAATTGTTAATCAGTACAAATTGTTTCCTATTCTTCAATAAGCAATAACGAATAAGAATAAAAACATTTCTGAGAAGATGCGAACGTGTAGTCTATGTCTACTACCTAAGATGATTAATAATGATGACAATTTAAGTATCTAAACAATATACAATTTTATGTGTGTGTGCATTTAGAAGAGTAAAGATTCAGTGGGGTAGAGTAAAACTACTAGTCAACCTCTCTCATTCCAATTTCTTCCCCTTTCCTAAAATAAAATTCTCAAAAGTGAACAGTTATACTACTGGACTCAAATATCAAAATAACCAATCAGAGAATTGAAATTTTGGGTCAGAGATAGTTCACATCAGTTTTGAAAAATAACACGCCCCTTTACTAATGAAAACAGCCCGCATGATAACTATATAACAATTAAGTAAATGCTACTTTGTATTACTCTTTTACATTTCTGATTTGATCAGTGTTTGATTAAAACTGTTAGCTAACTTCCGTTACATTTTGAACAGAAAAAATGACCCATTCAACCTCAGTTACAAGAACTTTGTTTAAAAACACCTTATCTAATCTCTAGGGTTATTTAGTCATAGATACATTTATTTTTATTAGTTGAAATAAATGAAATAATTTAACTAAGCCTAGAGTTTTGAGTAGTAGTTATGTTATCACTTATGGGTAATGTTATATTAGCGTTCAGTTCCGAATAAGATTCAAAGGCTTGATCAATGTATTATGTAGTTAGTAAACAGGTTTTCCTTGTTCGAGTCCCAAGTTGAAACTCCAAACTTGGAATTAGATGGATCCAAGTTATTAGTCCCAAGTAGGTTGAAACTCTTGTCCTGGGTTTCTTTACTAGTTATAAACTGTCTGTTCTGTAAAAGTATTCATTTTATTTCATAATATTTTATCAGCTGATGCCAGATGTTCACTCATTCCACACAGTCTGGAATAAATGATATGATACAAACTGTCATGTATGCTTTATTTTGATAAATACCATCGAAAAGAGTTTTAAATAAACTCAAGGGACTCAGAAGTTAGTAAATCTAATAAAGTTTCTAAGGGTGTTTTATTTAATCATACAGAGAGATTAAAGACGGAGACTACTGAAAATATCAATAACAATCAGAAGTATTTGGTAACTATTCAATTTTAACAATTCCTTAGCTAGTGATAACCCATGATGAAGAAAAGTCCACTACAAACGTTTGTCAAAAGGTAAGATACATCAGAAAAGCAAATACTGAAAGATTTGTCACTTTAATTGCAAAAAAATATGCTTACAACTAATTAGATCATTAATTAATAAGAAGAATCTTATAAGTCTGCCATGAAAAGCGTCTTTGTTTACCCTCTTTATTCAATGGGGTGCATAGTTAATCATTATCCAAATGGCCACAAATAAAAAGAAGTATAAATATCATGATTATGAACATTCTCAAGTCACGAAAATTTATGGTACTTCAGTAATAAGAGACTATATAGGACGTGATTCATTTTATATAACAACACGGTTAAAATGTGGGAAAAGTTTTATTTCTATGGTCTAAAGTTAATTTAAGTTTTATGCTTAGCAATTCTATGATAAACAGAAAACAGTGAATAATTTCCATAAGAATATGGTCATTGATAATCATTATACAAAGAATGTTGTTATTTATTACATCCGACTTCCGTGTATTTCACTCCAATATTTAGTGAACTACCGTCTGTCAATCTTAACAAGCCGTATGAATGAAAGATGCAACTGATGATCATTAGTTTAAATTTTCATGAATTACTTATCAGACCTAACCATCATTAAGACTCTTAGGTTTGTTTCAATGTGAATAACACGAATTCTAAGAATAAAATACACAAACTTTAGTAATAATGCAAACATATTTATACACTTTTGGTGTTTTGTTCTGTGAGATGGATATTTCTGAAAGAAGTTTGTGATGACGGTATAAAAGACATTGATGCTGAGAAACTTAGACAACGACTGGCCTCTTACAGAACTAACATGTTAACAGAGTTTGGTATTTGAGAGCTTAAACCCTCTAAAGACTACAGATTCTGTTTTCCAGTACTCTTCAACCACCTAACATTCGAAAATACGCGGTCCTCCATCGACTAACTATCATGTTATGTCCAGAGACGAAATATAATCTTATGAAAACTATTAAAATATATACAAATTATTTGCCTCTCATTCAATGGTAAGTTCATGATTTGCACCTCCGTAACATCCATGTTACTGTAAACTTATGAATCCTAAAGATCTTTGGATTAGCTTCAGTAAATAATAAAACTACTTATTTTTATAGTAATGTTGATTTATAATAGAATATGCTAACAAAAACTTTTAATCTTCAGGTTTAATCTAATAATTCAATTATAGATATCAAGTGTTATAATAGAAAATTTTAATTTTATTGGTTAAATACATTACGAAAATATGTAATCTTAAACATTAATTAATTTTACAAGAAGACTATTTGAGATTAGAAGTAAAAGAGGAAATAATAATAAAAGAAAACTGTTATTTACAATAATAAGAAAACTAACAATCTACTTGATAGAAGAGGAAAAAATGGGTGTAATAAAAAAATCCAATATTTTTTTGGGGGGGATTACAGATATAAATTCATATCTCATTATTTTACCACACCCTATCATCTTAATAAAAGAAGTAATGTATTAATTTTTTTAATATATATAAAGATTACTTAAATCATAATATCAGATCAATGTATAAACACATACACCCATCATCACTTTTTTAATAACAGTATTTGTCCTTAAGCACCATAAAGAAATAGTTAAAATTGTATTAATTCAATATAGTTATCTATCAAAAGGAATTCTCATTTAATTTTGCATTTACTTCTTATTAATTCATTTCTGTCCACCCCACCCTCAATCTTTCCATTCTTTTTATTTCGTTCCTACACCCACTATTTACAGTTTACCGATTTTTATAAAATCATTTTTTTTCCAGTTACAATAAAATAGATCGTATATATAATCTACTGGTTTCTTATCAATACATTTATTAAATGTGTAAAAGTCACTAATTCGATAGAAATTGTTTACGTAATAATACTTGAGAAATGTCTTATTTAAGAAATTAATAAATGCTGAAATAGTTTACACTAACATGTTATTTCAAACTTAAGGTAAAAATAAATATCGACACAGGGTCAAGTGCATTAACAATAAAATATAATTTGTCAGACATAAATTATATAATGTCAATTAATAATGCCTATCTCTAATCTTTACCGAAATAATTGAGGCAACACCAGTCAATAATCGTCTGTTGTTCAGCTCTTAATGGTAACTAAAGCTTATCAACTGCTCTATGATATAAGTCCAAATAGCTTAGTTACGACATCGCCAGTAAGCCGGATGCCATTTCAACATCTCTAAAAGAAGATAAATAAGACACTAATTGCGAAAGCGTAAGGAATTAGTCTTACGGATTGTAAACATTCACAAGTCAGTAATTTCCTTGGCAAATCTTTTAAATCTAACACTAGATAGCATAGGTCTATATAGTTGCACGCATACCTTAATTACTGATACTGATAAGCGGGAGACCTAAGTTTATATCACACCTCTAGTCAGTGCTAACTGGTAAATGTAAAGAAGTAAGGTAAGTATTATAACTAGAAACTGCTTCATGGACGTATGAAAGATAGAACATTTAAAGCCATAGAGCATTGAATAAATATTTCCTCCTAACTCATGAATTTTCCACGATACACGGTCATAACTCAGCACATAAAAACAACTCAAGACTGTCTTGCTTTACATAGAGGAAAATACTCACACCATTAACCCACTTCATAGTTCCACAAATTCTGGTATTTTATAACTCTAATTCAAAAACATTAATGAACTACTATAAGCCTTCTGATTTCGATAAAACCAAAGATCACATCTCAGTAGAAATCAGTGATATTTATTTATAGCCTAATTAATAATAAGCACACGGTATCATTTGCCAAGTTTTAAAGACACTCCAATACAATTAATTTTACGTTCTTTTATTACGACTGGAGATACTAAAATCTTTAGACCAATCAGCGTGTGTTTATTTGTATCCAATTTTCCGTGCTAGCAGCAACGTTCATACACCTGTTGCATAGACGGAAGCTTACCTGTATATATTATACTACCATAACTTATTGTTCAATACAACACAAAAAAAAATTATTGTCTCTGTTAAGTACAACTAAAAAGTTTTATATTTGATAGTCTGAATATCACACTACGTATGTGTACTCCATGACTATAAACAGACTAATGCTTAAGGAAGTAACAATATTCTTAATGAGTATTAACGGTTGATGAAACAATGATATGATTAATTACTTTCGTAAAAACCATGTACAAAAGAAAAAAAACATGCGAAAACTAAATAAAAATCGTTTTTATATCAAATTTATAGGAAATTGTATCTTTAACAGTATAAAGTTAAAAATTACCATTATACTATTCAAGAATCCTTTTTATAACCCCAAGTCATATTGATATATTATATATATACTCCTAATGTTAAATAAATGATTTCAATTTTGAGTTGTCCTTAGGATATTACAATACTTGACTTGATTACTCACAGTTATATAATATACCCTTGTGGGCCAAAGTAATTTTACATTGGTTTTCAGAAGAACCAGACACCATCCAGACTTTCACGTGACAACCCAAACAGTGCACCTAAATCCCGTTTCCGAGAGAACCAGACACCACATAGGCTCTAACGCTACAATCTGAATAGTACAGTTCAATCCAGTGTCTCAACCACACAGGTACCAAGCACCCTGGTGGACCATTCTCACTATTCATATACTCATTCACGTCGCATGTATAACTGTTTCGATCAATGATCACGTGAATCATTTATGCACAAAACGAACAGGCCGAAGTTAACCTATTCCGTCTATATGAAATTCAAACTCATTAATGTTATCAATGGTGACATGCTTTAAAATGTCCCAATCACAATTGCCCTTGAGAACACTGAAATGCAACCACCAGTATGAATGAAATCGGTTAGCCAGCAAACCAGTTTTGCATATGAACAGTCAACGAAACTTGCCAAAGTGATGCCGAACCATTCACTATATCAATGACGAACCTCCAGTCTCATATGAGACCTTCATCTCTACATGGTAATATAGTTTATACTGCATACAACACATATGTAGGGTAGTAAAAGAAATAGCCCAGTCTGTATAGTTAGGGCTTAAAGAACGCTTCAAACCCATTGTCTGGTGTCGGAATACTATTACAAGACCACCAAGATCATTTTTATCGCATTTGTGAAATTTTCATTTTTCTGACTTTTCAGACCCTGAGTTAGTGGCAGTATACCTTGACTTGATTACTAAGCCAGATAAAATAAAAGATTTACCTATATGTACCACCAACTATTAAATAAGTCTTCACACTTAACAAGAAATGTGAATATGTTCCATTGAAAATAATAAGCAAACACTAATTGGTTTTTTAAACGTTTGACTGAAATTGTTGAAAGATCAAAATAGTTGTTTAATTTATGGATAAAAGAAAACTGCAATAAGAACATTTTCCCATCTACTCTCACTAGTACTGATGAAAATACTGGAATGACGATATTGAGTCTTAAATGGAACCTTCCAAATTTTACTGTTAAAATATATCAAGGAAAGCTTTATCAAGAGCCAAAACTGAATTGTTTTTTTTTAACTGACAGTAGATATTGAATAAAAGTTTAATTCACGTAATGATTTCTAACAAGAATTTAAATAACAGAGTATTCCCTAACTGTTTAACTGGTTTGTAAAGGAACGACATATTTTGATATTTATCATCAATAGCAGAATCATTTTATAACAAAAGAAGCTTTTTCATCCATATTATATTTACATTTAGTACCAAACAATATCACGGCTTGCTAACTTATTGAATTAATGCTAACACAATGAGCTCGAAACCTGACAAGTCTCAGTTTAATCTCATGTTTTGACACAGCTAAAAGATTCGAAACTAAGTAAAACGATTATAAAAGATATTCTGTGAGTTTAAGTAAACTTCCGACTGCAAACACTTATGAATTTTATCATTTATCTATTTATATTATAACCAATAACTAACAAATTATTCCGGAATACATAAGAATAACATTTAATTCAGAGTATATATATATATATATATATATATATATATATATATATATATATATATATATATATATCTGAGGAGAGAGAGATACAATCATATTATCAAACACATAGTTCCCTTTATCATATTATCAAAATTAAACTCATTTAAATCAATTCAGTTTTAAAGGTCAAAAAAATTTATTCAGTTAACAGAAGTACAATTCGAAGAAAAAGGAATACAACTGGTTGGTTGCTATAATACCCGAAAATATACACTTACAATATAATCAAACATTTTCTCTGTGCATATTTATGCATGTGTATTGTGTATTTTTTATGTAGTGAAGAATGCTGCTGACTATGTAATTCATTTACAAGTATATAGACATGAAAATGTGAAACATACAAGCTGAAAAAAATGCGAGGTAGTATAAGAGGTACATAGATAGATAAACAGAAAAAAAGGAAACGAAACAAAATATTAAATCAGTACTCATTAGCATAAAAAAAGCCTTTTCAAGAAAAATCTGAATTCTCTGAGAAAAACAAAGACGGCATGATATTAATAGATTTAAAGTGTTCCGTAAAAATAAATGTAGTAAACGATGTAAACAGTGACAGCTTTTCAGTAGTCTACAAATAAATATAGTAACTTAATGAGTAGGATTAAATTATCTTATTTAAAATCCGTTTCAATTAAATTTTAGTAGCGTTAATAATGAAGCTTAAGTTTTGCATGAGTGACTGAAATTAGTTGTACAACCAATCAAAACTAGGAAGTCTTGGACAGCTTTTTGCCTTTATATGTGATTTTCCAATAGTGTGTATCTACAACCGTATCAGGGTTCGATTCTGGGACCTATACTTCTCATGGTGAGCACCTAACATTTAGACCACCAAGTCGTTGTCTATAATCTAAACTCAATCATTTCTCAATATTGGGCATTCATACATAGACATTGGTTGTAGTTATCTTACCACAAACAGGGGTGAAATACATCAGCTTTTTCTAAAAACTGAAATTACTCACTCAAAATTAGTCAGTGGTTGTCTTGTCAAAATCAGTTAACTGTGCGAAAATGAAAACTCGACATTCTAGGCAACACCATTTAAAGTGGAATATTATTTCATTTAGTCAGTCATTCGATTTTTTCAGGATAAATTAAATTGAGTAAGAAAATAAATTTTGTTAAGTGAAGATACTTGAGAATCTGTTTAAAAAAAAGAAAACAATGGCGATGATTTAGTTGGTCAGTCATATGCAATATATAGTCTGGCACATGTGTATATCATTTCATGTCGCCAAACCTCATTGATACAGAGGGACGAGACTGAAGTATTTCTCAGCTAGATGCTTTTGAGACTCCCCTTGTATTTAGTTCAATTTAAACATTTTCATTATTATAATTATGATCTAAATTCAAATCTAAGCACAATTCAATTATCCTTTCCATAACAATAACAAATGGTAATGATGCGTTGAAGTTGGCTATTAAAAAGTCCTTTTTCATGTAAACTTCATATATGTTTATGTTTATTATAATAGTGTATTTGAAAATATAACATATTCCAGAAAAATTAGATCATGTTAATTAAACTTACCTGTTCTTGTTGTTTAAGTACAGTCTATGAATAAAATTTTTGAAATATGATCAGTGATACAGGTAACTTGATAGTATAATATATTGACAATTTCTTGTACTTATGTAACTTCACATAGTGTAATAATCAATGACTAAGATTTTAAGCCATATTACCATTAGATAATCAAGTCAGAAATTGAAGGAACACAGTATAACATGGATCATATCCATGAATTACATTTCTATTATGATAATATTTAATAAATAACAACTAGCATCAAAATTACTAAATAAAATATTTGAAGTAATTGATTTGTAAATCAGTATCAACAAAAAAAGGAAACATTTGTTCAATAATCATTTGATTTTTTCAACCGCTTTACCAGTCATTATGTCCTCTCTTTCTATTTAGGTGAATTGTATTCAAACACTGTTATACTTGCTAGTCGTTTTTCTCTATTCATCTCCTGAACTAGGTTACAAGATATTGGCTGCCAGTATTTAAAAAAATGTCTCCTCCTACTTCTCTCTTCTTTGCTCCACTATTATTATTATTACTCTTTCATACATCCATTTAAATCTATGTAACAAAGATAAAGGTTGCGTATTGGTATGATTATTACAATTTGTTTGTTTGTCTGTTTATATAAATACATAAGGTTGAGTTCACTTGGAATAATTAATCCATGAGAGCTAATCATTAACACGCACAACAACAAGAGTAATAATGATTGTAATTATAATAGCAATAGCAACACGTTTTAATCATAATATTCTAGTAACCTGAAAAAATTTTGATCGAAAATTTCGATCTTCATTTTTTGTTAAACTTAACCATCAGTTTTTGTAATTGGATAGGTCTCTTATGACAAGAAATCATTCTCCCCACTTTTTATTTCACTTCAAAAATAAAAGTAGAAAATATGAATCAGTTAGATGATTGAATAAGTGTGTCAGTGAATGAATATGTTTATGAATGACTAGTTTTGATGACATCACAGTAGAACCTTAGCAACTTAAATGAAAAGGATTAATTTAGAATAATATACAAAACAGGTTGTTTGATCTAAACAAAACAACCATGTAAATAATTTTAATCTACAAATTGTCCATCAAAATTTAAACTTGATGGAGAGTGAGTGATGTGAGCTTGTGTTGTTGAAATAGACAAATAAGTAGGTAGACAGATAAAGAATGAGAGTAGGCTGATGAATTACTAATAGATTGTATTTATATCTAAACAGAAGTTTGAAAATAATCAGTTTGTTTTTGTGAAACATCGAATACGGGTTTATTGATCAAGAATTAATAATAAACCACCTGAAGAAGGAATAAAATTAATAACTGTAATTATATGTATGATGCATAGATGATTATGTTGATGATGATGTTGTTGTTGTTGTTCTCTATAATTTCGATGGAAACAAGATTAAAAATGGTTGACGAGCAATAATGTTCAAAAAGTGGTTTATAGGATTTTAAAATTATTTAATCCAAATAAAACTAGTTCATCTATTAAGGGTCACTTTATCACAAAACCAGTAGACTAGTATGAGACAGATTTATGATATATTTTACTGAATTGATTTGCATAATATCAGAAAATATGTGATAAGTTATTATTCCCGAAGTCAATATCACAGTAATTTTGTGAAAACTCACGTACTTAGTATCAAGTTACATGTTATATCTGATATCCTATACAATACTGAACTTCATTAACAGTATTAGGTGTAATGAAGTGTTCGAACTTAAGACGATGCAGTGAGAAGTGAATTACTGTAACTACTGGCTTAAACATTAAATGATTTAAAAAGTGAGTTGTTTTTAGTTACAATAACTGACTGCTTAATGGTAATGTGAAATTCACAAGACCTGTATCGTCCTGATTAGTAGAGTAGTTAGAGGATTTCCCAAGTGCAAATTTGTAGACATCCTTCGAGTTATCTTTCAGAATGTTAGATCATAAACTAATAATACATTGACTCAACAAAATAAAGTTAGATCCATCATGAATTAGTGTTATTTAATGAAAAATCTGATAAAGAGAAAAAGATAAAATAAAGTGACAATCATCAATTACACTAAACTTCCAAGAATGTTTACCGGATTACTTTGGAAGTCTTAATCAACCCCGAACTATGGTCTATGGTGATAGATATCAAATTTAACCAAATTATTAGAAAATAATTCCTTACAATCTCAATATAAAACTATAAATTCCAGAGCTCAAAGTAGTTATCAGCAATCAAACAGTTATCAATTAAAACGTTTGCTATACTTATCAGTATAAAAGTAAGTGAAATGTATTATTTCACTTAAATAAACCTTTCTGACATTTAGGAGTACTTCTAAATAATCCACAAATAAGACAGGTAATGCATTATCTTCAAGTTTATTTGGGTTTATCGAAGGTGTAAGTCAAAAATGGATTTTTATTTGCTGTAATTAGGGAGTTGATTCAAGGGAAGTGTGTTCTTTCCACTATAGTGAAGTTACATAGGGTAGACCAAAGTACTTTGAATATTAATCCTAAAGACTATTCACCTAGAAATATGAAAATTTAAAGAGATACATAACATCAACTGACTTCCAAAATCATATATGTGTATATGAATATAATTTATCCACTTAAATGCTTCACGGTAGTGTCCTGTGAGTATAAAAAAATCGAGTAGAAAATTTAAACATCTTTAAAAGATACATTATATCTGTAAAGGGTGGAAAGCTACTGGAATCTTCAAATATCAGTAAACAATGAATTAAACTTTATTCGCCTACTTTGAAAAAAAAAACGATGAAAGTAATCATCAACTTCATTCGAACCCTAATATCTAACATGAAAATAAATTATGATACATAATGTACACTTAAAGAAAGATTTAAAATATCGTAGCATTTTGAGGAAGATAGTACTAAATGCAAGTCTCAGTCCTAACACTAACAATGCCTGCGATACATGTACTTTCAATTAATAAGTCTTAATTAGTAAGAAACACTTGTCCTAGATTAAACTCTCGGTGGAACTATAATTTATGAATGAACCGGTCAGATATAAGATAACACGTCTTGAATTTTTGCACTAAATTCATTCATCCATTTGGCCTAATAGAGTTTTGGCATTTTAGATGATGTCATTTCGTGATGAAAATCCTAAATATATATCCTAACCCTGAACATCAACTGTAAATCATAATTCTAATTCCTCACAGCTTTATAACCCTCGTTTAGTTCCAGTTAATAAGTAAACATTCTCAAGGTCACTGGCGTGGCTCAAAGGTTGTCCCAACAAACTCAATCAACGTCAAATGCAATCTAAATACTAAATTGTCCGACGGATATATTTTTGTTAAAATTAACTGCAAAAAGTGACAATAAGTGCCACTCAGTAATCGCTTTACACATAACACTTTTATACTATTCTCTCTGAACTACAGACCTCGGCTAAGCACTAAGAGACATTTTATTGTATACATATATATCCTATAACAATCCATTTCAAAGTATAGGACGCTTAGATGTTATAAAAAGAAATGAAGATCGCGACTAACTTAATAATCACTATCGCTCGCGGAAGTCACACTTACCATTAAGAGAGCTGAAATTAATACTTTGATAATTTTAAAATTTTAACCCACTAGGTAAACAGTTCAGCACTCAAACTATGAAATACCCCTCTACAATTTATTACCATGCGAAAATATAGTTTAATTATAAATATATACTATTTACTCTTGAGATGTTTTAAAAAGTGTTATGTCTAAACTACAACAGATGTGTAAATAATTCTCAAGTTTGTTACAAATGAGATTACTTTATACTGTTTATATATAACTATTAAACTGAATTATATTGCACAATCATTCATTTAATTCACCTGAATACATGGTATGTTTAATTTAAATATTAGTCCTTATGACGTTTTAATTACTAATTATTGTCTCATTTCCTATTCTCATCTGCTCTCATATTGTTTAATGAAAATTTTATGAAAGGTTATAAAAATATGTAATTAAAGATAGTTGGGACTGTGTCTATGGGGACGTGATCACGATTGTGGTTATTATGAAAAAGTGGACTAATTTTACTACTATTATCCTCCCATTATTTAATACCTCCTTTGTTATACACATATCCACATGTTTCTCTGTTTTTAATCTCTACGAAATTTGTCTATATATATATATATATATATATATATATATATATATATATATATATAGAGAGAGAGAGAGAGAGAGAGATTAATCTATTCTCAATTTAATTTCTTAACTGTTATAGTAACTAAGTGGACAAAACAAGCAAAGAGCGAAAGACAAGTACATGAATCAAATGTATATTTCAAAGATATTATCGAAATTTTTATTTTGATTGATGTAGTATAGAAACAACAAATGTTTATGCTACTGACAAACATGAATAGTTGGACACCACCCATAGTGATCAAATGTTAAATATAATAATATGAATATTTGTAGAAAACGATAATGAAGAGAATGATAGTTATGATAACAGCTAAAGTTTATAAAACTACGAACTCATATACGCATAAGGATGTAAACACACAAATAAGAATTCGGGATAATGATATTTAAATTAACAATCGAATTAAACGTTATTGTTGACTAAATTGGTTGAGTAATCTTTTATCTTATATAGGGATTTTTAGTTTTCAACTAAGGCTTTGTTTTACTGTAATTTGAATTAACTCTTCAACATAAAGACGCGATCATAATATGTAATAATGATGAGGAAAATGGAAAGAAAATATGTTTAGTTACAATTTATCACCCATTCTTGCTATTGAATTGGTGCCTTATCGATCAGTAAACACAACTTTCAATTCATTCCACATATAATATTGTTTACGACTATGAATTTAATTGAATTATTTGTTCAAGGAAATGTAAGAAATTTTATTTTAATATCTAATGGGTATGCTTTACGGATTGATCTGAATAGGGGTAATAAGTAAAACTTATAAGCACCAGTCTAAGAGCCAAACTCTCTGAGGACCACAAACCTCCAAGGTTATATGTTTAGTTTTCAATAAGAATGTACAATGGGACTCAGAAATTCGCGCCAAATGTTAGTCAAATAGCTTCAGAGAAAAATCTACTGTAAAATTCAATATAATTTTTGCATAAAACGTTAAACTGAATGACATGTGAAAAGGTACAAACTGTACTAGTCAGGAACTTAGAATACAGGGTAGTCTTGTGTGAAGAATTTTAGAACTGCTGGTTTAAATTTTGTTTTAAGTTAGGCATAGGATGTCAAGAAACAAAACAACAAAACAGTGGATGCAGAATGCGATATGAGTCGAATGGATAGACCCATGGGTTAAGCTAGTTGTATTCCACTGATCAAATTAAAATATAACGTTAACCGACTAAGTTATTCACTGTCAATTTGTTTCGTATAATAGATAGTAAACTCTCAGTCTTATGTTTACAAGACAACTAAACTATTTATGAAGATTTCAAATAACGTCTCGAAACTAGTCATACTAATGTTAGGTGGTTAGATTCAACCACCAATAAACCGTAAATATAGAGCTCGTGAGAGCCCACACTTATCACCAATGCATAAATGTAAAATTAAGAATTTTAATGATCTCTCTAAGTTTCAAACATGAGTCACATAGTGCTATAAGCAGAGACGGTACTACTGAGAATTTCGCACTGCTTCTGATCTTCAGTAGGATCTACATCTTTGTCTAGAACAAGGTATTGATCAAATTATAAATATCAGGTTTTAATAGGTCTTAATCATGAGGAGCGTAAATAATATACATCTATACCATTTAAATTCATACATTGACCTAAATTCTTCACGCTCCCATTCCAGTTCCTCACTATTCATTTAATTCTTTTATTTATTTTATATTTTCTTATCGAAAACTTCATACTATACTGAATTATAATGCTACAACTTATCTTTATTTTCACTTACATGAAGAATATCATTTACAAGTAAGAATGTTACGATATTCATTTACACTTATACAGACACATTGTAAACTATAATAAACCTGAAGTTAAAAGTATTACATTCGATACAATAAAACAAATTCAATTGATATTGATGGAAATGTAAATGAAAATGTTTAAAAAAAGAGAGAAAAAAAAGACCCAGATGATCAGGTGTTGAATATTCCTAGAGTATTATTTACTGCATCAATTACTTTTGAATGTTTAAGAATATTTTACAGACAGACACTGTACTAAAAAACCATTACTAATGTTTCATTTTCCCTTTTAATTCTCAATAATAAAACATTTGTCAATCATAATGAAGAAAAAAAATATTATCTTAAAAATCTATTTCATTTCAATGAGTAAATTAATATGCCTATCAATTTCTAAAATGTTGTTTTGTCTCTCCCAATTTTTTTCTTCAACTACCTTACGATAAGTGGATTTATTTGAAACATACTGGAAATATATAACTGGGAATTTATGAGTACTATTCCAAGTATTGGATACAGATAAACGAATAATATTAGTAGTAATAGTAGTAGTAGCACTCAACATTTATTTCTATGCATATATCTTACAAGTAGTAAGTAAACAAATAAATGTACAAATACTTTTTTGTATTATTGAAATAAACATCTGCATTCTTTTTCAAACTGAATACAAGTCGACTGGATGTATAAAAAATGCATAAGACGATTTACTGATCAAATATTCTATGAAAAATATGTTCTAACCAATTCAATATACATAGTACTTATGTTGGATTATCAATAAAAACAAATGTACAATTATATATAGTGATAAATAGATAGATAATGAAGGGAATTCATAAAATTAAAGGAGTTAGTTTACTCCCAATAATCAATAATTGTGTTTATTTCTTTTCACTTCTGTTTATTAACGATTCATTATTGAAATAAAATAATTAATCATTGGTGTGTAAATACATAATGGAATACTATTACTGACAATAATGTAAAATGTAAATAATATTACAGGTGTACTCAATTTCTATAGATTGTTTCACCTGGTTACTCTTTTATTTCAGATTAAAATTTCATTGTTGAAAATAATGTTTAATAGATCGATTTTAATTTTTTTCCTCTGCCAATTTTATAAATCAATAAGAACTTCTAAATTACATTTACCAGGCCTTGATCATTATTAGTAAGTGTTCTTATGCAGTTTAACTAGACCTAAAGAGCTGTGGATATAGATATGACCTTAGTGAGGAAATCAATTTTTTGATGTGATCAAGAATATAGTTAGTATAAACAGCTCTATTACGACAGAATAAGAAACCTGTAGAACAAAACAGTATTTTTTAAGTTACTCTTGATAGGTACACGACCATTTTCTCAAATAACTTGTACTTTTATGAAGTATCTTTATGAGAGAAGCATACCGCAGAAAATCAACAATGCCATCATCATTTTACTTGATGTATATGAAGTTCTACTCCATTTCATAGTGTTTTCCATTTAAAGAGTTTTGTAGAAAGTAATGTATCACCCGTATTTTTTGTCACAGACTGCAATGAATCGAAATTGATAGACCTACCATCGACAGAACATTATTATTTTTGCATCTTTTTCATTCATTACTGAAGGATTGGCTTAAATCAAAATCATACTAAATTTCTCAGCGACAAGCTGTTCCAGATCCTTAAATCGATAAGTGCAACAGATCTATTGAACGCTAGCAGGAGTATATCCACAGTGGATGGCTAATAAATATTATGAAGTTCTATTAGAACAAGATGCAGGTGACATTCGGTAGTTATATATATATATATATATATATATATATATATATATATATATATATATATATATATATATATATATATATACGTAGTAACAAACAGTATTAAAGAGTTTAAAATATCTTATATCTAAAACGATTTGGTGAAAACAAACTGTAAAATACAAATCCAATAATTCCGATCGGAAACTTGTTTGATTGGTGATTACCCAATGACTATTTATTAAAATGTCGTACTTAGGTGATGTGAATGACTTCAAACGCTTATTTTGAATGGAATTCAGTGGATACACATCAAGAATAATTAAAAGTCTTATCCCTTAGAAGTTTTATTATATAGTATGACGCAGTGAAGCCGGTTTCTAGTATATTCACAGAGTAGGTAACAGTGAAATTCAAGACGTAAGCTTTGTCCTGTTAGATATACTCATCTGGATGTATCTACATCCCAGTGTTGATGTTCACACTAAAAAAAACACAGAGAATGTACATGAAACTAGTTTCTAAACAACATCCATCGGTGGAATATAGAATTGCTAAGTTGAGAAAATTTACAATAAATTTGTTTTAATTTAGTCTCAAAAGTTGCTAGTGTTGACGTTTTACTTGACTAAATCAGTATAATCCACTAAATATTTTGTGCATAATATTATCCTCATATACGAACTTAACATGAATTGTTCGTCATTGTATTTTTAATGTCATATTTATTATTTAAAATTTCCACTGTAAGTTGTTTGATTCATCCAGTTTGTCAACTAGGCTATAGTTGAATCTTTAAGTGGGTTTATTATCAAAAAATATGTATATTTTTTTGTTATATCCCAATAAGTAAAAAACAGTATTTCTGACGTAAGTCACTTCTTCAAAGTGAATAAATAATCGAATTCGGTTAAATTTATCCTTAACTTCCTAACTAATGCTCAATTTACTTTAAATTATCAAGTCCAAACTTATGATTGATAGAATGATTACTATCTAAATTGTAGAAATAATTTAGTGATGACAAATATAATAGACGTTGGATACTGGTTCAGTGGTCTAGAGTTTAGGCGTTCACGCACCGGACTGAGAAGTTCTGAGTTCGAATCTTGCACGGTGGGATCGTGAATGCGCACTTCTGAGGAGTCCCGCAATAGGATGAAACGACAGTCTAGTGCTTCCAGGTTTTCCATAATGGTCTAGCTTCAATTGACTCATGATCTCAATTATTAAAAATAATAACTAAATGATCAAACTTTTGAATGTCATATACATGATGTGACTTCAATACAAGCTTGATCAATATAAGAAGATCAATACTAAGAACTGTTAAAACATGACATTAATCACTGTCTAATGAACAGTTATTGTGTGAATGTGAATTCGAAACTTTTAGAAATAGATTATATATATATCACAGCAACATAATAGTTTGATTTGTTTATTTGTTACGAAAATTTGGTAGCAATAAAATCTTATATTCAGAAAGAAGTTTTGTAGATTTTATAGTAATTTAATAGTCAAGTTCATGAGACAATTGAAGCTAGACCACCATGAAAAACGTGGAAGCCTATTTAACAAAAATCAAATCCACTTTCTAATACCAGATTATACAAAAGTCATGAATGAAATTCATTTAACAAAATGATATGTTGAATGAAAGAGAATGAATTAATGTCTAATATTCAAAGTACTACATACAATTAGTATGTTCAAACATTAACGAAATAATGAGCGGTCATACACGTGTTATACCATAATATTTCCAGCTAATAACTTTATAAAGATCAATTGACGATTTAAAACAACAAACTATTGATTATTCTCATCTTTCTCATTTTATGTTTCTATATTGGGAATAGAATAAAGCAAATTTCCCACTATTCTGTAATGATAATCTGTTTTGTGGTTAACTTCGTCATGAAAAATGTACTACAACACTTTGTGGAGTTAGATATAATCGATTACACATGATGATGGTCATGAAATATTGGATATTGGAACTATTTTATTTTTAGTAAGTGATCAAAAAATATCGTTATTTTGATAAGATATAAAGTTTTTTGAATCTAAATCTTACTGAGATTATAGGTGGCTTTTTTCCGCTCCTTAAAAGTAGTGTCTCCTAGCTTTCAGAAGTTTTTTTAACTGATAATCCGTGATGAAATCTACTCATATATTTCTGATTCACTTAAGCACAGTAAAATAAGTAGTCTCAACTTCATTTTTAAAAAATATCGTCCATAATTTCCAGTATAGGGTTGTGGAGATAGTTGAGTTTTAATTGAGTTCACGAATGGATCAATGTTAGACCATCATTGAAAACCCGGAAGCATTGGATGACCGTTTTATCCTAGTATGGGACTCTTCAACTGTGTACATCCCGCACACGTGATTCAAACCCAGAATCCACAGTCTCGTGTGCGAACGCCTAACCTCCAGACTACTTAGCCGACATCCAACGTTGGCAATGTCTAACTTCAACCAATCCAACCAATCATGTACCCACTAGTGAATAGCTTCAAGATGGATTTCCTGAAGTTCTAGCAAGAAGCGGTGACTATTGAAGTTCATCCGTGTATGGTGTGAGACAGTTGTCCCCAATGACTAACACCGTTAGATTCCGGCATGAGATCAAGGGTTCTGGGTTTGAAATGGGTATACAAGATCATGGATGCATATTGTTAGGAGTCCCATTCTAGGACGAAACGGCCGTCCAATGCTTTTAGGTTTTCATTGGTAGTCTAACATTGATTCATTCATAATTTGTCTTGTTTAGTAGTTTTTTCTTAATTTATTCATGAAAAATTGTCATATTCTAGACATGATATACATTGCATCATGCATCCTACTAATAATAATAACAACAAAACAATATATACTAAATCACATATACAATAGAAACCGAATGAATATATCACAAATGGACCTGTAACCTATCTGTTCTTTTGTTTCTATTTGTTTCGGACAACTACGTGATTATGTTTAAAGTGATTTTTGTTCATTTATATCCCACATCATTGAATTATAAATTAAAATTATTTTACTTGAATCATAATTTCTGTCTTTTATTACATATTTCTATTGACTTCTTTATAAATGAATAAATTTCCACTCTTCATATGAAACTTTATCGTCATCAACAATAAAGAATAAAACAATAGGAAATCAACATACACACACACAGACACAATGTCGATAGGAAATTACCCACAAAAATCAAGTATAATGTTTGTTTAATAGTCACGACTAATGCGGTTGGTTACTTCTGAAGAATTATATATACAGAAATTATATATATATCATTGGTTGTTATGCTATGATAATTAGCGGATTTACTAAGATGGATAAATCATAAGGACTTTAACACGATTTTTGGAAATGACATAAGCGTCAACGTAAATAAGACCATATATATATATATATATATATATATATCAAATTGAATTCATATCGAGTTTTGTTAGCTGGATCGGAAAACAAATGAATTGATTACTTATGTACTCTTATGCTCAGATATTTATATTTATGTTATATAATACTGAATAATTAGTAAATTATTACTTGACCCATTTTAATGAATGGTTAGTATTTATCTTGTAAATATATATTCTTCATAGGTAGACTATTATATTCGACACGTATTAAAAGTCCTATAAAAATACTTCTAAATAAATCTCTATCATTTCAAACTTTTTTCAGCTGCATTCCATGAACAAGTTGATGATTAAGGATATAAAGGAAATTGTGCTAAAATGTAATTAATTTGTCTTTACCTAATTAGTTTCGGAGAGTGTTTTTAACAAAGAGGGTAAGTCAATCGCTGAAATTCAAGGACAAGGGGGGGACAGATGGATAGAGGACTTGACAATATACCGCCTGAAGCAATGAAGTTACACATAGAAGCAACAGCTAACATGCTCCATCTTCCATTCAGTAAGATTTGGGATGAAAAACAAGTGCCACCGAAAGACTGGAAACAAGGATGTCTCATCCATATACAAAAACAAAAGAGATCGGAGCAAATGTGACGACTAACTACCCAGGCATCACACTACTATCGGTACCAGAAGAAATTTTCAACGGAGTGTTACTAAACCAGATGAAAGATTCGGTAGACGTCCACCTTCAATATCAACGGACTGTATTTCGTAAGGATCGGTTGTGCACAGGCCAAATCGTGATACTTTGGATCTTCGTTAAACAATCAATTTAATGTAACTCTTTACTATATATCAACTTGGTTGACTATGAGAAAGCATTTAACAATGTGGATAAGAGGACCTTATGGAACCTTCTTCGGCACTATCGAGTTAGTAGCTCAAAAGGTCTTTAACGTCACATGGAATTCATACGATGAACTACACTGCAATGTGGTGCATGGAGGGCAGCTGACAGACGCATTCAAAGTGAGGACCGGAATCAGACAAGGCTATCTATTCTCTCCCTCTCTTTTTCCTCTGGTGATTGATTATACTGTGAAGACCATATCTGAGGGGAACTGTGGAATACAATAGACATCTTTCATACAACAAGACGATTTGGACTTCACAGATGACCTACCCCATCTATCCCATTTACAAAAACAAATGCAGGTCAAGACAACTAGTATAGCAGCAGTCTTTGCATCAGTAGGCCTCAACATAAACAAGGAAAGAAGCAGCATCCTAAAATACAAAACGGAGAACACCAACCCAATCACATTTGATGGGGAAACTCGATAGCAGGTGTAAATATTCACGTACCTGGGAAGTATCATCGATGAACAAGGAGGATCGGATGTATTCATTAAGGCGAGGATTAACAAAACAGGGACAGCATTCCCACAGTTGAACAGAGCCTGGAACTCAAAACAACCGTCAACTAGTATCAGAATCACAATCTTTAATATGAACGCCAAGACAGTTCTACCGTATGGAATTAAAACATGGAGAACTACAACAACCATCACCAAAAAGGTACAAATATTTATAAACAAATGTCTACTCAAAATACTCAATATCCATTGACCCGATACCATCAGCAACACCATACTATAGAAGGAACAAACCAGCTTCCAGTTGAAGAGGAAATTAGGAAAAGACGTTGGAAGTGGATAGAACACACATTGAGGAAATCATCAAACTGTATCACCGGTCAAGTGCTAACTTGGAATCCTGAAGGGAAGCGGAAAAGAGGAAGTCCAAAGAACACACTGCATCGGGAATCAAAAGCAGACATGGAAAGGATGATTGGCAACTGGAAAGGAATGTTCAGGTCAGAGTTGGATGGAGAATGAGTTGACCGGCCTATGCTCTTCAGCGTGGCGTAACAGGCGTAATTAGGTAACTATTTTTTTGTTTACTTAGCACTTTCAAAGTTTGTGTGATATTTGTAAACTATCATGATTAGGATTTGACTACAGAATTTCAACTAAATTGACTTTTGGGTTGATTGTAACTAATGAAAATAATCTGTTTGTAATATTACAATGAGTAGAAAAATTAAACTATTTATTCATTGAAATATTACGAACAAATTATTTTTAGTAGTAGTGCATGATGATATTATCTATTGAGTAAGCTGCGTTGAGTTCGTTTGTCAAAATTATGGCGAAATGAAGGTTCCTCATCGATGTAGTCTGCTGCGTTAGATTCGACTTCAGCGCGGTCACTACTTCATTGGCCGGATATCCAACTTCAGTCATATCGTATGATAATTTCTATTGAAATATACATGCCATTGACCTTAGTATAGAATTATTGACTTAAATCGCGTCAGTGTATAATAGAATTGAACAATCTAAAGGTGAGAATACGTAAAGTTCATACAATCACTGGTCCAAACAGACGATTAGAGAAACGAACAAACGACGAGAGAACAAAGCAAAACGAAGTGACGCGCAGTCGACAAGGCGAGTGAACGAGCTCCAATGCGCGTCATTTCGCTTCGCTTCCTCCGCTTCGTTTCTTTGGTTGCTTGTTCTGATCAGCGGTTATATGAAATATACATATTTGAAATCCATTCTCGTATTTGACTTATTTAATTCCGTTATTCACTAACGCAATTTAAGTCGATGGCTATATACGAGGGTAACCGGGATGTATATTCCGACAACATTTATCATACTACCTAAATTGAGTCAAATCAAGGATCACTAAAGGCTATATTGTTTTATCAGATAAATCAATGGAATAGAAGGAAGAGAATAAAGCAATCAGCAGTCTTCAAATTATTTAGTTTCATAGAACTTCGGTTCTTTAGCTAACTTGTAATAAATGATTAAGCGTTTTTGACTAATTGTTATATGAGTAATGAAAAAACTAAGATTTGCACGAAGTTTGAAAGTATCAGCATATGAAATGATGCACTTAATTTATTTTAAATCCTTGTGATTATATAAGATAATCTTAGAAATGATTCAATTGTTATTTAATAATATTATTTCTGGGTAATAACTCCGAAATTCTGAAGTTCTTTAATTTCTGAGTGATTGATTAGCCGTAAGTTTTCCCAAAGAATACCATGTGATAATCAAAATAATATTTGTTCATTGATCACTTTTAAATACTCAGCTAAGTGAACGTTATAATTCAGAAGCTCCTTATATCAAAAACACTATACTTCTTGCCTTATATCAAACACAAAACAATCTATTCACAGCTGATAAAACATAACTTGAAGTTAGACAATAACACCGTTGGATATCGGCTCAGTGGTATAATGGTTAAGCGCTCGTGCGCGAGGCCCGTAGACCCCAGGTTCGAATCTCGCGGGGGGATCGTGGGTGCGCACTGCTGCGGAGTCCAATACTGGGACGAAACAGCCGTCCAGTGCTTTAAGGTTTTCCATGGTGGTCTAGCTTCAATTGACTCATGATTTCAACTAGTGAAATTCCTAAAATCTCCACAAAACCCCTTCTGATAGCCTGAATATTTCGAAAATCCTGCACACATAATGAAAAATGATAATGAAAAATAAACTTTGAAACCAAACATTGAGGTTATTTATGTGTTAACTACCAAACTACCCAACAATCTAAAGGTGTTGTACACACTGACAGATTTGAAAGTTTTAGGTTATATCATTTGTAGGATAGTGATTGCACACTCCTGAAAAGACACGAACGGAAATGAAATAGCTTTCCATTGTTCCACGCTTTTCAGTAGCTCTTCAGCTGGTTTCATTCGATGATAGAAACTAATTTTGCAAAGGAAGAACGTTTGCATTTCTTCATGCACACAACTGGTGTTGTAATAATTCACTTGTTAATTCTTACTAGTGAAATTTTATTGGTTGAAAAAGCCATGAAAATTAAAAAAAAACGCACTGAACAACCGTTATGTATGGGCTCAAGACGTTTCAGTAATAAACATTGAAGAATTATTTAATACCCTTTGATTTTCAATAGTTTTTCAACCATTTCTATTTATTAATTAAAACTGTTCTGAAAGTTGTAAAAAGAATGATTATTGTTTTAGCATGTTTAATGTCGAACATTTGACACATCACAAGGTGTAATATCATTTTTTTGGATTATATCAGTAATCTTTCTTAATATTGATTCCGTTTTCTTCAATATTCATCAGAGAGTAGTTAATGAAATTGATTAACATTATTTCTGAACAATCCATGTATTAATAAAATATTATTCATATTGGAGAAATTATAATAGACTGTAAATTGATTGATCTGTGGAAGTTATTTAGAATTCTGATCAGTTAAAAAGAACAGTGACGACTCAAATTATGAAGATGTTGGAGAAGATTTATAGCTCAAATTTAAGGTCAACAATAATGTATCAACATAGAGATCTCTGGGACAAGCTGTGAGCCATATATGAAGAAATTCGAAAACTTCACTTCTACCTGAAGTTTGTGCTGATGATGTCGTTCAGTAGAACGATGAAAGCTCCACAGCCAAACCATCCAGATCAGAGAACAAAACTCAATTAAGAACTCAAGTTAACAAAAGTAAAATCAAACTCAGATATCGATCATTTTTGTATAAGTATATTCTAAAGTATTTCTCTACCAAATAATAAAGGAACAAAAAAGGTGATCAAAATTCATTCAGTACAACTAAAAGTTGTTTAAAAACCTACATTACAGCTTGTTTCGAGGCAATTGTTGACAAATTTCTAGCCCTATATTTCCGAACTAAGCTTCCAAATCTAACAGCTGACTTAATTTCAGTTTGATTCGAATCAGTTAATAGTGTACTCGTATTGAATGTAAACCGAAAAACAGACCCTCACATTATTTGAATCAGAATATAAAGATAAGCTACACGTAATTTCAAACTCTTCATTCACATGATAACCGAGTTCAACACTGAAATGTATTTTGGATTAGGAGCATGTGATTATTGTCCGGAAGTTCCATTGTTTTCGCCCAACAATAACCAACACTATGTATGATTAAAATCTATATTTCATTTCACTATGAATTTAATTACCAGTTGATACAGTTAAAGTAATTAATAACTCAGTTTTTGTACTGTGTACTAGACAATATCATACTGCTAACCACAAGACATATCTTCGTTTGATACTGCTGACGGATTGCATAATGAACTAATATCACTTTACAAATAACACTAAGTAAATAGATGACCGACAACATTTTAATTCATGAGTTAATTTAAGCTAGACCACCATTGAAAACCTGGGAGCATTGGATGGCCGTTTCGTTTTACTACTCCTTAACAATATGCATCCACGACCCTCTACGCGCGACTCGAAACCAGTGCCTTCAGTCTCACGTACGAACACCAAACCTGTAGACCAATGTGCCGGCATCTAATGTCTAACTTCAGTCAGTCAATGACCTTGCGCCTTTGGATGCCGGCTAAGTGGTCTATAGGTTAGACCTTCGCACGCGAGACCGAAGGTGCTGGGTTCAAGTCACGCGTGAGAGACCGCGGATGCACATTGTTGAGGAGTTCAATACTAGGATAAAACTGCCATCCAAGGCTATCAGGTTTTCAATAGTGGTCCAGCTGAGATTGATTCATGGATTCAATTTTGAAAATACTATAATCAACACATATCCCCATTCTGATAATAATTTCATTCTCAGTATTTCCCACTAATAAGATGATATACGAAACTCTCAACTTTATCTCATCTCTAGTTATTAAAATGCTAGTGTCTGGAATTTGTCACTTTCACTAGCAAGTAAAACAAAAACTCGTTTAAATATTACCAAAATCTAAATACTGTTAAAAGTATCAATAGCTCTACAATAAAGTCTAATTCTCATAAATATATTCGTTTAAACAACATATTGTATTTGTGGGATTTAAAAAAAGACTGAAATTATGATTTGAACAACTAACTTTTTAAAATGTAGGGGTTATTAGTTCAAACCGTCTATTGTTTAGTTGAGGTTGTGAATCGAGATAGTTAAGATAGGCGTTGTATGATCGGTATAGGTTAATCGATCGAACATTGAATGTTCAAGCATTTAATGAGATTATTCAGTCAAAGCTATTTAAAATAGTTAGTTCGTTTTATAAATATACATAATCCAATGAGAAGACGAACTTCATGAGGACTATGATGTTTCAAAGCAATAAATTTCAAAGTCTGATCACATAATAACCTGTGAAGGTATTTATATGAGAGACAAAGATTATATTAGACGGCATAGAAAAAAATTTCAATAACACGGAAAACGCAGTCTGTGTTCTATAGTTCTGTTAACCTTCGTTTTTCCACTATATTGTCAAATTATATTGGTTTTAATAGTAAAAGAGAAGATTTCAATCACTTGAACTTGTGAAGTATCATCGTCAAGAGTGCCTACATATATATGATTAAAAGTGATTTAATACTAAAATACAATGATTTCTTTCTTTGTGTATAGAGAGTTAGTGTTTATTCTTTGACAAGATATGGAAAAATTAGTTTGATACTTAATTTCCATCTTAAATTATACTTAACGTTAATACTGATATTCAAATATATAAAAGTTCTGATAAATTGTTACCTACAGTCATTTATAGCTAATTGTTTTTTATGAATCATTATTCAGTCAGTAAATTGATAAAATTATAAATCTAAGATTTTATGAATAGCATTTTTATCTCAGCTTCATTCAGTATTTATGCCCAGATGAACTAAGTCTACTGATCAAACTTTCATCCAACTTATTTTGTCAAGTAAAAATGTCTTTTTTTTCTTCTTGAGAAGTGGTAAACATGCATAATTCCATACTATTCATCAGAATACTGTATGGTATTGCTTGAATTCTATTAGGCAGCCTGCTTGAATATCTGGGCTACCTTTTCTTGTTATCTAGATATTTCAAAAAGTTATGGTATTTTTCTTGTTTTAATACATCATCATGTCTATTAATCGCATAATCTATTCAACCCAATCAGATACATCGTGGTTGCTGGCAATATACATCGAAATTTACATTATTCAGATATCGATTCCTAAACTGCTAATTTCTAAATAACTACCGCTTAATATTTATCATTAGGATCGATCAAACAATATGAAACGGAAAATTATTGAAATACTTCATGTTTAGAATCCTATATTTTAACAAAATTATAATATTGAATAAAGCTAATCGTAATAGTAATAGCATTTAGTTCAAACTGATTGAAATTAAATTAAAAAAATCAAGAGAAACATATAACATTATCCAAATTTGTATTTAACTCTTAAATGTAACAGAAGGAGTTTTGTAGATATTATAGTAATTTTTAATAGTTAAAATTATGAGTCAATTGAAGTTAAACCCCCACGATAAATCTGAAAGCATTGGACAACCATTTCATCTTATTGTTACACTTTTAAGAAGTTTTACAATAGAATGAAACTGTCATCCAGTGCTTGTAAGTTTTCTATTATGGTCTAGATTCAATTAACTCATGATCTCAATTATTAAATGTAAATTGTATTTCATTAATTATTATTAATTTATGATTAAAAATTAATTATTTCACCGAAATTCAAATTATAAATTATAAATGAAATGTGTATAGCTTACCTTAATTCACATATATACATATATATATATATACCTAAACAAATATCTCTCTCATCAAAATTATTCTTTTCATGTTCACAATTATCCTTATTATTAACATAAAAATTTAGTTGAAACATTTATTTCGAAAAATGTATTTATAATCAGACAAATGATGATTATATATGATCTTTATTTTGAGAAAAGAAAGAAAGAGAGGGTGAGAGAGAGAGACAGTAAAAAAACAAGTTAAATTTCACTTCTCATTTACACATCATTAATAAAACCACGTAACCATGTGAACAGTGCTAGTTTATATATATATATATATATATATATATATATATATATATATATATATATATATGATTTTTTGTATTGTTAAATTTATGCGAAAACACTTAACTAACAAACATGAAATTACATCAGTAGATACTTTTTTTTCTTTTCTTTCCTTTTCATTATTCAACAATGATTTTAGTAACAATTGCATATAAAATTAAATAATTCATAAATTATGTAATAAAAAAAAAGTAACTAACAAGCCATCTAAATAAATGACCTGTTATAGTTTTATATAAACTATTCAAGTGATTATGTAATATCCTTATGTTTAATGTATTTTTTTGTTTTGATTTTTTATTTGAAGAAAACTAAATGTCCCCTTACTTAATTTGAATAGTGATTACTTTATTGAATATAATATAATGTATGTCTATAACATTGTTGGTTTTTTCTTTTCTTCTTTTCTTTATACATATGAACAGATGCATAGTGATATTTTAGTTAAGTGTTAAAAATTATTGCATTGTGTTATGAATAAAAGATTGATGAAAATTGAATTTATAATAATATAAACGGAATAGTTTATTTTGTAAATGTTCTCCTCAAAATATGTATATATATCATATTGAATAATCTTTAGTGTGTATAAAACTGTATAACTTCATGTTCAATATGTTAAACTCTTTGTAAACAATTAATTTTACATTTGAAAAAGAAAACTAATGATGAACTGATGAATACTCAAGATTTCAAAAAATAATGAGAGAGAGAGAGGTTTTGTGAGGAGTTCCATGAAATGGCTAATACAGTGCTTTTAGGTTTTCTATGGTGGTCTAGCTTCAATTGATTCATGAGTTCAACTATTAAATTTCGAAAATAGTTAACATAATCTCTTATAAACCACCCTTACTTATTTCCCATGACAACCCTATTAGTATAAACTCAATGTGTATGTTTCTTCATAAAAACGATTTAATCATATCAAGGAATCAATATTTTCTACAACTCACAATCTCCTCATATTGTTCATTAATCATACGAAATCAAATAACAGTTGTCATCTTTAAATGTTAAAAATTTAATCTACTTCTATTAAAATCAGGACTTATTTGAATCAGAGATACAGGATAAACACTGGTTAATAGTCAAAATATTGAAGAGAAAGAGTTGGGTATTTTAAAAATTATTTCAGACTGTTTAACAAAATGTCTCTTTCCAGTACTCTATGTTTACTATAGAAATTCAATTTAGGATTATACCATTATTATTATTACATACCAAATAGAAATAATAATCAGCACATATCAAGTCTAAAGCCAAATCAAAATTTGAGAAAGACTTGGTTTTCTACCAATCTGTCGTCTATTTTAGCATATATAGAATAATACAGTTATAGTAGGAAAATATTAAAAAGATTAAAAATGCAAAGTTTGATTTCCTTACTCACTGTAGCTTATTCATGAATTAAAAGTATCTCTATCAATAAAAATAATGTGAGTGCATTATTTTTGTTAACAAAATCTTTAGGAATATGAGAGTAGATTGACGTTACTCTATATGCGTAAAAAACAGGACACAAGATTAATTTCGAAAGGACTAAAATACTTCAGAAGGGGTTTGGTACGTATAAAGAAAGATTGACAACGGAATAGCTGTTTGGATGGGCTAATCAAAATAGACTGAACAGAACAGATATATTCAACTAGCCAACCCTTGGCAAATGATTATTAAAAAGTAATTGGACCCTGTCTTTATCCAAGTTGTATATCTCACATATACCGTTCAACTAACATAAATTAATTTGTATATTTTAACATTATAATTATGTATTTGGTGGTCCTCATTTTATATACACATCAAAGTTTCAAAAACATTTTTAATTCGCACTTTTATCTTTACTTCAAATAAAAAAACAATTTAACTCCTCATATAAACTATAGATAACTTAAACTTACACATACACATATATTCACTTAATTAATTTCACGTTGTGGACGTTTCACATCTTGTTGACTCATGTCATCCTACATGCTAAGGTCAACATCTGAATATGATTGGATAAGCTCAGTATAGATATGATTTTATGATTTCGTTGTTAAACATTATATATTCTTCAGTAATTTTGATTATTACCATGAAGTCCAGACAAGTTTGTCGGAGAAAACGTTGCAGTTGTTTAATTTCAATCACTGAGACCAGTTTAAATATGATTATCCTAGACAATGTCTTCTATATATTCAGTGCACATATTCTGTCAAACTATTCGTTCAAATACTGACGAATATTTGTATGAAACTTTAGGTAACTCAAAATTGTTTCATCGATATATGACAATAAATCATGGCCTTAATCGTAAAATAACTTGAGCTATCAATTATTACTTGACGATCCATTTGAAATCAATTGAACTGTAGTTGTTGATCGATTTCAGGAAATATCATTATTTAAATTGATGGTTTTTCGAAGTCTCATCGTTGTGATCTGATATTAAATATTGGACAATCTTGAGCGACACCAACCTCAATTACGCATCAAATATTGTTGTACTGAATCTCAACTCAGTGGTCTAAAAGAGTCGTGTTCCCTGCTATACTTAGTTAATGTATGTTAGATTGACTAGAGGGTTATCGGTAATTACTGATAAAAGTTCTATACTAGAAGAGAATAGCTGTCTAGTGTTCTATGATTTTACGTAATTTTAAAACAAATAAATATATCACAAAAGTAGTATCTATTAGAATGTTTGAGATATCTAAAATATCATCTAACGTTTCATTCATCATTACTATCTATAAATGAATTGCTTAAAAAATCATTTTGATAGTTTTATGTAGAAATCTTCATTTCATATCTACACGTTTTATTAAGTATTAATAGTAAATGAGAGTAGTAGATCTTATAACGAACTGATCATTTAACTTATAGATGTCCTATTGCTAATGATTTTTGAATATAATAGAGTCATGAATAGCATTTTTTTAAAAACCATTGTATCTGATCGATAAGGAACCATTAATTGAAATGAAGGAAGGACTTATTTAGATATAGTAAGAAGTTAAAAAATAGATTCTACATTTCTCGCTTGTTAATACACTTCTTTGACTAACCAATATCATAGACGCATTTAAAACAAAGGAAAAATTATTGTATACATCTTGTGAATTACGTAAACTATATCTTTAAATGAAAGATGATCTTCACCGTAAATGGTGGTCATTTCAACTGATGGTAGTATAGCTTTAACAAGTTGTTAGTAATGTTTAAATTATCAAATTAGATACTACGCTTATTTAATATATTTCCGATAAAGAGTTAATTTTGAGCTGACGAAGTACTTTAAAAAACGCAATTTCATATGCTTTTTGACTCTTACCGAATTTCATTGATCAGTATTATGAGGCAAGCAACAAAGTAAAAGATATAACTTCATAGATAACCACTTTTCGCATCAAATAGAAAGTAAGCAACAGGAAACCCTAAATGTCATTAGTCTTAAGGGTTCATCACCCGTGACTTTTGAATATTTCGAACTTAGACGAAACATGTTAGGCCGCATAGATTTAAATACCTCGAAACAGCAGCTGAACAACAGTTAAATGTCACCATATATATTTAATTGTTATTGTAGAGTGTGAGTGAAAAACGAAATAGACATCAATGTTGACGAAACTACCCATTGAGCGTCGACGAATTAAGACACTTAAATTAGTCACTAATCACAAACGTGGCTGGCGCAGTAAGCTCAATGAATCCCTGTTAAGTCCAAAATTCTTTTTCAATTAAAATGATATATTTAATACTGTATGTACCATATACTTATAATGGAATGGCATCGCAATTAAAAAAAGGATGGTAGAAAATAAATCTTTAGTTTGGAGTAAAATGGACAGTTAGTGATGCCGCATAATGAGGGAAAATTAATTAAAAAATCCTAAGGGGTTTTGTGGATATCACAGTAATTTTAATAGTTCAAACCATGAGTCAATTGAAGCTGGACCACCATTAAAAACCTGGAAACACTGAACGGCCATTTCGTCCCTTCTAATATTAACCAATATATACTCACTGGTGACTGGCTTCAAGAGGTACTTCCTGGAGTTCTAGTGAGCAGCAGTGACCGGTGGAGTTCAACCAGGTCTGTTGTGAGATAGTAACTCATTGAAGACAATGGTGGATGTGTTGCTCAATTTCGTGGATTAGTTAAAGTTAGATATTGACACCATTGGATATCGGCTCAGTGGTCTAGTGGTTAAACGCTCGTATGCGAGAATGATAGATTCTGTGTTCGAATCTCACGAGGCGGGATCGTGGATGCGCACTGTTGAGGAGTCTCACAATAGGACGAAACGGCTGTCCAGTGCTTCCAGGCTTTCCATGGTGGTCTAGTTTCAACTGACTGATGATCTCAACTATTAAACTTAATAAAAAAGTGCCTCATTTACAAAATGATTTACCGCTTCATTATAAAATCAAACTAACCCTTTGTAATCTGTGTTCAATTAATATTAGTTTAAATTAGTATTTATAAACTAATTCATTTAATTGGCTGATACAGTCAAGAAGTTTGATGTTACACTAATCTATGGGACTATAATAAACATTCTTTTATTTGAAGGAAAACCTTCATCTTAATAATCAATTTATCAAAGACGTAAATTTTCCTTCAATAATACTCATCATCCTTGAATATAACATATAATCTAACAATAATAACTATCTGAAAACATACATAAATTAGAAATGATAATCATTTTGAATAAAAAATGATAAATTTATGATGAAACTGTAAACATTATAACACAAACTTCTATTGACATTTAGGTACTTTTTAAACTTACCGCATTCACTTTCATTGTAAGTCAATTAAAAAAATCAATTGTGAATCACCATTAATTCAATGCTTCAATGAGTTATATTATTATTATTATTTAAATATCCATAAAAATGTTTATTTTTTATATGTTAAAGAATTACTAAATGAATAAATGTTGATTGACTAGTATACTAGTTAATATACAGATTTATTTGAGTTCTTTTCTAGAAGCTGTAATTTATAGAATACATCAACATACTAACATACTGTCATAGTAACATAAATGATATGTATACAATGAATAAAATATCATTTGAATAAATAGACAGACTAAACTTGATAAAATAAATAAAGGATTAACTGCCTAATTTTTGTAACTGTTTATTTATTTATTTTCTATTCATTGATAAAATTCAGTTTTATTCACACGGTTGCTGATTTTCAATGTCATGTCAGAAGCTGTAGGTGAAATTTTGATAATCTTTTTAGTTTTTTATTTGTAAATGTATAAAACAAATAGTGTGCTTCGGTATATATATATATATATATATATATATATATATATATATATATGTTTATGTATATATTGTGTTGATATTTATCTATGTTTGTAGAAATAATCCTTCGAGCACCGGTTCTCGCATATAATTAAATAAAGTAGTATATTTATCATAAATGAACTCATTCATTAAATATATCTATGTGTACATTTTCACACGCTTAATTTATAGACTTTAATGGTTAGCTAACTAACTATCTGAGTGACTGTTTATTAGATAAGTTGATATAACTTAAATAAATGCTTCAATGTATTGATTGATACGGTAAAATTCTTCCTTTACTCACTCACTCTCTCTCTCTTATAATACTAACTTATCTTTTTAATGAAACAAACTCATAGTTCACTGAATGAACATCGAAACGTATCAGAATCTGTTAGAAATCAGAGAATTATAATGAATAAATTATAATTTAGCAACATCTTAATGATGCAACCACTATGAGGATATTACTGCAAAGTTATTACATAGGATCTAATAGTGTATTGTCTTTTTTTCACTTAAAATAAACCATATTTATAATCCATTCGTGAATTTGGGCCTTCAGGCTATTTCATAAAAATAATTGATCGATCACCCAATTACTACAATTTTACTAGAAGTATAAAACATACCTTACAATTGACTGGTTTCTACACAATCAATCGGTCGTAAATATCTCGGTTGTATAGGAGATAAGTAGCGGTTTATATAACCTAGTGTTAGGTTCTCAGATCGTGAAACTGCATAGAGTACGTCCAAATCCCACAAGTATCATCATTTTCTTCCAGATTCTTGGTATACCTTCATAAGGAGTGTCAAGGAGCATATAACAGTGGTCCAAGGGTTTGTGTCGACTACTTCCAGCTATCTTATAAGATTTACCATGTGAAATATTGGTCACACTGCACGTTTATCGCAAATCCACGAAGCAGTTAAACATTTAAAAAATCAGTTATCTTAAACAAAACGTCAGCTAATAGTGAAAATATGTTGTTAAATTTATACTAAATAAATTTTAAACTGTACTATGTTATACAGAATAGCTTCTTCATGATTTCATACTCAATAATTAATTGTACACATTAAGTCTAAGTTGATTTCTACTATAAAACAATTTTTTATTACTAGCATAAAAAGCTGGTGGGGTTTATTGAATTTTTCACTCTTTTCATCACAGATCAGGAGGCCTGCTTGAATATCTGGGCTACCTGTTCTGGTAGCGTTCACTTGCAACTCCTCAGGAGAGTCGAACTCAGGACTTCAGTAACATTTATTGAAGAACCCATAGTGATCAAATAATAGGAATTTACCCAAAAATATTTATCATCAACTACAACGCCAATCATAAACAGGAGTTAGGGATAGCTGAAAATTACAAACTGGAGCTGAAAGTTATCTTTTTTCAAATTTTTCCATCACCACAAATGAATTGTTTACATGTTGTTTGTCACAAAATGTTTAGAAGAACCAATCTTTCAAAACCAGCTTGTCAGCCGTTATTTAGAAATATCTAAGTTGATTACTTTTACAAAGCCATTTGAATGATTACTATTTTCAATTCCATTTCAGTATATGAAGAAATCACTTGTCGATTTATTTAATATATGAGCCTAAATTCTTCAAAACTCCAGAAGGACAACATTTTTCAAATAAGTGGTCTAGAAAAGTTATCCATTTAAGTTTTTATTAATAATTTCACCTGTGAGATATAATTATATACTTGAGACATTTTTCCAGCATCTGACCTGAAATTATATTATGGTAAAGGATGAAATATTCATTCCCATCCACTCCATCATACCAGAAAGAATCATGTTGGTCACTTAAATAAATAATAGCAAATAATTTCCAATCGTAAATGTTAAAGTAATTGAATTCTATGGCATATAGTTGAGATATTTGTGTATAAATCAACACTATACAAGATAATAACACTCTCCTGTCTCGAAATTTAGGCAGAAACACAAAAGTTGTAAAAGCTGTTCTGAATTAACTACTCAATAATTCAGTTATTGTATATCTTTCCAGTATAAACAGTTATAGACTGTTTCATTTTATGGCAATAATTATTCAAAGTTATATTAGGTGGAATTAGTGAATCCTTTTGTTAAAAGCTTCCAGTTAACCTATGAAACTTGTAATAAAAGCAGAATTTAGCGCCTACTATCATTTTACATGAGATTAATGATTGGAAATAACTTGAATGATGAAGGTTACCCATAAGAGATAATATTTGTGCAACCCTTCATCCATTGTCTGAGATGGATAACTTACTCACGCCCGACACGGATCGGATTCCATTAGTCACGGTTTCCCACTAGAACCCTAAGAAATCCATTTTGAATGTGCATTGCTGAGGAGTCATATACTAGTGTTAAACGGCCATCCATTGCTTGCGGGTTTTCAATGGTGTTCTAGCTTAGATCGACTACAATCTTCACAAATCCCTATGTATATAATACTTTATATATATTGGCTATATCATACATGTCTTAGTAATTTGATGCCTATCTGTTAATTACTAATGCATTTATCTCAAGTTATCTAGTCTAATTTCCTATCAAAACTGATCACTATGGTAGAATATTCATATCATTTAGTGTTGCGTGTAAAATGAAACGATGATGCATCTTCGTTTGTTCTGTACAGTTATAGCATACAATATATGGATCAAGTTACAAATAGTAAATTTTTTTCAAAAAGCACAGGTTTACTTATCCAATAGCTTAATGGGATAGTAACTATTCTGTCGATAAAATAATCTATAATACCAAATGATAATTATTAGAGTTGACTAAAAGATCCATTGGACACTAATCTGTATTAGAGAGCATTTTCCTACCGATTGACTAAAATTCTAAATCACAAACATCTTATGATACATACATATACTTAAGGTCGTATATTGTTATGGAATTATTGGTTACATCTTCATGTTACTATGTTTTTTACGAGGATTTCAATAAAGCAGCACTTTAAAACTGTTTACATCAATGAAACTGGTTATCTAACAAATTCAAACAGTCCAATGATTCCAATCAATTATGATTAGTCAAGATAAAAGATTCTACAGTTTGTGTACAAGTAAGTGTTAGTGGCGATTCATAGAATGTAACTAAATATTTTTCAAGTCCATAGTGCCATCTAACCCCGCCTACAGGCCCTCTGGGGCTACTACCAGTCTCAGGGTTGGGTATAGTGTAGCGACTCCATCCCGTAGAACACCAACTCGCTAAAAAAACGCTAACCAGAAAACATATTTCAAACCATTTAAACTCTACCCTGGGAGTTCAAAGGTCGTCATTTAGAAGATTTATGACACCTCATGATGAAAACCGAGTTCCTTCGGTAGTCATGATGTTGATGTTCCTTCTGACAACCAGAGCAACCATTAATTTGGGTACATAGAATGCTCGTACAATGTGGGAAACCGGAAGAGTCTTCCAAATTGCTGCAGAAATGAAAAGATACAAACTAGAGGTGTTTGGAATCAGTGAAACACATTGGATCCAGGTTGGATAACAAAGACTAGTAATAGTTCCATTTATTGCTCGAGGATGATATAATAATAATGATTACTCTTTAAATAAATATAACTGGAATTATGAAAGAAATTTCAATCAATCATTGATTAATCGAATTTCTAGTTTATGGATAGATTTATTGTATTATGTTCTTTTGAATTGACCTTGAAATATTTCTTAAAGTTACCTGATATCAGTACAAAACAACTTAACCTTGTTTATGTTTGACGGGAGAAAGACATTATTTTTTATTCGAGACTTGAATGGTGGCTTTTGAACCAACACATTCTGATTGAAAACTGTCTTTAGTCAACCTATACAAAAATAAGTTAATCTAGTCATCTTTTTAGGCAGAGATGGGAAATTTTGAACAATCAATATATATACATGAATTTAGTGTTCAAAGTCTTATATTTGCTGGACGAATATATTAGATATTCAAGCCATCAGAGATGACGTATGATACTTCTTAATTCAAATCCAATAGAAACAAATATAAGAAGTTTGATAATAACTTCTATTTATATATACAATTCTATCAATTAAATCGTTCTTTTCAAAATTAAATTATTTATGAACCTCATCAGTGCATCTAAATCTTATTTATTTCTGAATTATTCAAATGAGCCAATAGTTATTGGATTACTGTAATAAGTGTCGGTGTATACACTCTTTGTCTTCCTTTAAACTATAAGAATAAAATCACTTTATATCTTTCTTTCTACCAACTAATTCTTTTTTCATGTTTTATGTCCTTACATTCAATCTTTCTTTTAGATATTACCACTATTGAATTAACTACTTCTATGAATTTGGTGTTCATCTTGTTGTGCTAGTACGGTATGGCACTTTGGACCTATGCACATATGTGCCTGGTTCTACGTTTTAGCTGACTGACTGATTAACTGAGTTGAATAAATAATTCAGGTAGCATGATATTAAAATAAGAATCTTTCACATTAGTGACTACGTTTTCTAGCTAATAACAATTCTAAAACTTCATCGCTGATGATATTTCTTTTCGCTTGAATCATCAATACTCATTCATCTTTGTAGTAAAAAAATTTTCACTTACGTATTTTCATTATAATTTTTAACACCTATTCTTTCCATTTCATTCCGGTTTATAGCAATTAAAATTCCATTTATGTAGACGATTTTGTTTCAATAGTTGAGATCATGAGATAGTGAAAATAGATCACCATGGAAAGCCTGGAAGCACTGGACAGCCGTTTCGTCCTATTGTGAGACTCCTCAACAGTGCGCATCCACGATCTCGCCTCGTGAGATTCGAACACAGAATCTATCATTCTCGCATACGAGCGCTTAACCACTAGACCACTGAGCCGATATCCAATGGTGTCAATATCTAACTTTAACTAATCCACGAAATTGAGCAACACATCCACCATTGTCTTCAGTGAGTTACTATTAAAAATACTATAATCTCCACAAAACCCCTTCAGATCTTTGTTTATTTCGAAGACTGTTTTCATTATGAACTAAAATCAACTGTTTTGAATTTTAAAAAACCAGAAATTTCTATAGAGTCTCAAACTAAGAAAAACTGTAGAATTTTGCCTTAATCTGAACAGCTGTCCAGTTAATATTTGTTTATAAGGAAAATAATCTCCGAGAAAATCTCGGTGAATATATTCACTTTATTCTATAACAATTAAATTAACTACTAGTAATAGACGTGTTTTTTAGAAATTTGAGTCAAATACTTTACTATAAATAGTAAATGACTATTAAACAACAATATCACCATAATCTGATCTTAACTTTAATTTAGTGAAAGTAAGTGAACAGTACATTCTTACGAAACAACCAGTTTTATTGTGTTTGTCAGCTTTTATGCTAAATGTTTTCATGTAACCTCAGTTTCACAACGCAATAGCGTTACCGCATTATTATCTATAATGAAATGTATTTACAGTGATAGGAAAGTAAATTTTGTTGTTTAGCTGAACCATATTTTTGTCATTCAAAATCATTGGTCACTGGTTTTTTTCCGTTAATAAATTGAACCTGTGTGTGTCTATACTCATGTTCTCTACATTTTCATTACCAGGGTATGTTTGTCTAAAATTATCCCACTAAATTCAAACAATCACATTGTAAAAGGCATATGGAAAACGGAGTGATGAATTTTTGCTTAGAGGTAGAAAGTTTATCCATCAAACAGTAAGTAGTTATGATTGGTTAATGGAGTACAGTGAAATGAAAGAAAAATTTATTTTCCAACTTCTCATTCTTCAATATAGTTGAATTTATGTATCGAAATGTAACGTGATTTTGGTGAATAATGTATAAGATGTAAACCAATGTTTTATAGTTTAGATAAACAGATTTTGTGGAGATTGGTTTGATGTGTAGTTTGTATTCTTTAATAAAATTCCGTTTAGTCTTTTTAGAGTCACTCCCTCTCCAATGCCCGTAAAAAAGAATCTTGCTAAACAACATTAACCTGCAAATCGTTTGTCACTGAATGATCCCAACTAGGGTACTATTGAAAACCTGGAAGTACTGAATAGCTTTTCCGTAATACTATGGAACGTCTTAATAGTGCTTATCTACAACCCCAACATGAACCGAACCCATGAAGTTCTAATATTTAAACATCCGCTCCGAGACCTGAGGAGTACTTTGCTCGATCTCTAGTGGTTTCATCTGTGTAGACTGTTGATAAATCTCATACGAAGATGAGGCAACTGTCCACTGCTTCCTGGTTTTTGATGGCAAGCCAAGTGAGATCAATCCGTGATGAATATAATCAAATTGATACTTTCCTAATAGTATAGAGTGCAACTATTGCAAAGAATTTAGGATTTAAGATAAAAAGTACCTCACTATCACATTTGAATTTATAACAATTTTTCAAAGTCAATTACAACGTAACAAAACTATGTTTCAGTTTATTGAAATATTTTCACACCCACTTTTAATTCATTTTGCATCATTATCCACAGGAATTAATTGAAATCTTTCATCAATCTAAAAGACTACCATCAGTAAATAGTACACATGAAATAACGTTATAGGTATTTTAGTGGGTTCTTAAAGATTTTGAACTATTTACTGGAACTTTTCATCAAGAACTGATAGTCATTAAACAACTATTTACAATTAAAAATTATCTGTTTTTTGTTATTTTAAGGTTTCACAGACGTGTTCACTCATGACGATGTAAAAAAACAAACTCAGAACTTTCGGATTTCACAAGGACAATGTACCACTGCATTATCGAGTCAGTATCTGGTTGTTTAATACTTTCTGTGTTCCGTCACTGAGAAGTTTCAGAATAAGACATATTAACTACTCTCTTTTCTTTAATTTATGAATATTCTCTAGCTCATGTCAGTTCCAAATGAAGACTTCCTTGGAACGATAAAAAAACATCGCAGAATACCATAACGATTTATTCATATTAAGAAATCAACGAGATATAAGTTTAAGACAATTATTCAGTTCATTATAGAAAATAAAACCCGGTTACATACATGGAAATGTTAATAGCTGGATATATATACATATATATATTAGAGTTGGAAAAGCATTTGAAATCAATATTCTTATAGTAAGTTGATAAATAAACTATATTAATGCATAATACTTTTAAAAATCTTCAAATTAAGACATATTCTAGTGAACTTAAGGAAAAAAATGAATATTTCACTGATAAATGATAAAGTTAAGCAATACAAAAATACAATCACACATACCACTTGTTTACATATCTAAGAACAACATGATATAAAATAGTAATAAGAAAGTAACATATAATCTCATACAGTAAATGATTTAACTATAAAGATGCTAGTTTCTGCTTGGACAACCAAGATGTATCCCTTAGTGTTTTATTTGTATTAATGAATAGAGACCATACTATTTTACTCATCAAAACACCTTATTAGCTACATTTTATCAATATATCGTTTCTCATATTCTACTATTTTATTATTCAAATATCAATATATTTAAAAAAAAACATTAGTCACAATTGGACTTTAATATATCTTTTGTGGCTCTATATCTGACTCCAAGTAGATCGTATGAATGATTACTGTCAAAATATACATCCTAACTATTCTCGTGTATAATTATCGACTTAATTCGTGTTAGTGTATAACGGAATTAACTCCGCCGACAAACGTAAATATGTAGAAGATTTGGCAATGACGGCGGAAAAGGCTGCCAGAGAAGGAAACATGAGACAACTGTATGAAACAACAAAGAAACTCTCTGGAAATCACCGTAAACCAGAACGACCAGTGAAAAGCAAGGAAGGCAAGATAATCACGAACATTGAAGAACAACGAAACAGGTGGGTAGAACACTTCAAAGAACTCTTGAATCGACCAGCCCCATTGAACCCACCCAACATCGAAGCAGCACTCACGGACCTCCCAATCGATGTTGGCCCACCAACAATTGAAGAAATCAGCATGGCTATCAGACAAATCAAGAGTGGCAAAGCAGCAGGACTAGACAGCATTCCAGCAGAGGCACTGAAAGCAGACGTAGCGGCAACTGCAAGGATACTCCAAACTCTCTTCAAAAAGATCTGGGATGAGGAACAGGTACCAAAAGACTGGAAAGAAGGACTTCTAGTCAAAATACCAAAGAAAGGCGATCTCAGCAACTGTGACAACTACAGGGGAATCACTCTTCTTTCAATACCAGGAAAAGTCTTCAACAGGGTATTGTTAAACAGGATGAAGGACTCCGTAGACGCCCAACTTCGAGACAAACAGGCAGGATTCCGTAAGGATAGATCGTGCACAGACCAAATCGCAACTCTACGGATCATTGTGGAACAATCAATTGAATGGAATTCATCACTCTATATCAACTTCATCGACTACGAAAAACCATTTGATAGCGTGGACAGAACAACCCTATGGAAGCTTCTTCGACACTACGGCGTGCCTCAGAAGATAGTCAATATCATACAGAATTCCTATGATGGATTAAACTGCAAGATCGTTCATGGAGGACATTTGACAAAGTCGTTCAAAGTAAAGACCGGTGTCAGGCAAGGTTGCTTACTCTCACCCTTTCTCTTTCTCCTGGTGATCGACTGGATCATGAAGACGTCAACATCTGAAGGGAAGCACGGGATACAGTGGACAGCTAGGATGCAGTTGGATGATCAAGACTTCGCAGATGATCTGGCTCTTCTATCGCATACGCAACAACAAATACAGGAGAAGACAACCAGTGTAGCTGCAGCCTCAGCAGCAATAGGTCTCAATATACACAAAGGGGAAAGCAAGATTCTTCGATACAACACAACATGTACCAATCCAATCACAATTGACGGAGAAGCTTTGGAAGATGTAAAAACCTTTACATATTTGGGCAGTATCATCGATGAACACGGTGGATCTGATGCAGATGTGAAGGCACGGATTGGCAAAGCAAGAGCAGCATATTTACAACTGAAGAATATCTGGAACTCAAAACAATTAGCAACCAACACCAAAGTCAGAATTTTCAATACAAATGTCAAGACAGTTCTACTGTATGGGGCGGAAACCTGGAAAACTACGAAATCCATCATCCAAAAGATACAGGTGTTTATTAACAGTTGTCTACGCAAAATACTTCGGATCCGTTGGCCGGACACTATTAGCAACAACCTACTGTGGGAGAGAACAAATCAGATCCCAGTGGAGGAAGAAATCAGGAAGAAGCGCTGGAAGTGGATAGGACACACATTGAGGAAAGCACCGAACTGCGTCACAAGACAAGCCCTCATATGGAACCCTCAAGGTCGAAGGAGGAGAGGAAGACCAAAGAATACATTACGCCGAGAAATGGAGATAGATATGAGAAAAATGAACAAGAATTGGATGGAACTAGAAAAGAAGGCCCAGGACAGAGTGGGTTGGAGAATGCTGGTCGGCGGCCTATGCTCCATTGGGAGTAACAGGCGTAAGTAAGTAAGTAAGTATAACGGAATTAAGTCAAATACGAGAATAGATCTAGAATACGTATATTTTGTACAATCGTTGATCAGAACAGACAATCAAAGAGACATAGCGAAGGAAGCCAAAAAGAGAGAGCAAAACAAAATGACGCAAAACGAAGAAGGCGTATGAGCCAACACCATTTAATCAAGCGTTAATCAATATTTATAATCACACAAAAATAAGCTACAGACATATGATGATTGGGATAAGATGTACATATATGTATACACTCACATAAAAACAGTCAAGGATTGATAAGTGAATAATTAACAAGGCTAAAATGTAGCTTGAGAAGAATGGATAAGTTAGTTTGTCCAGAAGTTAGAATAAGCTATATAGATTCGTCATAGAACCAGCCACTACATATCATCGAATTAAATCTATACTTTGGAAAGAATTCGATAAAAAGAAAACCAAACTTATTCATCATATTCATTTTAAGTGCAAATGATTTTTAAATTTTACTGGGTTTTTTTTTCGTACTTAAATATAAATTTATATAATTTGATATTTAAAATCTTCCTTCTATTCTTTTGTCTTGAATAATACTTATCAATATTGTTTATAGTATAACTGCTTCATGTATTCTTTTTAATCATAATATGATAACATTAGGGGAAAAAAAAGTATTCTTCATTTACAGCTTCTGAGTGCATATACATTTAATAAAGTGCAAATTGTTTATCATTACTCTGGTGTTATACCTTAACATTTAGTTTAATTATAATCATATAAAATGCACTAAATCTAATAAGTTATTATGAGACTGTAGGTTTTTAATTAATAAAATATTGAATTACAGTTCTATTCACTTCAGTGTTTTTTTTTAAAAAGTAACATGAAAGAATATAAGTTAAATAGAAAGAAGGTATCACCTTCCTTAAATTTATACATATATTTCTGAAAGTTCATAATATCAATGACTGGGAGGGGGGAATGAAGTGGAGTTTTGTTCTCTGAGCTGGATAGTTTAGTCGTCAAGCGCTAATTGTTCTTCTGAACATCATCATCAGCAAAAACTTCAGGTAGAATTGATGTGTTGAAATTTCTCCACATACTATTATGCATATGATTAGGTAATCTTTAGCTTTACAAGTAAATATGCCTCAATCGCTATTATACCATCATCAATCATTTTAGTAAACGATTAGTAAACATTTGTGATTAAATAATTAGTTAGTATTTTTTTACTACAGATTTATATCAGAATAGAAATTTATTAAACTTGAAGAACAATGATGAACTTCCTACTAATACCCAACTACCAATTATAAAATAGGAGAAAAAACCATATGTCGTGGATTCTATCCATTTTTTCTTCTTGATTGCATGTTATCAATATGATATTGACCAACATACATAAGAAAGTTTATCAACACATTTATCGTATAGCTAACTACAAAGTGAAAATGCACAAATTCAAGAAAAATTTGGTACCCAATTGGTTGAACTAATTAGTTCTAAGTTGACAATTAGTGTAAAAATGTCAGAATAATAAGTTGTATCATATCTTACCATAAATAATTAGTTATCATATACGAACTTATAAAAGTTAAAAGATTGTAAAACATATATTGAACTGCAATACAAGTGATCAACTCACCCATTTCTTATACAAATACGTTTTTCACATCAAAACAGTCTACTATGAGTGACTACAATGACTTGAACAACTGGAATGGAGTAATTTACGATTCATAGTTTACGTTTTATAAAACTGTCTTAAGAAATCCTTGTTGACTGTTGCATTCAAAAAACTGTACTTTATTAAATACCCGCATTGTGTTTTAAAATAACCAAGGGATTTACTTATACAAATATTCAGTGGTTGCATTCAACATAACATTATTAATGTATGTGGGAAGAAATAAATTTTCGGGTAATCTGTATTACTAAAAGAGTGAAGACTGACCTATATCATACTACTTGGTCTTCCGTACTGACTGAATTATATGGATTATAGTTACAGTTTTGCATACCAAATTAAGTGATTTCGGAGAGTATATAAAAGAGTGGTTCTGTATGATCTGGGTAGCATATTAATAAGGCCACATCTACTTATGAACTATCGGTTGCGCACACTCTATTGAATGGGAATGAGTAATACAGCTGAAGTTTTATTCATTTTTCATTTGAAATTGTAATATCCCTTGACTTCATCCAGACTGCTCTTAGGTTCCCAACTACCGACTCACATATTCACACTTACTTCACTACATGTTGATATTCTTAAATATTAGCCTGGATACAGAATCCTATGAAATATTTCTGATCACAAATCACCGTTACCAAATTAATAAATAATAATAATACGTCTTTTTAATAAAGTATCAGCTATATAGATATTTACTTTACCCATTAATGACTTACTTTTCGTAGGACGTGTTTGCTTACGACGAGAAGTCATTGTAAAATTGAACAGTTAAATAGTACAACAGTTGTTTTAAATTATTAATTTAAGCAAGTTTAGTTGGTCTCAGAAAATGTGGTAAGTAAGCAATACAACAGAAACAAAAAGGTAGATTAAGGTGAGTAAATAAACACTCAAATCAGAAAAAAGAATATCATGAAATAATTAATAGACGTTTCAAATCTGCCGATTCTATTGCTCCGTCTATTACTCCTTCCATGTTTTGTTTCCTCTTCACTTCCCCTATTATTCATTTCTTCTCTTCTCACCTGTGATAGGGAGATGAAATTAACTAAAACAAACAAACAGATAAATTAATAACACACACAAATACATACCTGCAAAACTGTATTCTTAATAATCAATATTACTATTAGGAAAAATAAAAAAGCACTCAATAAACTGGTGCTAAGTCAATAATCTAATTGTTTTCAAGAGTTTATTGAAGAAAATTCACGTTGCCCTGTTTCTTTTTCCTTTCTTTAGAAAGAAAATTTAATAACTCGTCAGATAGTTATGCCCACCATAAAGTGGGCTGCACAGATTGGTAATACTTATTTTTTGAAAAGGAAGAAGGGTTAGGAAAATCCTTACTACTTAAAATACGTTTATGTTATTTGCATGTATGTATGTTCGTGTGTGAATATTTGCTACATGTAAACATGCTATGTGCTCACATACACACATGTTTAGTATGATATATCCATCCGTTTACTTCATGATTGCAATCACGAATCATGTGTATTCATTTCTGACGTTGGTAAATCAATGGGAAAGAGAATAAAATTACACGTGATTACTAATTCTCCCCTTTCAAGAACAGAATATTGGTGGCCGATGTGAGCACACTTTTTATTGAAAATGAAAATACAATTGGGGCTGTGTGCATAATTTAATGTAAATATAGATATACCTGTATAATGAAAGTTCATTCTATCACAGAATGAAATGAAAGTTTAGAAAATCTCTTGATCACGAATAAGTAATATTCATTTATCTATTGTCAGGTATAATGGATATCTGCCTATCTCTTCTCTGTTATTATTATCAGTATTACAATGAATATTGAAATACTCACTGATCATATAAATGCATGAGTACATACACGTTTATGCATGTACTGAAATTACTAAATTTGGAGATTAAAAATATGAAGTCAAGTACACAGTTTATAGTTTATAGGAAACGCCCAGTTTGCAAAATTGACATTAAAAAATAACGTAATCGTGCGTGCGATGAACTAAGTTAGGTCTTAGAAAAGAGGAAAAATATTTCAGAAAAAATCAATTCTTGTTATGCTTAAAAACAAAATATATATTCTCATGTACCGATGACTACCTGAATAAATGTGGGTGAATATAATTCTTCTGTAATAATTTAATTAATATCAATTACCCATATTTTCAAAGATAATGGTAAAAATGTTAAGTAAAGGCCTATCCCCTGAATTAACATCTCGAACCATCAGATAGAATAGTTTACAATTGATTGATCACTGAGTGATGATCAATGCGATGTATGTCGAATCATTCTTAGAGCCGATAAGATTTTATCAATGATGTTGTATTGTGGACACTAGTCTAAGTGACTTGATATCACGTGCACCATGTTGAGATGTTAGGTGTTAGTTACAAGTAGTAAACGGGAAACCTTAGACCTAAGTTTCGTGTTATTTAACACTCATCACGAAATCGAACCCGCCAGGGATCAACAGTTACCTCAACATTACAGATATCCCTTAATGTTGAGTGCCCAATAACACAAAATATCGCTGATACACATCTTACATATCAAAACAGAATGTTAGATTACTATAGAGACACCTGAAACATAATGTTTATTCTTAAATTTATTGATAGAATCTTGGTCTGTTCATTCACATATCAGTATCAATTTGTTGTTTCACTAATTTCGTCTGATAAATGAAAACTAACTATATACTATAACCAGTATGGTGATTTGAGTCATCATCATCCTCTAAATAGCATATAGTGAAATTCCATTATAGTTTGATGTTAGATAGTTGGAGCTAACCAAACTAAGTAGCATAGTGATAGAAAGTCTGATCACAACATTCGATAGATTATTTTTTTAATTCTTAAAAACTAAGTTCTAATAAACATTTATTCATTTTCAAAATCTCTTTTCTATTTCATCTAACAATATAACATTGAAAACACACTGTAATATTAAAGATTCTGGTTTAATAATGATGTATACTATGAAGTTGAGATATGTTGTTCTCATGATCAACCGTCTTTACATTAGAGTAAAATTAGCTACATTATTTTATGTACCAATAAATTACCCACAACGATTCAGCAATAAGTTGTGTTACTAATCAGTGAAGTTTACAACAAGTTGAAACATTCAATGGTGGGAACCCCAAATAAAATTCCTCGAAAAAGTATCCAGAAACTTGAGAAAATCTGAAAAACTTCATTCAGTCGGTATCCAGCAGAAAAATTTCAATGTTCGAGAAAGCCAACAAATTTTGTGTCACTTATTAACTGGATGATAACCGATTTTGAAACTAATTTTGGTATATTTCCAGGAGCTTCCGGAATATCAAGACTTTATAAACCTTTATGTTTTGTACTTAAACACTGTGAGCTGAATCCTAAGAACCCTACACATTAAAACAACCAAAAAGTATTCAAAGTAATTTAATGAGAGACAAAGTTCTGAAGGAACCTTTGATCGAATATTAAACTTGTAGATTAGGCCTTCAAAGCAACATACTATGGATCACAAGTTCATCCAAAGTTTCGGATTGTTAGTTCTGCTACTTGTTGTGATTCGTTATCATCATCACTAAAGCTATTTTCAACCAAACAGTAAGATGTGAGTGACCGCCTAACTTCAATTCCACTTGGTTAACATTAAATGCACACTGAAATAGGTTACTAAATATCTTAAGATATATATTTTATTGAAGATTTACGAGTTTTAAATGAGCGCTTCTAAAACTGATTTTTAATCCGTAACATTTAAGTAACTGAATGGATAAATATCACTTTATATTGGTCATATTATTTACCGATTCGTTTCAGGAAACTGGCTCTTAATCCTAATAAAAAATAAGACGAAATATTAAAATCAGATGAACAGAAAGTTAAAATAACTTTCAATTGTGAAGACTACAATGGATTAACATGACTTGAACAGTGATTATGTGATTGATTAACTAGCTTTTACTACATCTAGGATCAAGTGTCACGTGAACTAACATCTTTATGAATAAATTTCCTATCTAAATATGGAATGCTTGTTGGATTTCACAGAATGTGTCTTATATCGAACCTAAAAAATTGATTCTTTGTTTAAGTAAGTCTACATTTTTGTTAATATAGTTGAATTACTTGTAAGTAGCATCAGCTTGCTATGTAAATTTCTTATAATGGGTTAATGTATTTATAGGTTTATAGAGATTTATTTAATTTTAATGTGAAAGAACTGTAAACTTTATTCGTTTGAGATAGGTCTATCCTCAAGTCCCTATCGAAAAGTTGTTCGGCTGTTGAAGATCAAATGTAATTGCTAAAATAAACCTAATCCTAATTTTTATTAACACAGTACCAGTTAATATAATGGTTGATGCATTATGCTGAATCAAGAATTTCCAATTTCAACGGATAGATAACAAAAGGTTCAGCATTCTAAGATTCTCTCATAATACGTCGTCCTCATTCAATTGAAAAAAACCAAATATATGACCTATATAGTATAGAAAGTTGTGTCATTCTGGATAACCATTTATTTCAATACTGATATCTGAAGAATATTATGATATCAAAGAAAAAAATGTAAAAAGTAACCAGGATTCATATAAAACCAAGATAAATAATCAACTTGCTGTAAGAACATCTTGAAAACATCGTATTTAAAATATTTTATAGGGTGTCCTGTTAATCATTATTTTGTTTCAATCTAAAGGAGTAAATAAGTCTAACTGATCTGAATAAATGTCAGATTTTTGAAGCTCACTGTATTCTTGATCTTGGAAATCCAATCATTTTCTGACTTGATCGGAAATTCAAAATCCTTTCTATCAGTAATATATTATTTAGAAAGATATCTGCTTAATAATTTGTCACAAATAAATAGATAAATATTCCTTCTTTTTTTCCGAACTATTAATTGATATAAGCTCATTTCAACTTATAACTTACGACTGCTAAACTAACACATTTAATGTATATTACATTATAATCTATGCCAATGTTAATCTTTTACGAATATGCTTAAACTATCACCTAAACTAATACTTATCATTTTTCATAGATTTATGCATCACATATAAATATTTAAGTGATCAAAGAAGAAGGATGAAGTTGAGTCTTATTAATAAACAAAGCGATATAAATATCAATTTAACACATTATCTAATCATAAGTCGTATGCAGTTTAATTAAAAGCTGACTGATATTAAAATGACAAGAAAACGAAATCGAGTGAAAAGAATATGCGTAACAATCAGTTAGCTAATCATTATTTGACCATTTAAGTAAATAATCATTTCAGTATTCAGTTTTATTTAATTTAAATATTATCTATAGCTTTACTATTAACCATTTCAGTAGTACATGTGTTTTACAAACTATAGATAAGTATTGTCAGGAGTTTCTCATGAAATCCATTATTTTCTCTTCACAGGACTTCAAGTCTCATTAAATATCAATTAGCATTAATACCGACTCTTAGATTATTTGGATTTACTGGGGTTTTTTCAGAGTTTCTGTTGTACAATTCTATCTGTATTTATTTTGATCATCTTTTCTGTGTACAATTCAATCGACTATTGTCATTCCATTTGCTTAAACTTGACGTTTTTGGTGACTGGTAAAAACCAAAAAGTAATTTGGAGCTTTATATCATTGTATAACTATATTACAAATTCTCACATATTTCAATATAAATAACGAATTAGTGCTTTAATTAATTGGTTATCTAATATTTTGTCATTTCAATGATAAAACAAATTAGTAACCAGTTTTGTCTGTATTTATAACATGTCAAGTTATAATAGGCAACTCACAGTGAGGATGACAATTACTTGTCATCTCTAAAACTCTTATATCTGTCTTATCATCTGATAGTATAAATTAATTTCACCCGCAAATAGAAATTAACCTATATGCTTATCATAATAATTATGATTTATTCTATAAGGAATCCACTAACTTTTAAAAGTAAAATATTAAATTTGAAGTAAATGGTTTAAGGGATTTATTCAATAAATTTTCATTACTATATGAGGAAGGATACCTAAATGGTTGTCTCAAGAGATTTAACTTCAAATCGTCAATAGAGTTTCAACTATTCAAATGTGATTTATAATTAGTAAGTGAAGGAGTTGTATAATCACAATACTTGTTTGTAAGATTGACTGGTAATAAGTGCCAATTAAGTTACACCTTAGTGGAAAAATCTATAAGATCGTTTCTTTTTTAGAAATATCTAAGAGTATCAAGTAGGAATAGCTAAAAGTGCAGGAATTAATTATTTCTGTATCTTTAAATAATATTTTTTACAGTGTCAAACGAGATAATGCACCGTCTAAAACAAAATAGTAAAGAAACTGTTTATTTAACAATGCAACGAAAATGAATATTAGTGCATGGTATTATATACTCGGCAAAATAAAACTGGACTATAACTGACGTATATTTTGATCTATGTTTCTTACCATCTCAAGTCACTGACACATATGGTTTGTAGAATTAAACCTATGACATTGTAATGCTCACACCTTATACAACTTTCCTTTTTTTTCACTTGCTATTTGATAAAGTAACTCCGCCTGTAGCTCTTCTAGAGTTACTGTCGGTCCCAAGCCCAGGTAAAGAAGGAGGGTTGGGCATCTGGTCGGTAACTCCACCCCGTAGAAAAAAATCTCGCTAAAAAAACGTCAACCAGATTAAACAAATTAATTTGATAAAGTGACTAATTCCCTACTAATTCTAGCCAGTTTGGGTTGAAAACGTCAACTAAACAACATGACTAAATAATTACAAATCGTAAACTCATATGTTTCAAAATAAAAATATTTATTGGATTATTATATACACTATACCGAACCATACATTTTCGAACCTCAGCACTATTCATAGCCTTCAGAAATAATGATGATTAAATCCTGAACTTAATTATGAAGTATCTGATTTCACATGTTTTGCATAATTTAAGAAGTATGATAAAAACTAATACTTTTAACATTATATTTCGTTTTTAGCCAAGAGTAATAAGTAAAAGTTATTATGGATAAGTGAAAACACAACTATCTGTCTTCGTTTCATATATCTTTTCAAACAAATGAGAAGTACTACTGTAAATGGAGGATTGGATCCATGTGTTTTTGAAATTGATAGTGAACTTCTCTGTGAGACTGCTTTAAATAAAATGATTTTGAAGTAAGGTCTCCTGAAATAATTATAGTTTGTTAAGTATATTTCGGTTAAACAGCCTGACTTATTGTTTACTTCATTGTCTACCTGGCATATTAGAAGATGATATATTACAATACTTAAGATTTCTGCATTCATTATATAAACTATAGTTCTATTTTTTCGAAACTTTCACCATACAATGTCTGCTTGTATAACGCTGTTAAATTGATAATTATGAATGATTACTAACTGGTCGATTGTCTGCTTAATGAACGTCTATTCAATTCATTGGAAAAACTGAACATTGCAACATTTGTCAACCTCATTTAACACTTTAATTGACACCAACAATTCTTCAAAACTATGAATATATTCAATTTTATTGATGCTAGCAAAATATGAAACAAGGATTTGAAATATACTCCAAAAAACTCCAGTTTCTAATATTACTTAATTACGCCTGTTACTCCTCGTCCAGGAGCATAGGCCGCTCACCAGCATTCTCCCTCCAACTTTGTCATGGGCGATTCTTTCTAGCTCTTTCCAGTTCTTATTCATCCTTTTCATATCTGATTCTATTTCCCGACATAATGTGTTCTTTGACCTTCCACTTTTCTGCTTCTATTCAGGATTCCAAGTTAGCGCTTGTCTCGTGGTGCAGTTTGATGATTTGCGTAATGTATGTCCTATCCATTTCCATGGTCTATCTCTAATTTCCTCTTCAGATGGAAGTTGGTTTGTTCTCTCCCATAGTAAGCTGTTGCTGATGGTATCTGACCAATGAATATTGAGTATCTTGTGTAAACAACTATTTACAAATGCTTGTACCTTCTTGCTGATGGTTGTAGTAGTTCTGGAAGTTTCATCTCCATACAGTAGAACTGTCTTGACGTTGGTATTGAAGAATCTGACTTTTATATTGCTTGACAGTTATTCTGAGTTCCATATGTTCTTCAATTGTAGGAATGTGGCACTTGCTTTACCAATCCTTGTCTTTACTTCTGCATCTGATCCTCCTTGTTCACCGATGATGCTTCCCAGGTAGGTGAATCATTCCAAATCTTCCAGAGTTTCTCCATCAAGTGTGACTGATTTGGTTGGTATTCTCTTTGTGTTGTAATTGAAGATCTTGCTGTTTCCTTTATGTATGTTGAGGCCTACTGATACAGAGGTAGTTTCTAATATTAGTGCTTTACAATCTTATATATCCACTTATCAATCAAAAATTTCTTTTTCAAAACCTTTGACCTTGATACCATTCAAGTGTTATTTCCACAAATAGTCAACATGAAATTATAAAGAAATTACTTGATATGAATTTTGTTTAAATAAGAAAGTTAAAATTTGACCAAAAATCTATATGATGAATGATATTGTTTATAATGTGTTTTTTCAATATAAAATGTTACATATATGATATCAGAATTCTATTGAAATAAATAAATAAATAAATAAATAGAATGAATTTATACTATTCTGTTATAATCTTTATTCTTGTTCTCTTCTTAAATGATTGAAAGAACTATATGTATATATGTAAAGTAACATGAGTTCTCTCTGTCTCTAATTTTTTTCTTGTTGTTACTGTTTTTCATTTAATCAATCATATGATGTTAGAAAATATTAAAAAAAATTCTTTGTAATTTTTAATTCATGTCAATTAATCTTTAAAATCATTTGATCAAAATCTGATTGGATCAACAAATTCTATTGATTCATCTGTTGATGAATTACTTTTTGATGATTTCTTTTCATATTCTATATCACTAAGACAATTCGATGAAATTACACTTTTATTGTCTTCAGATATTCGATATGTATTTCTAATTCCATATGAGAAATATATTAATAAACCTAGATGATAACAATTTGAAATAGAAAAAATAAAACAAACAAACAAAAAAAATCAGCAGATTAATGTAAAATAAAGTGAAATATACAGTAACATTGTATTTTATTAAAGAATTACTGAATGAAATGGGTTTTCTTTTCTATTTTTTAGTTGTTAACCTTTTTTTGTTGGTGGTGGTGATGGTGATGGTGGTGTAAAAGATTTTTGTATCAATCATTTGTAAATGGTTTACGTCAATCGAATGTTTTCACTGGTTAAATGTCATATATTGTAAATTAATATTAGATGGATACAATTTTATTAAAATTAGATAATTAGTAATTTGTATATGTGTGGTTAATATTAATTGAAAACATTATATATTAACTGTTAAGCTTTAAGAATATTTACGTAATTATTATTATTATTATTACCCTCCATCTACTTAAATTACTTCTTAAGAGGAATGCACAATTAATTAATTGATTCAAAAATTAATAATGTTAATAAATTTGATCAGGAGAAATAAACACTATACACTTTGGTTGAACTACTATATACTAGTTGGTTATATTCTGGCTGACAGATGAAGGTATCATTAAACAATGAAAACTTAACTTATACTGAGAAAAGTCTAAATCAAATAGCAAGTCTTTAGTATATTCGACAATATGGTTAGCAGTAAAATTTAAGACATGAACTCTGATTATTAAATCAGAAGTTCGAATAATCTTGTGGAAATTTCAAACTTACACATGAAATCGTCAGTAGCCGTATATTCTAAACTAAACAACAATCTTATAGATATTACAAATTTTCGAATGATTAAAAAATGTCTTAGTAACTATGGGTAAAAATGAGCAGCTCAATTACTTCATATATCACTAAATCTTATTATTTTCATGATATCCCAGTAGAGATACTGGAATCAGACGTATCAGTAAATGCAAAGATACTCCACATTCTCTTCAGCAAGATTTGGGATGAAGAACAAGTACCAACAGACTGGAAAGAAAGTCATCTATTCAAGATACTAAAGATCTCAGCAACTGTGAGAATTACAGAGGCATCACTCTTCTCTCAATACCAGGAAAAGTCTTCAGCAGGGTATTGTTAAACAGGTTGAAGGACTGTGTCGACGCCCAACTTCGAGACCAACAGGCAGGATTCCGTAAGGATAGATTGTGTACAGACCAAATCGCAACTCTACGGATCACTGTATAACAATCGATTGAATGGAATTCAGTACTCTCCATCAACTTCATTGACTACGAGAAAACATTTGATAGTGTGGACAGAACAACACTATGGAAGCTTCTTCAACACTTCGGCGTACCCCAGAAGATAGTCAATATCATACAGAATTCCTATGATGGATTAAACCGTAAAATCATGCATGGAGGACAGCTGACAGACTAATTCGAATCAAAGAACAGTGTCAGGCACAGTTGCTTATTCTCAACCTTTCACTTTCTCCTGGTGATCGGCTGAATCATGAAGACGTCAACATCTGGGAGGAAGCATGGTATACAGTGGACATCTAGGATGCGGCTGGACGATCTAGACTATGCAGATGATCTGGCTCTTCTAGAGCACACGCAAAAATAAATGCATAATAAGACTGTCAGTGCAGCACCAGACTCAGCAGCACTAGGTTTCAATAAACACAAAGGGAAAAGCAAGATTCTCAAATACAACACAACATGCACCAATCCAATCACAATTGACGGAGATGATTTGGAAGATGTAAAAACCTTTACATATTTGGGCAGCATCATTGATGAACACGGTGGATCTGATGCACATGTGAAGGTGTGGATCGGCAAAGCAAGAGCAGCATATTTACAACTGAATAACATCTGGAACTCAAAACAATTGGCAACTAACACCAAGGTCAGGATTTTCACTACAAATATCAGGATAGTTCTACTATATGAGGCGGAAACTTAGAGAACTACGAAAGTCATCATTCAGAAGATACAGGTGTTTATTAACAGTTGTCTATGAAAAATACTTCGGATCCTTTGGTCAGATACTACTAGCAAACAACCAACTGTGGGAGAGCAAACCAGATCCCAGCGGAGGAAGATATCAGAAAGAAGCGTTGGAAGTGGATAGGGCACATATTGAGGAAAGCACCCAACTGCGTCACAAGACAAGTCGTCACATGGAATCCTCAAGGCCGAAGGAGGAGTGGAAGACCAAAGAACACATTACGGCGAGGAATGGAGACAGACATGAGAAGAATGAGCAAAAATTGGATAGAACTGGAAAGGAAGACCCAGGACAGAGTGGGTTGTAGGTAGTTAACAGGAAACCCCGAACCTAGGTTTCGTGCTATTTGGCACTCATTAGCAAGGTGTACCTGTAATCTTGAGAGAACTGATGTTCCTTGACGGATTCAATCCCGTGTCACCCAGCTTCACAGTCAAAGACATTACCACTAACATATCGAGGCGCGACTGATTTCCTATTGGACTGAGATGTATTTAAAATTGATTGATCACTGAATGGTGATCAATGTCATGTATGTCAGATCTTTCTTAGTGGCCACATTACGACTTTGTCGATATGATTCGATCTGCACTAAGAAAGACCTGACATACATTACATTGATCACCACCCAGTGATCAATCGATTGGGTTGGATTATTCCAATCGACTGCCTATTCTCCATTGGGGGTAACAGGCATAAATAAGTAAAATAACTATCTAATTAGTATGGCAAATTTGTCAAGTAATCATATACAGTTTATTCACTACTATACCACAAACATACATGCAAACTAAATTATTAATTCAGATTATGAATATCAAATTTTATACACTCATTCACATATACATGTGTGCACAAAAAACAGAATCACCCATGATCTGAATGTTATAACATTAACACGATTAAACCTACCAGTATGTAGTAAACATTCTATATGATTTGTTCTTCATACTAATTCAACTTGTGTGAATTTAAAAAAAATTGCCTATTCTTTGAAGAACCAACTTCAGTCTGAAGACTCCATAAATTTAATTTTTAATTCGTTGTGATATCACAAATATATTATATCGTTACTTTTGTAAAGTGGCTAACATATCTTTAATTTATTTAAAAACTATACTTATAGTGAAATGATAGAGATTATACATGAGCGATAACTTCATCTTTTCTATACTTTAAACTATTTACAAACAAAACAATAAAAAACAAAGTCTGTGGAATATAAGTAATAGATTATTTATTTCATTTGTTTGGAAGTAACATTCATTACTAACTGATATCCACTAGACAACTGTTTGATGATATTTTTAGACACCCTACGAGATCAAAATTAGAAAGCTTCAAGTTTTGCCACAAACAAGGTAACTATAGATCGATAATCTAGAATCTAACGGTAATTATTGGTATACTCAACTGATCTATATTTTTCATGATTATCAACCTAAAAAATAACATATGTGATATATTTGTGGAGTAAAATAATGTCAGAAGTAAAAATTAAGATAATTTTGTGAAAAACTTATATGTATAAAATAAATATTGGGTCGAAAACTATATTTTTAGATGCCATTTGATATGATCTGGTAAACCTTCTAATACAACAGTTAATGACAGAGGAAATCTTTGTAATTTTATGGTAACTTTTATTGATGTGATTGTTTAGAGTACTACAGCAAAAAAGTATTTTCATGCGAACAGTTGCTGAGAAGTTTAAAGTAAAAGCGCTTATGAACTTACTTACAATAAATTATCTCCCTTTATTCCATAAAAGGAATATTTTAGGTACAGAAGATTGGTTTTGTAAATATTATTTGTTGTTCTTTCTGCACAAAAATCTACTAAAGAGACTAATTGTAGTAAATACACAGTTGAAGTCATCAGCACTGAGGTTGGTGGCGATTAGCGATTATCAGTGATATTCTGAACTAATTTAAGTTAGATATTCATTAGCAGACAGGAAGCATTGGAGAGCTATTTCTTTCTAGTGTGAGGCTCTTCATCACTGTCCATCAACAATGTCCTCATTGGTGACTGATTTCGAGAAAAAACTTCGGAGTTCTAATGAAAAACAAAGTTTAGTAAAATTCTAATGCACTAGGTGTCAGACAGCTTCCCAGTAAACACAGTCATGAGTTGATTGAAGGTAAATATACACACTATTGGATTCCTGCTTAATAGTTCAGAGTTTAAGTGTTCGCGTATGGTCAAAAATTCCGGGTTTGATTCACTCTTACAGGGTTGTAGATGCTCTCTGGTGAGGAGTCCCACACCAGAATGAAACAGAATCCAGAGCTTACCGGCCAATAATAAACATTTAACTTGGGTCAGTTCGTGACATTAGTAATAATCAAACTCAACCTACATTTTAATCCCTACTATAAATTCAGTGTATTACGAAGTATTCATTAGTACGTTGTTCTTGCAAATCCAAAAAAGAGAAGGAACTTACCAAATAACATCCAAATACCATAACGAACCCAACTAAACCACGAAATCCGAGAAAGAAGTAGTAGATTTATCGTTAATGTCAAACAAGGAAGCAATGGAACCAATGGGGCCTGAAAAATAAGTTCAAAAATGCCACTCAAATAATGATTATTTCCGATATATGAATAATAAATATTGTGTTATTCAGTACATCAGCCTCTATGAAGATGGGAGTGTCAGACGGTTCTTAACTTAACCAAACACTGTGCAACATGTTCGAGTGACAATCTTACTTTATTTACAAATAAAGCACATGTATGTACATTTTGTTTGAGCTCAGAACATAGTTATGAATAAGGATATATATATATAACCAATTTTGATCTAATCATAGAATTTAACATTGGTAACTTGTAAATGTATAGAATATACAAGGTGAGAGATGCCAGTATTTTGTTAATGATCCCGTGCTCCAGATGTTAGGTAAAACTAGACGCGAAGATAAATTTAGACGCAAAGGTTACTGTAATATTATCAATTATACATGCCATTGAGACCTGGTAATTTTTAAGAAAAATATGTACAATACTGTAACTCTTAACTAGTTTGATGACTTATAATTCTCGGTCAAACATGAAATTCTGGCAATATAAATTGTCATATTCATTTTCATATTTACATGATTCGTAGTTGTGCAAAATAAATTTAGCTGAATAAATTTCTAATGCAGTTGATTTAGGATCCTGTCAATTCCCGTCTTAATTACAGACAATCCTTATCTAAATGAGAATAATTGGTCTATGTTTTATGTAATGACTATAAAAATCATGTTCATTGATGCATTATTATGTATAAGTCAACTGAGAGGTTTTAATAATATTCACCAAATGTACTTAACCAAAATCTTGTTATTTAATCATAATATATAAAGATTCAATTGACTCATAAATCCAACTATTAAATTACTATAATATCCACGAAAACCCTTCTCTGATTATAATCATCATATGCTCACTAGTGACGGTCTCCAAGAGGTATTTCCTGGAGTTCTAGTGAGAAGCAGTAACCAGTGGAGTTCAACCGGGTCTGTTGTGAGATTGTAACTCACTGAAGATAACGGTGGACTGTGTCGCAATTTCGTGGATCGTTTTTGAAGTTAAACATTAACACCGTTGGATGCCGGCTCAGTGGTCTAATGGTTAGGCGCTCACACGCGAGAATGATAGGTTCTATGTTCGAATCTCGCGAGACGGAACCGTAGATGCGTACTGCTGAGGAGTCCTATGGTAGGACGAAACGGCCGTCCAGTGCTTCCAGGTTTTCCATGGTAGTCTAGCTTCAATTAGTTCATGGATTCAAATATTAAATTACTATAACATTCACATAAAACCCTTCTCTGAATATAAGGATCAGTTTTTTCTGTCAACTTCAATTTCATGTTCACACTACGGTAATACAATAATGGATTAACATGTACGACAAGTTATCATAAATCAAATCCTCTTCATCAGACGAATTATGAATATATAAATCAATAATAAGAAATTATTACCAGAATAGATGAATATTATCATTTAAAATCATCATCAGAACTATACTTCGTTGTCATGTTAATGTTCAATGTAAACGAGAACACGAGACTGAGTTGCCATTTTCAGTTTTCATATAAATAATCATCAGAGAGGAAAAAACGAGGTTAACGTTTTGTTTCACAAGTCAATATTAGTTCTCGTACAAAATCACTTTCAACATTTTGATTAGGTTTTTAAGCAAAGATGGATAGTGGTTAGCAGTGGAATCCAGGACGCGCGTTTCATCGTATTTGGGACTCGTCAGCTGTATGTAATTGCATCCCAGAGTTGATCTTCACTCTGGGACTCCAACCCAGTACCGTCCGTTTCAAACGTCATCGCGTTATCCACCTAACTATTGAGTCCTGATAGCCACTTGCTTGTTCAATGGGGTGACGTTTAAATTTACTTGGTGTTGTTTTATTTGTATCTTCCCATTGTTATTTGGGACTGCAATTGATCAGTCTCATGTCGGCATATGTATATCCTGTGCGGATTGCCTCGATAAAGCCAACATGATACTGATCAATCGCAGTCCCAAATAACAATGGGAAGACACAAGTAAAACAACACCAAATGAATTGTGATTAGGTTGTTTCAATAGAAAATATTTTATTTAGCAATATTAATAATAGATAACTTACTCGATATAAATTAGCATCATTTGACTTGAACTGTTTAATAAAACTGATGAAAATGATAGTTAACATGAGTAGTAAAAGAATAAGTACAGTGGCAATGATCTTCATAAATGATGCTATTCTACCAGATACTCCAAAGGTCAAACATCCAACCAATGCAATACTCAATATTACATAAATAGATATTAAAAGAACAACCATACTACCAGGAACACCAGAATTGATAAATTTTAACATACGATCAGATAAACGAAAACCAATTTTCTTTCTAATAAATCCTGGTTGACCAATTCGCTTACTGTAATATGCATTCTGTGAAGCAATAAAACATTCATAGAGAGAAATCAAAATTGATATATCACAAATTATACATACATACAACAAGTACGTACAGTAACTGGGTAAAAATATATAATATTTAGTAAGAAAAAGAGAATTCAGCAAAGAAAATTTTCTTTTCGCTGAAATCATTTACTTAAGCTGTACATTCGTATATATAGTTATATGGAAAATATATGTCTATAGGAGGATAAAAAGGATTGCATCACAAAAATGGATTCGACAATGAATAACAAAAGAGGTTACGTACTAATCAAGGGGTAAGAAAGAAAATAATTTACGGGTCAGATAGTTTATTTAGCGATTTATTTTGACCGACCTACAAGAGGACAAAAATCACTAGTTGTGAAATAATTAGCAATCAATCAGCTAGAATATTTAAGACAAGTGATTTAGTCAGTTACAACCAACTACAATCACTTGTGCTTGTATAATATATACAGCTCATAGTGGAATCCTATCTTCAAAGCAAACTTTCTAAATGATGGTATCATCGAGATGCTGAGGAAGATTTGTGCCTCAGGTGGATGATTTAGGTGGTCCATCGAGCTCAGAGAACAAAACTCCATTAAGATGGTATCATATTTGAATACGCTTAAAAGTAAATCAACTTAATACTTTTGTAATCCAAAAAATTCTTTCAAAAAAATACTTTATAATTTGTTGAGACAAAACATTAAATAAACTTTGTCATATCTAATTTATGATCTGATTTCTTCTATAAAAAACATTCCATCTAGGTAGATTTTCATTAACCATTTAATAGTTTATTAGTGAATATGAAATACATTAGATATGTATTTACCTGATAGTTTTCAAAACCTTTCGAATTAGCATTATTATATTCATTTATATCTTCAGGATCATTTGTCTGTGATCGATAACGTAGAAATAAAACACTGACAGCACTAATACAATAGGCAATTAATGTACCTAAACTTAAAAAACTTGCCAAACTTTGTGCAGTAAATATTGTACTAAACAAACATGTGAAAATTATAATGAATATTGTCGTCATTGGTGGTCTCTGTATGAAGAAGAGAAAAAAGAAGGACAAATAAGAGTAGTATTAGTGATAAATTAAAAATATCACATTTACATAACTTAGATTAACTAGATTGCTTACTAAGTGACCAACATCATATTTCTATAGTCCGTTAAGTGCTGATCAAATTTTATTGAGCAAGCCGTAACGTAGCCACTAATTTAAGCGACTATATTTCCCATTCACTACGTTTTGGTGTTTTGTAGTTAAAGGAAGTCGAAAGGAAACCTAATACCTGAGTTTTTAATTGTTTGACACTCACCATCAAGGTTTACCTGTAATCATGATGTAACCGATCTCTCGAGTGGATCCGATCCTGAGATATCCATCTTCACATTTTGAGACGTTACAAATGATTTCACTTCTACACGAGGTTGGTCAAGGCCAGAATAGCTCAGTATAAACTTCTCAGGATGTGGAACTGAGGAACGCCGTGCGAGAGCATCAGTCTCATCAAGAACCTAAGTTCAGAATTTCCTAGCGACTGCCCTCAACCACCTAACATGCATACATATTGTCTACCACATAACACGCAGTGTTTCCCACATTTTACTTAATAGATCAATGCACATCAATTAGCACTGTAGATTAAAATCTAGCGTTACGTATTATCTTACTGCTCATCGGTGTATATTTTACGTTACGTTACTACACAACCTATAATATTCAGTCATCATCAGCACAGTAATGGTAAAAGAAGGAGTGATGAAAACCTCTCTAATTTAACACAATTTAATTTGATGAGGATAACACATATATATACATATATATCAAGCAAAATTACAATTGCTTTTTATGCACATATCTTTATATCATTAACCTTTCCATTAAAAAATTACCTTGAAGGGTCGGCAAACACGAGAAAACATCGATGGAATAAAACCATCACGGACCATAGCTAAACAAATATTTATACTGGCCAACATTGGTGATATCAAACTGGTGAGTAATCCAAGTACAAACCCACTGCCAATTAAACAAAACATGAATATTCTTCCAAATTTTGAACCAGTAGATTCTTTGTTATCCTTTAATGCATTTAAAAATGCATTTTCTGCGTCGATATAAAACCATGGATAATATAATGTCAGTGCTAATGCAGATAGTGTAGTGACGAGTCCCACGATGAGTATGCTGGTTACACTGGCTGCAGGTAGGCTATAAGGAGGACGTTTAACTTCTTGTGCACGTGATGATGGTGCACTGGACCTAACGAAAGCATTGAAACTAATTGTTGTTGCACTTATTAAACCAAGAACCCCATAAGGTAGAAAATATTTAATATTTGTTGTAATCCCAGGATATATGATGGAATAATGATTTGCTTTAGCATGAATAAACATATAGATAGTAGCTATCACTAATGCCCCAACATTCACGGCACTTGAGATCACGGTCAAAGCTAAATTTTTACGTAGTCCAAAACAACAACAAATGCCAAAAATAAGAATCACTATCGTACTGAGGAAATCAGGATGCTCTGACAACAATCCATCTGGAGATGATAATCTGTAAAAGTAATTTTATGAAATGAAAAACAAAAATACAATTTAGCCATATATACTGAAATTAAAATTTCTTAGAGATATCATTATTGTGTATAGTTTGTATTACAAATTTAGTAAAAACGAGTAGCTTTTTTCACTAAACCGATAGATGTCAATAAAAGAATCAACCGTGTGAGGATTATTGGTGATTGGATACTTGACATGGTAATGATTTGCTTGTGTGAATTATATACTGGCTATAAATGACTTCCAAAAACCAAAAGGATATAGTGCAAATGAGTGAAAGAAACCACACCACTTTACCAGTTTCATAAGTACATTTTTAGATGAGTAAATTTTCGACGATTTCAAACCAAGCCTACAAATTCTTTCGGCTCAATTTACACCCTGTAAAGTAATTGAACTTTTAAGGTGAATATCTCATTGTCATAAAAAGATAGGATAAATAAGTAATAAAATAAAAATATTCCTTTTAACATGAATGTTTAAGATATTATGGTTGATCGCTAAATATGTCTATACTATCGAAATAACTAAAGCCGGATAAAAAGGCTCATTGTAAAAGGATTTCGATTAGTTAGGTTTACTCTTCTTAGATTGAGAAGGGAAGAAAGAACACAACTTTACAGGATAAATAAATAAATTAATTAACTCAATGAATTTATTAAATAGTATATTCAAGTAGACTAATATCTTCGAATAACTGAATGGTACCAAGCTTACGAAGCAGATCTCAACAAACAAAAGGACTTATATATGTATTCGCTTGTACATTGACGGCTTACGGAATCATGATCAGTGTCAGGTTCGCATAGTCCATTAAGTGCTATTTGAATTCTGCCTATAAAGTTATAATGTGAGCACCAATCTAAGTGACTTGATATTGCATGAACTATATTTCCTTGTAACGTGGTTAGAGGTTGATAACAGATCCCAGACCTTAGTTTTATGTTGCTAAGCACTCGTCAGCAAGGTATACCTGTAATCTTTAGGCTACTGGTGTTCACTGAAGAAATCAATCCCATGTTACTCAGCTTCTAACTCTGAGATGGTTTACTTACCTTCCAAATGTAATTATTGTCCACGAACTTATCCTGTTTCCTGAAAAAGTGTTGATTATGTTGCTCCAACTACGTGCAACTAGTGATGCACTTAATATGTAATCGAGAAACGTTGACCATGCAGTTATGAATGCTGGAAGTTCACCCAGAAAGCTGTGTGCATGTCCGTAACATGCAACATCCTAAAAACAAATAAAACCAGTAAATGTATATTAATAGGACTTTTACTTATAAAAATACACGCGTTTAGATAATAAATTCTATATCAGTAACCCAATCACTAAAAAACACATTTTGTTATTCCCATTAAAAAATAAATGTTAACTATTCGGGAGCCCCACATTAAAAAATCAGAGGGTGGCTAACCGAAAATTTATAATTTCAAAATTTTCATGTTATTCTTATTTGCATAAGTTCATTTACTTAGAAAAATTTCGTTTTCTTTGGAAGATCTCTTAACAATAGCAATAAAGGTAAACCACTCCAATGGTTTCTGGTAGTTATTTATGAAATAAAGTAGTTTGTTTATACTTTACACATTATGATGATACTTAGTTTATGATAAGAGTTATCATACTGATTTCCACATTAGTGTTAAGTAACTGACAATTACAAATATTTTATACTGTAGTCATCAATCCCAGCTAAAATATATTAATCTAAGTTTTGTCTTCTTCATTCAGATAAGTGAACTATTTATCAAGTGGTTTAGTTGCTTGATTATATATTTTCAGAGTAACATGCGAAGTAGGATAGCTTGTTGATATTTTATATGACCATAAGAAGAAAGGACGTTCAAACTTTAGGGTTAATATAAGCTGTAAATTTCAGTACTATTACAATTTGTATCAGTGAACTAATAAGATTAAAGATCGAGTTTCATGAGTTCTAGTAGATTATTTCTGATTTTCAATGGGTAATATTTAAATTATTATAATTATTATATTTATAAATGGTCATAAAATGTACTAAATATGAATGAAATGTATTATGTGATAAAATTCTTCATCCTTTGTTAATATTCGTCTCATTTCTTACAATTACAAAGCTACATTATTAAAGATTACTTACTTACACCTGTTACTCCTAATTGAGCATAGGCCACCGACCAGCATTCTCCAACTCACTCTGTCCCAAGCCTTCCTTTCCAGTTCTATCCAATTTTTGTTCATTCTTCTCATGTCTGTCTCCATTCCTCGCCGTAATGTGTTCTTTGGTCTTCCACTCCTCCTTCGGCCTTGAGGATTCCATGTGACGACTTGTCTTGTGACGCAGTTGGGTGCTTTCCTCAATATGTGCCCTATCCACTTCCAACGCTTCTTTCTGATATCTTCCTCCGCTGGGATCTGGTTTGCTCTCCCACAGTTGGTTGTTTGCTAGTAGTATCTGACCAAAGGATCCGAAGTATTTTTCATAGACAACTGTTAATAAACACCTGTATCTTCTGAATGATGACTTTCGTAGTTCTCTAAGTTTCCGCCTCATATAGTAGAACTATCCTGATATTTGTAGTGAAAATCCTGACCTTGGTGTTAGTTGCCAATTGTTTTGAGTTCCAGATGTTATTCAGTTGTAGATATGCTGCTCTTGCTTTGCCGATCCACACCTTCACATGTGCATCAGATCCACCGTGTTCATCAATGATGCTGCCCAAATATGTAAAGGTTTTTACATCTTCCAAATCATCTCCGTCAATTGTGATTGGATTGGTGCATGTTGTGTTGTATTTGAGAATCTTGCTTTTCCCTTTGTGTTTATTGAAACCTAGTGCTGCACTGACAGTCTTATTATGCATTTATTTTTGCGTGTGCCATTAGTAAAGCTACCAATGTTAAAAATTCGATGCTATTCATAAACGAATCGATCAGATCCATCCAATCCCTTCCTACACGTTTCAACCAAGATGAATGTTTCCAGGAACTGAATATTTATTGATACATCTGGTATTGAAAGTAATTTTTAGTGAGATAAAATTTAGTGTACATTGGTATTTCGGTTCGGAAATCAGGATAGACTGTAATATTTGCCTATTATCTTTTTTTATTTCCATCTTTTTGATGCTCCTTCATCAACCACACCAAAACGTCTTTACAAGCCACGATAAAATAAACTCAGGTTGTGATTTTACTGTTTCCAATAAACAAGCAATAAAAAATTTCCCCTGGAACAAATGGCAGTAATTTCATCGATTATCTTTACCAATAGAAAATGAATCTAAGCAGAGGTGACTACTTCAAAGATTGACATAGACTAATTGATCTTATATCCTTATTACTAAATTCTGACAACTCATACACAATTCCATAACACATCAGACATTAAATGTGAAATTAATCGGACAAAACATTTTTTTATGATTCGTAATTAATTTAATTAAAAACTGACAGAAAACAATTACTTACTTTCGGAACATGACATGCTAATTCTGAATATATCAGAGAATTTAATATTGCTACAAATGTAGCTATAATGTAGGCAAGAAAAGCACTCGGTCCAGTTTGTGCATTTATTACAGCACCAGTAGATACATAAATGCCTCCATCCAGCATACATGCTGAAAAATCATAACATCGGTAATCTTAAGCAAATATAATGATTATGAATATCATAATTCTTTAAGGTAACTTGGAATTATTAATATATGTGACTGTTAAATTGTCTATTCATACTGTAGTGAACAGAACACGAGTGGGGACAACCGAATGCACAAGACGACAATTACAGAACTTGTTAATAAAATCTAACAACCATATATTAAATGCTCAATTTGCAAAATGTCCATCAATTGTCTCAAATGACTCAGACTTCATTGTTCTTGCATTTTCATACAAATTGAATTCTGTTTCCATTCTTTACCGTTCGATCTTCTTGTCTCTCTGCTGCCGGACATTCTGTTCATGACTAACATTATATACTACTTATGTTTACATAAGTAGCACAAGCCACAATACTATGTACTGATTTATTCAACTCATATCTCTTCTTTTAGTATTCTTCGAATTGACAAAGCATCTACATGACCTTTATTTAGTCAAGATAAAGCCTATTACACAAAATTATTAGTTTTCATCAAGTGTTCCATGGTATAAATAAAGCACAACTCTACACTAGTATAAACAAATGACTTAAGGTTTGTGTACAATGTCGTAAAATAGAACTCGGAATAAAATTGACTCTTTAAACCTTTAAGACTCAAACTAATTAGAAAAGAATCTGTTCACCAGTTATCAAAGCCTAATGGCATCCAATCACAAAAATGTAACGTTGAAATCTAAAAACCTAATTGAATTATATTATTATTAAAATGAATCAAATCACTGTTGACAACTAAAGAGAAAACGATTGTAAATATTCATCATCTAAGATTACTAATTATGATTTTAACAAAGAGTGAACGCTTTTATGGGATGAATGGGATTAATTCAATTTCTTTTCTTAAAATTTATCAATAATGTCAGGTTGTTTTACAAATAATTACTTCAAATCTCCCTCAGTAAGAAGAATAACCATCATCTGGAGTACTAACTATATTCTATACTTATACAAGGTAATTTAAGTACAGATAATGCATATATAAACATGATTTATGAAACCGATTTGCAGACTCAAAAACTCGAACTAATGATAAACCTTTTTTTACAATTAAATCACATTGATTTTATACACAGATATCCACATTCATAACTGTACATAAAGCATTAGTAGTAAGGGATTTGAAAAGAATACGTATACAAATAAATATATCACTTTGAAAGAAAACATATAAATCAAACGGTTTTGATTCAATCACAGATTTGATCAATGCAACTAATCTGTACGAATTTTTTCTAGGATAATTTGTTTTTTAAACTATCCACAGGAAAAATAAGAAGGATACAACAAATTTACAATATTTTGAACAGTAACACACATTTTATCAACTCTAATTCATTTGATAGAGAATCCAGGTATACGAGTAAATATAATTATTATGTAAAATTGTCCCATTTGCTTTAGGAGACTAGTGTAATAGTATCTACATAGTGTAATGACGTATCAAGAAATGAACTCACATTTTCTTTTAAATATCACTAGACTCATTCGAAATTACTCGGAGATAGAAACCTAAATTTACCAGATGTTCATCTATATAATTACCATGCATTTCCTTAGCTACTTATGAATATCCTTTACTGAGTGGATATAAGAACTTTTAAAATAATTAACATAAGACAAACAGTTTGACTGAATTTGAATAAATGTTCAATAATGAGCAGTTCATGATTTATATAAAGGGGAAGAAAGATTGAATATGAACAATTATGAGTGGTTTAACTAAAAAAAACTGAACTTATGCCAATGATTTACTATAACTTCGACGTTTAGAAAGACGATATTTCCAAATATGACTCATATTAACAGTCAAAAACTGCATAGACGTTTAACATTTGTTTTTCTGTTCATCCTTATATTGTTTCAGTTTTACTAACTCAAAATACTGAATTAGAGATGATCGCTAGCTATAAATAAATCTAATCGAAAGATATTACCTATTACATTTGTTAGCTTGCATTCTGCATCCAAATTGTCTATGAATAAGGTCTCTTCAGTGAATATATTTCCAAGACACCATGTTATATTCTTCTAGTATGTCAAATAATTTTCAAACTTAATGTGTGGTAGTGAAGGCGAATGTGATTGGTCACTAAGTGTGGACGAAAAGACATTCAACTTAATGATCAGAAAATATGTTATTTCCTTTTCTCAGCAATGCGCAACCACGACGCCGCCTCGCGAGATTCGAACCCAGGAGTCTCATACTAGGACGAAACGGCCGTCCAGTGCTTGCAGGTTTTCCATGGTGACCTAGCTTCAATTGACTGATGAATTCAACTATTAAATAACATAATCGTCTAAAAAGTAACCCGTCAATTTCAATACACAACGATTATAAATATTTTTAAGCCACTGGGTTAATCATGATTTCGTTGCATGCCTTGAAAATAAATTACAGAGTAATCAATAAGATAAACTTTGCAAAAGTTAGACCTCACACTGGTCTTTAAACACATTCTTCAAACTTATAAGTTAGTGGTAAGAAAAATTTGTTAACGTCACTTATATGTCAGCTGACTGAAATACAAATCAGTCATCTAACAGATTTATGATGTTGTTTAATCAAGTTTCATTTTGTTCACTCGTCAATTTATCAAACTTATCACTACAATGACTATTATTATTAATACTACTACAGAGATTACAGACATAAAGTTCAATGTTTCTCACTATTTCTGTTGGTTATTACGTCTTTAAATGTTCAGTTCATCATTCCGAATTAATACAATTTAGGAGAAAGTTTATCATAACCAATTATACAAGAATCCGTAATCAAAATAACTGACAATAAACAGTCCACTGGTTAATGTAGCTTGGTTGTTTACTACACAACAAAAATACATTTAAAAATGATTAGTTTAGTTGTCATTTCCCAATGAAAGAATTAACACTAATTAGGTTAAAGAATGATCCATTTATTTGATCATCATTTCTACTAAACCATTTGGTTAACAAACAAAAATTAATATGACATCATTTTGATGAAAGTTATAAGGAACAATTACATATACATACATCTTATATAATGCAATATAAATTATCAGACTACATTAACTTTATATTGTGAAATACATCATTCTCAATGAATCCCATGCTTAATAATTTTAAATCAAGAAAGTATAGTTTATAACATTGTACTAGACAAATGAAATTAAAAACCTGAACAATAAATAGTCATTATAAGCGGAGATGGATAGTGACTAAGAATGGAATCGAGGACGCGCGTTTCGTTCTATTACGGACTCGTTAGCTGTATGTACATGCATCCCAGAGTTGACGTTCACCTTGGGACTCGAACCCAGCACCCTTCAAACGCCATCATGTTATCCATTTAGCTACTGAGTCCGGAAAGCCACTAGCTTGTGCAACGAATAAATGAATAAACAAAATAAATAAATAGTCATGTAGACTGTTGCAATCGTTCATATTTCAAGTTCTAATCAAGCTCAAATGGTCAATTATTTTAATGATTATTCATAGTTCATTTTTGGATCTTCTTCTTTTCCTATGCGTTTCAGTACTCTATTCCTTCCTTTTAGTAATATTTTTTGAAAATATTGAAACTTGAAGCAACAAAGTATCAGTTCATTGTCTGCTTTGACATAACCAAACGATTGTTACATACAAGTCATTTCAACAGGAAAGTCCAATTAAATTATTTTAAGTATTTGTTCTATGTACAATTGTATGCTTGTTACCAACACATTACATCATTCCTCATTCAAATGGTCAATTCATTAAACTATTAAAAAGTAACCTAGATACTACTTATACAACGAATATATTCATTTTACTGAATTAAACACGACAAACCAGTTTCAGTTTTGAAGATGGAGATATATGTTTACTAAACAAAAGTTGATAAATTGCTGTCTATCACAATAAATGAAAATAGTTTTAAATGTATTAAACGATCTACCCATATTCTTTATTCACACACACACATACACTATATATGATGAATAGTTACATCATGTAATCTTAAAATATTTTTATTACTTCAAAATATATATGAGTTCTTAACACAAGCAAACGTTTATTGACAACACATCTTATTTACTCCTTTCCAGTCTGTGCTATATTTAGTATACAAGCTAAATGATACACATGATTCATACTTTTAAAAAATGCATGCTGAAATCAATGCAAGTTATGTTATTATTGTAAAAACTAAAATTTCTTCAGAATTACTCAAGTACAAATCTCATATTTACTTTACAATTTTATAACAATTAAATACACAATATAAGATTAATAAATCAAAACACTTGATTGTAAGTAACGAAATAATATGTATCAGACTATTTGATAATGATATACGTACGTCATGGAATGATTTTATTTAAACGTTTACTAAAAAAACTGTAAAACACTGAAGAGTTGTATAATCCTGTCACGGGTATCCTGGGTAATGTACATCCACAGTGAATATATTAAAAAAAGAGACTCCAATCTTTGTGTCTAGAGTATTACGGTTAGACCAATAAGATAATATTCATTAGGTTGCTTTTCAAACTACAATCAATTCTGGATACTGAATAATCATCATCCATCACCCATTTCATTATCGATATGACCGAACTCTACTAATAGCTGTCCTTAATTTGAATTTCGAGAATTATTTTCTCATTTAATCATCAGGAGAATAGATCAGCTACACTGAACCCGCCGGACGTCGAAACACCACACACAGACCTTCCTATACATCTCATTCCGCGAACGACTGAAGAAATCAGGATAGACGGTCATCAGACAAATAAAAAGTGAAAGAGCAGAAAGATCTGAAAATATACCACATGAGGCAATGACGTCACACACAGAAGCAACAGCAAACATGTGCCATGTTCTATTCAAGAAGATTTGCGATGAAGAACAAGTGCCAAAGAAAGACTGGAAAAGAGGATATCTCATCAAGATGCAAAAGAAAGGTGATCTTAGCAAATGTGAAAAGTACAGACACATCACACTACTACCAGTAACAAGAAACATTTTGAACAGTGTTGCTGAGCCGGACGAAAGATTAAGTAGATGTCCTGCTTTGAGATCAACAAGCCGGATTCCACAAGGATTGGTCGTTCACAGACCAAATCGTGACACTACGGATCATCGTTGAACAATCAATTGAACAGGACTCTCCTTGACCATGAGAAATCACTTGACATTCTGGATATGAGAACCTTATGGAACTTCATTCGACATTGTTGAGTGAGTAGCTCAGAAGATCGTTAACATGATCTGGAATTCATACGACGGACTACATTGCAAAGTCGTGTATAGAGAGAAGCTGACAGACTCATTCTAATTGAAGCCCAGAGTCAGACAATGTTGATTACTCGCGTCCTTTCTCTTTCTTCCGGTGGACGATTATATTGTGACGACCATATCTAACGGGAAGCAGGGAATACGATGGACAGCTTACATGAAACTAAACACAAACGAATGTAGGTCAAGGCAAGTAATGTAGAGGAAGTCCCTAAATAAGTAAGCCTCAACTTACACAAGGGAAGAAAAAACAGTCAAACACAACACGAAGAGCAACAACCCAACCACACCTGATGAAGAAACTCTACAACAGGTGAAAAAATCCACGTGCCTGGTCAGTAGCATCATCGATGTACAAAGAGGATGTGGTGCACGCGTTAAGACAAGGATTAGCAAAGTAATGACAGCAGCCCTACAGTTGAACAACATATACAACTCCAAACGGCCGTCTCCCAACCAATATCAAACTCACAATCTCCAATACGAACATCAACGTAGTTCTACTGTACGCTGCTGAAACTTCTAGAACTAATACAATCATAATCAAAATGGTACAGGTATTTATAAACAATTATCTATGTAAGATACTCAATGTCCGTTGACTGACCATCATCAGAAACAGTCCACTGTGACAGAGAAATATCCAGGTTGGAGCTGAGGAGGGAATTGGGAGAGACGTTGGAAGTGGTCAGGACACACACTGGGGAAATCATCAAACTGCATCACATGTCAAGCCCTAACTTGGAATCCTGAAGAGAAACGAAAAAGAGAAAGGCCAAAGAACACACTGCGTCGGGAATAAGAAGCAGACATAAATGGATGAAAAGCAACTGGAAAGAACTGGAAATGATTGTCCAGGACAGAGTTGGATGGAGAATTATGGTGGCAGGCTCATGCTCTTCCACAAGGGGTAACAGGCTTAAGTAGGTCATTAGGAGGAACATAATTATTATTGTATTGTCTGGACAGTTTAGATCATTACTCTTTTAGATAAAGGAAAAAAACAGGAGAATATTAAATGTCTGATTTTAAATTCAGTTTTAAAACTGCTTTAACTAATGATTCAAAAGTTTTTTGACCACAATTTTTTTACATTATGTTATCTTTTGATACTGCCAATAACTTTTATTTCTGCGAATAAGGTCCACTTCTTTATTCACATATATCTAGGAAAAAGCTCCAATGAAATCATTTAAGTAATCGTTCATTACTAGTTAGTTTGTTCCAAATTTATTTACCTCTTTTAATAAGTTCAACGTGAACTTACTATCACTCTTAATTATCTAGACAATAAGACAGTGGAACTCGTTCCACTTTGCTTTCTATAGCTAATAGATTTTTTATCAGATATCTGAAAGCAAATAACAAAAATCTATTAATAGAGGCTATACTTGTTGACACATGTGAGTAAGATGCATATGAAATATGCATGAAACTGATTATTATTCATACGCTGGGATCTCAGTTGTCTGGTGCTCACAATTAGAGATGTCTTCAATAAGCAATTCAAATGATGTGAAAAGTTTATTGAATGCCTCACATAATTACTGGATAAAGTTTTGTTAACACTAAAGATTAGATAACATTAAGATAATAAGGTAACATAGCTTTTCCTCTATAAATACAGTTTCTAAATTCATGTACTTTGGGAACTTTTAAGGTTACTTGACTGATATTCAATATTATAACACTACCGTTTTTCTTGCCGTTTTTCATTAAAATACTTTAACAAAATGAAAGGATATGAGAATGCTACGTGAATTTAAACTTCACCCCATTGAACAAGCAAGTGGCTATCAGGACTCAATAATTAAGTGGATAACGTGAAGATGTTTGAAACGAACGGTACTGGGTTAAAGTCCTAGAGTGAAAATCAACTCTAGGATGCAGGTACATACAGCTGACAAGTCCGAAATAAGACGAAGCGCGCGTCCTGGATTCCACTGTTAGCCACTATCCACCTTTGTCTATAATGCTAAGTGTTATTTCTTAATAGTTATCAGTTATTTTAATTGTAAAACTAATTAATAATCAAATCGAGCACCGTATTTTGTAGACTATTTGAAAATACAAGCAATCTACAAAATTAACAATTCAAAACACTAATTAATTTGCTGCTAATTCTTCAGTAAAACATGTATCTGCCTAAAATTATTAATTCACTATTAAATAAACTGAGATTAATTTTGAACATAGCAATAAAAAAGTGCCTATATGTTCTTTGCAATGCATACCATTCAAAATGAAAACGAAACAATAATTCTTCTATCTGGTTTGGATATGGAAAGTTAATAGAGTTACGTAAACTTGTTTTGATCTGACTATATTCCAAAACCCAGTTAGATGATTATTTTTTAAAAATGTCAAATTCTAATGTCTTCAGCACTTTAGTTGCCCTCTGATTCATTCAAATTCTTTAAATAAAAAACTACGATCGTTGTTGTATGTTTCAACACAAAGTAGCTTAGGTGATACTAAATCCCTTACTGATCATGTTACTGACGTTGTGTTAAGTTGTTAATGAAGATATAAATCTGTTGGAAATCACTTATTAAAATCAATTGTTCCAGCACACTCACCGTTTTCTAGACGTAAATATTAATTTATTACTTTTTATGGTATTTTAAAAGTCTGAACCATGATATTAAGATAAAAGTCACCGAAATACTCCTAAAATTACTTCAGAAATATGATTTTCATACTTAAGCTACAAACGCCAGATCTAGCTAAATGAAAAGTCTCTTATTCTTGCTTTTAAGTTGGGGTATTACATATAAGTTTATGATAAAGTTACCATAACTCAGAGTTGTAAAGTAGCAAACAACAATTTATGATCTACCAAAAAACCGACCCTTAATGATCAGGTCTAATAAGTCCCACCGACCGGCTGCACGAATTCAAACAAAATACCATCTTTAAAATTTATTATCCCATTTAATCGGAAATAATTTATCATCTATGTGTATTCATCCGACCGTGAGTCAAACTGCATGAGTATAAGTTACTTCATAGAATACGTTTCCCTAGTTATTCACGAAATAATCGAGAACCATCATTCATAAGGTTAGCATGCATCCCCTAAACATTCAAGCAATAAATGCAACGGTTCTTAAGTTGCACAGTTTATTCAGGGTTGAAAGCCAAGACATGTAGCTTCCAATATTTTCCTATTCTATTCAAAAATAATTTCACCAATACACATGACTAATAAGCGTTTTCTGTAAAACTGTAATTTGTATTGTAATTGAATCCTGTCTGTTGAGCTTTCTAATGATTTTATAATCACCCAGTTAAATTCATCTACATTTATCACTGAAATAGTATTTCAGTAACATTTTCTTTGGATGCTATTGACTCTCAGAAACTAAAGATTTTCAATGTATTGAGATCAGTGGGACTAGTGTATGATAATCTCAGAAAACAAAGCAATTGTCTTACCTCTAGCATCGACAATTCTTTGACTTGGAAAAAGTACCAATTCGCATTTGAAAAATAAACTAACAACTAATAGTTTTGTAAGTTCATACTGAAAAATAGTTCAATTTAAAAACCAATTTCACCAGTAGGTACTAGTGAATCAAAAATTAAGCTTTCTCTCAACTACAATTATCTTTTGTTTGTATTAATTAGGTAACCAAAGTTATTCAAACGATCTACTTTGTCATCGCAATTTTGTAATTTTCTTTTCCAATAAGTGCAAATTATGTTATTGACCATCAATAAAATTACTATAATCTCTTAATGAACTTTTATCATTTTCTGTGTTACATAACCGTTTAATTAATACTTGTTATCACCCTTGATTATGGTATTAAGATAATTTCTACCTTCTCGACATCTCTATATTTATCTTAACAGATCACCTTTTACTTTGTATTTGGACACCGAATATGATTGGTTATCATCGTTTATGATAAAGACTTACAAATAAATCATCTTAACATTTACAACCTCTCAAAGAATAATTTTGTAGTTCTATGTTATGCATAAAATACGTTTCCGGCAAACTCGGCAGATGTGAGGCCTAAATAAATTGGATTTGTAACAGTAGATATCGATGAGAATTAAATTCAAGCAATAATCTTTATCAGTTTATTTCTGTTACAGATTTTACTGTATGAAAGATTTCCACTTTTTCAATTAAGTAGCATATGTAAAGTCTCTTGAGAATTTAAAACATACAAGAGCATGAAATTGAAAAAACGAATCAGTACACTGTTTCTGTTATAAACAAAAATGATGGTATTGCTAAGGAATATCGAACAGCTGACTTTATCAAAATAATATGACGTTTTAACGTAATCAATATTTTGAAATGTATAAGTAAACGAAACTTCAAAATATTTACTAAAAACTTACATAAGCCATAGAGAATTAAACTTATGGTTGTTAAAGTTTTATTAAGATCATTATGAAATATATCTTTGAAATGTTTCTTTCGAAATAGGCCATGAGCTACAGCACGCCCATACTCTCCACAACAAGCAGGTGATTTTTTATGAGACGGTTCCGTGGTTTTGGTGGCTGACTTATCATCTACATATAGATTACTGTCTTGTTTTGACATTTACTTTCGATAATAAATTTATCAGACAGAATTCCAGTCAATACACTAATAGAATTCTAATTTATAGTAAAAAACAGTGTTTGTAAATATTTCAGTGTATCAAATCACAACTTAAAATTAACGTTAACATCAATCTCATTTGCGATTGGTTATCTCTTTAGCAGAGTTACGTTAGTGGGCAATGATCAAGTAGAAATGTGAAACGTATGGATGTAGAGGCTAGTTTCCCTTAAATCTGACCCCAATAAATAGTATCCCATTAATTGAGTATTGTATGCAGGCTAAATCTCCGAGTAGAACTATAGATTTACTCGAGATTATTCAAAATCCTGAACACCAGTTATAGAGATAGTATATTGTTAAAGATCGGTAAAATCCGCAAGCGTACAGGAAGCAAGCACACAGGAAAACCAAGTGTATGTGTGTGAGTGAGTGTTAAAAATCCATATATATTTATGAGTGTTAACCAAATATGAATTAATTATTGATTGTCTGTGTATTACAACAATGAAAGAATACATTGAAAATTGATGTGCAGACATGTGCTCAATCATACTCACACAGAAATTTACATAATGGATTAAGTGTCTGAATTACAGTGAGCAGATAAATAATACAGTAGTTGAATGGACTTATTACACGGAAACTATTTTGCATACAGAGTGACAATACATCTATTTTTCATCCATAAAAATTAAGCAGAATCAATAAGAGATAGACAGTGAATGGTTTTATCGGAAAAAAGGGGAGTTATATTTTAAGTGGTCCCATAGAAACTTTTAAAACTTATTCAACACCCTGAGTTACAAACCTGAATACACAAAATCGGCAATTCTTAAACGAATGTAAGTATACTTTTTAGTTTTAAAATTCTAGAATAATGTAAAGGTAACAAAAATAGAGAAATGATTCAGCAAATAAGTATCGAATGATAACATTTGTGAGAGACCAAATCATATTTTTTAAGTCCCATTTGATATATGTACTATCGTTTACTAAATTCATAATCAACAAATCTTATGATATCAGAAGAGGCTTTTGTGGATATTATAGTAATTTTAATAGTTGAGATCATGAGTCAATTGTATTACATGGAGTTCTAGTGAGAAGCAGTGAACAGTTGAGTTCAACCGGGTTTGTCGTGAAATAGTAACCCACTGAAGATCATGGTGGACGTGTCGCTCAATTTCGTGAATTGGTTGAAGTTAGACATTACTTACTTACTTACTTACTTACGCCTGTTACTCCCAATGGAGCATAGGCCGCCGACCAGCATTCTCCAACCCACTCTGTCCTGGGCCTTCTTTTCTAGTTCCATCCAATTCTTGTTCATTTTTCTCATATCTATCTCCATTTCCCGGCGTAATGTATTCTTTGGTCTTCCTCTCTTCCTTCGACCTTGAGGATTCCATATGAGGGCTTGTCTTGTGACGCAGTTCGGTGCTTTCCTCAATGTGTGTCCTATCCACTTCCAGCGCTTCTTCCTGATGTATTCGTCCACTGGGATCTGATTTGTTCTCTCCCACAGTAGGTTGCTGCTTATAGTGTCCGGCGAGCGGATCTGAAGTATTTTGCGTAGACAACTGTTAATAAACACTTGTATCTTCTGGACGATGGATTTCGTAGTTTTCCAGGTTTCCGCGCCATACAGTAGAACTGTCTTGACATTTGTATTGAAAATTCTGACTTTGGTGTTGGTTGCTAATTGTTTTGAGTTCCAGATATTCTTCAGTTGTAAATATGCTGCTCTTGCTTTGCCAATCCGTGCCTTCACATGTGCATCAGATCCACCGTGTTCATCAATGATACTGCCCAAATATGTAAAGGTTTTTACATCTTCCAAAGCTTCTCCGTCAATTGTGATTGGATTGGTACATGTTGTGTTGTATCGAAGAATCTTGCTTTTCCCTTTGTGTAGAAGTTGGACATTAACACCATTGAATGCCGGTTCAGTGGTCTAGATGTTAAGCGTTCACGCGCGAGACCGACAGGTCCTGGGTTCGAGTGTTGTATGCGGGATCGTGGATGCGCGCTGCCGAGGAGTCTCACAATGAGATGAAACGGATGTTCACTGCTTTCAATTTTTTCATGGTAGTTTAGCTTCAATTGACCCATGATTTCAACTATTAAAATGTTATAATACTGTTAAACGGTGTATCAGCTTAGAAGTTTCTTTTATTTGATTTTGTTTGAATAAAATCCTTGAGAATCTATGCTCATAACCATTATAATCTACTTTGAACCATGAAAATGAGACTTACAACACATTTTAAAGCGTTTTTCCTTACATTTTATCAGAGATATCACTTTAATTTAAGAAGTTTATTCATCAGTCTAATAAATAAATAGTCAAATACTTGACACTGTTTTGAGTTCCTTATTAATACTTTGGGATTTCACCGATATGAGCCCAAACATATTTTAAAAGTAATTCTTTCAAATGAAGACCTAACTCTTAGGGCAGAGCTTAAATGGTTTGAATTATTTTTTTCTGGTTAGTGTTGTTTAACGAGTGAAGTGCGGTGTCAGGCAAAGTTGCTTACTCTCACCATTTCACCTTCTCCTGGTGATCGACTGGATTACAAAAACGTCAACATCTTGGGGAAGCATGGGATACAGTGGACAGAAAGGATGTAGAAAAGTCGTATTTCTAACGTTTTGTGACTTCATGTAAGTCAATTCTTTAAAGTTATAAATAACCGAATTCGGTTATATTTATTAACAGCTTTCGACCCAATGCTCAATTTATTTGGAACTATCCAGTCAAACCTTGGCATTGTTATATTGATTGCTATCCCAGATTTCAGCTAAAACTTCAGTTAATTTAACTGCTAGTGCTGGATCTGCATCCTAATAATCCCCAGGGATTAATTCATCAGCCGATGTTGCTCTCTCTCGCCTTGGATTGTTTATAGCATTTTCAACCTCACTAAGGGTTAGACGACTCACATCAACTTGACATTCAGGCTGCTTGGAGATGTTAAGTAACTGAAGTGTGTCTGAAGTTCAGTTAAACTGTTCCTTAAAGTGTTCTGCCCATTGGTTTAATCTTCTGGGTTGAAAATGAATAACAGTTCTGTTTTTTCCGAAAGTTACACTGACAGTTGTATTTTTAATACTTGTTTTCTTGACAAGTCTGAACAGTTTTCTATCGTTACATCTCACTGCAGCCTTTTCCATCTCTTCTGTTTTCACCACATGACACTGCTTACGATCATTACGTAGGCTTTCTTATGAGGCTACTCTTTAGCGTTCTCCGTTCTTTGCCATATTCCGAGCATCTACCAGTTCTGTTGATGTCATTCAAATCCGCTGATTTTCCAAACATTTTGGTTTAAGTCGCTAGTAAATATCACTGCTGTTTCCCCAGGCCGTTTGGATATCATACCAAGCCGATTCGGAGTGGATATCATTTTTGTGTTTAACTAACTCTTTTGATTGTTTCTGAAATATATTCTTGACTTTTTCATTATTAAGTTGAACTTTGAGAGACCTTCTTGCTATGGCTTTTCTACGTCCAATTTGACTCCTACAAATAAGTGCTCGAACTAGAGCATTATCTGAGTTTAAACATGTGCTCCAGAATGAGTGATAGTCCTCAATGGAGAAATGAAATCTATTTGAGTCCATCAATAAGTCAATTGTAGAGGTCTTTACGTCAAATGACGTTTCTCCTAATGTTTAGATTTGTTGTTTGCGAAAATAGACTGTTATCTCAGCATAGTTACAGCAGATGGTCACCATTATCTGTTTGCTGAGCCGCGACACCATAAGATCCGTATAATTACCTTCTGGTTTGGTTTATTCTATCTGCTTTAGCACTGGAATCACCCACTACTATTACTGTAGTAGAGCACTTAGCTTTTTGACGAACTTTGGATAGTTTACTATAAAATCCATCAATAACTTCGTCCGATCTGCAGTCATTGGGTGAGTAAACAGAGACAAAGAAAAAGCAACGGCGTACGTCCCTATCTTTTTGAGCTTGTACCGTCCTGTTTAGCTGGACGATGAACAAGCGATTGTTTATTGAGATCCAGACTAGGAGAGCCTGTTCTGCCTTAGAAGCTAATGTTATACCTACACTAGAGAGGTCATGGAAACTAAAAGCTTTAACATGTAATCTATAGTTTGTTTCCAGGAGAACAGGAATAAAACTTTGTGAGCTCAAATTATTAGCAGTGATCTCGCGCGGGACTAAATATGTACGAGAATGATAAACTGTGAGGATAAGACAATTATTAAGAGGTGGGGGGATTCTGTCGTAAGCAAAATGATTGTTGTAATTACTGTTTTTGTTGTTCCGTGCTCTCTAATTCCGTTTGATTTTTTCTAGTTGTAGATTACTATAATCAGTCCATTATGGCACCGGAAATTATCATAAATACACCGTTCACAAAACAGCAGAATGTCCACCTAAAAAATTAAAAGTTTCCAGATGGTAGCTTTCATTCCAGTAATACATGTGTACCTAAACAATCAATCTAAAACGAAATACGCATAATAATCATAATAATAAAGCTCATCCACTAAATAACTCAACTTTCAAACATTGAACTGTAGGTCTGAGCTATCGTTAGCAATCATACCAAAACTTTAATCGAATACATGAATCTGTGATTTGTAACCGAGTTGTATTATTCAGTCAATTTAATTACCTTCATTATAATGTTACACTCAGTAATATCTTTGCCTATTTAATCTAGTCTGTTTACATCGAGTCTGTGAAACATCTTTTGATGAAATCCTGATAGGCTTCAATTGGAAGTCTGGAACTTCTTAGAGGTACATTCGATCAGCTAAAAAATCAGTTACCTACAATGACTTAAATCCCCACATCCTATCTATTGTCAATGTTTGACTGGTAGGAATGTAATCCCTTCAAAATTATCTGGTTGGTTGTTATGTACTCTAATTATTTACTTATTTATTTATTATTCGTTTTTGGTACCTGCGTACATTTACACAACTTTGTAACTAGTTAACTTATTAATGTTATTGCTTTGAACATACATTATGTGCCTGAGGAAGTATTTAAACACAATCTGGAGGACTACTATTAACATTAACATATACATTTTAAAATTGATTATGTAAATGGTCTTGCGAATTAATTCTCTAATGATTTCCTTTTACATAAATACCTGTAAATTAATAATTAATTGTGTCCTTTTGAAACTCTCCATGATTTTTATTTATTTCAATTACCTGAAAAATCATTATTTTATACTACATCACTTAGTTAAGTGTAAAATATTTAAGGAATTATTAATCGAGAAATATAGGAAAATAAGTATTTACAATTGATTGATTACTGGGTGGTAATCAATATCATGTATGTCAGGTCCTTCTTAGTGCACATCGAATCCTATCGACCAAGTTGCAATGTGGCAATGTGGCTGGGTGACACGGGATCGAATCCGTTAGAGAGCTTCATTTCCCTCAAGATTACAGGTACAATGTACTTTAATGTATTCTAACGAGTTCTCTAAAGTGTAGTATATGGGTGATATTCAAGAGTTTTTTTCGTTAATACATTTTCAAGTCATTTTGCCTACCTTCATTATCTATAAGCCACTAAAAAATGTACAGTTGAAATTTTGTGAGTGTATTATCATACTACTACACAGTAGTTGGCTTAAATAACACGAATTTCTCTATTCGATGATACTTCCTAATATTTCATTTAATATATGCAGTATATGGTGGAAAGTAAAGAATTTTCTCCTCTGAAGTCATCATATCGTTCAAAGTCTTGTAGAAATCAACTTGATAGATAGATCAAAATGTCAATAATGTATAAAGATCGGCAGCGAAAGTACTTTTTCTACTTAAAGTATTTAAGATTTGAATGACACTTGGTACGATGCCCGAAAATTGGGCTTTACAATCAGATCATGATTGATTAGAGAATAAAGAACCCACAAGCTAATTTCCTCTAGCCACCTATGACATTTTATTATGTTTATTTTGTGTTAATATTCTGTAAATAAGCGCATTATTTTATTTCATCGACTATTTTTGCTAGTGGTTTTGTCTTTGATTTCAAATCATTGGAGGAATAAAGTCAATAATGCGGTCTCATAAACAACAGCCAGTTGGTCTCATTATATCGTTTATCAATTTTCAGCCTGCTTGTTGATTTCGAAAGTACGTTCATGAAATCATCAAAAACCTCGTAGTGTCAGATACTATGTTAAACCCATATAACTTATTCTAGCTTCTGGACAAACTAATTTATCCATTCTTCCCATGCTACATTTTGACCTTATTAATTATTCCCTTATCAACCTTGACTGTTTTTATGTAAGCATATATATGTTTATTTCCTGTCTTACTCAACACATGTCTGTAAATGACCTTTATCTGACTATAAATATCGATTAACGCTTGATTAAATCGAGTTGGCCAATACGCCTCCACTGTGCGTCATTTGGATTCGCCTCTCTCCTTATCTATCTATCTATCTATCTATCTATCTATCTATCTATCTATCTATCTATCTATCTATCTATCTATCTATCTATCTATCTATCTATCTATCTATCTATCTATCTATCTTCGCTTCCTTTGTTCCGTTTCTCTGATTATTTTTGTCGACCAACGATAGTACAAAATATAAGTATCCAGAAATCAATTCTTTTATTTGACTTATTTAATTCCGTTATTCATAAACGCGATCTAAGTCGATAATTTTATGCGAGGATTGACGATATGTATATTTCAATAGCAATAAGAAACGATCAAACTGGATTCAGATCTCGGGCCACTAAAACATCCTCCATCAAACACTGAATGCAAAACTAAAGAAAGTTATGGGAGATTGACAGCAGAATGTTGTAACAAACAGTATGACCTTCGTCTATCACGAACTAGATATTAGATAAATTATTCTGGAATACCGTCGTAGGCTTAACATTTTTCAAGGACTGAATAGATTCAACGTACTCGAAAAAGGAAGCAAAGCACAACACGAAGCTCTATCTGTCAGATAAATATATTTTCTCAGATGCTCATAGGTTTTTTGCTTACCTTCCTAGACTAAATTCTGTCCATTTACCATAGTATTTTATTAAATTACATTTTTGTAACGTTCGCTACATAATTAACGCGAAATACGATATATACAACTAACGGCACTCGAACGTATAGAATCCCCACAGTCGCAAATAAAAAAAGCAGACAAAGTGATTGTTCGGTAAGAATAAAAAATGTACTGACAATCGTCGGTATTTATAGATATCAGAGTTTGCTATAAGATTATTGTAATTCAGCCAATCCACAAGGAGGCAAGTTATGCTACCGTCCAATCACAGCTTGATACGTTGATATTCTACAGAACTCCATCAGGTTCTGATTGGGTGGAAACTCTTTAGCTCCATTGGGGCCTCTGGAGGCTCCACTGTGCTTTTCGAAAGCCGTCCTGACACCTCTCACGAAAAAGATTTTCGATTTGGGTCCACTTGTAACCTGACAACTGATTTGCTGTGGTGTTCCATTCTTTTAGTTGTCCTTTTTGTCCAAGTTTACAATCTTCCGTTCTTTCCGGTATTCTTGGACGTGTGTGTCGTTGATATATCAGAGTAAAATCATGAGTACTTAATAAAGTATCTATTTCAACGAATAAATTACTGTTATACGTCCATGGTCTCAAAGGTAATAATAATTTGATGTCTAGCTTTAAAAATATCATTATTTTCATATCGATTTAGTTTTCTAACTTGTGTTCAAATAATGTTATCAATGACACAGTTTCGAATACATTACTTAAGAACTAAATAAATTCAAGGTTATAAACATATTCATGTAATCAGTCAATTTATTAAAACCAGACTTATCAACGTGCGTAAACATGTTACCACAGTTGTTGTTACTACACTAAATCGGATTAATTTAAGGGGATATGTATACGTATTAAATTTATATATTCATCTTACGACTAATACTACTCATGACAGCTAACTTAATTTACAAAATAAATTTTGATAGTTAATCACCTTAGAAATAAGGTTGCTGAGTGATCTAAACATATACAGGTTGGTACTTGAATGAAACAAAAAAGGCTACAAATAACTTCTATAAGTGAGTAAATCATTATTCACTTTTGTCTACAAATGATCAGATATATTGGATAGATAATGTAAACATATGCAAACATAAACCTCACTATTACTTATGTTTACTTCTATTAAAAAGTTAACATTTTACTTTTTAGCTCTGAAGCTCTAAGCCTATGATGCTTCCGTCTTATAGAACTACTGAAATGTCTAAATATACAAAGATTATGACTTGGATATGTAAGAAAAATATAGCTAATGGTTTAGGTAAAAAAAGGTTATGATGGAGTTTTATTCTTTGAGCTGGATGGTTAGGTCGTGGAGCTTTCATCGTTCTTCTGAACGATATCATCACCACAAAATCCACCATCTTAAAAAAAGTTACTATTAACCGTATATAAACTTTTATGAACTAAATTTTCATGACAGACAAAAAATGAGACTGGAAACATGGGTTGTAAATTACAGAACGTTCATGTCGCTACTATCATTTTCATCAATTTATTTTAGGGGATAAAAACCACTACTCTAATGAACAAATGGATTTTTTAAATAATAAACGAAGATTTCATCTCTATTCATTTCTTTCATCGTAAAAATAGAAAAATATATTTGCTTTGTAGCTCTTCGCTCCATTGAATAATATCCTGAAAATACTCTAAATCATAAACTGACTTCACTTATACAATCGGAAATTAGATGTTTTGTCCTGCTTTTCAAGAATCGTTTAGTTGGGAGAACAAGCTTAATAAATTAGGTCCTACTATCATTACAGTACATGATTTAAATCAACTTAAAATTATATTTCTAATGATAAAAAATATGTGTACTTTCAAAGGTATACAAAATAAGCCCGTTAAAAATAGCACAGACAAAGCTTGTTTATTGTCATGTGTCATACAAAAAAAAGATTGATATCAATACGTACAAGGAAATGTACAAGCATGTAGGTTCATGTTCATTTCTCTCCAACTAAAAATCAATACTTATAAAAGAATATAATAATTTGCTTCAAGCACATACGAGGTCAATATGTATATATACTCACTTAAAGTAAACAAGCTGTTATTTCCATTTCATATTATCCAATAAAATTCCGACTCCAAATACACCAATCAAAAGGAAGGGACTGCTTTTAGGAATATTAAACTTCAATTTATTCAGATAATATCACACAAACATATTACTGTGTAAAAAAACGTGGATCAGATACATATTATTTCCTTATTAACTCTTATTGATTTTTTATCTATCGTTGGCCAAATATATTAATGTCCGATCAGAAACATAAAAAATGTGAATGTTGTGAAGAGTATGGAAATGCTGTGGCTTCCGGATTGTTTCGTAAAAAGGAAATAGGACGTGATATGAAAGAACTACTCAAAACTGGTTTGAACCGATGTTTAACAACATTAGATTTGATAGCATATGGATTAGGTGAGTTTTTAGTCTATATACATATCAGTTTTGTGAGATGAATTAAAATAAATTTTTATTGAAATGAAAATCGTAAATCTTTCATTCTATGTAACAAGCTACGTCGAAAATTGTTAAAAATCATTATGTACTCCAATTTATAACTCCACCTGTAGCAGTGCTACGATAAATACCGGTCCTAAAACCGGGTAAAAGAGGGTGGTTGGGCACGGAGTCACCAACCCCATCGCGTAGAAAACAACATTACTAAAAAACGTTAACCAGGAAAAAACAATTAAAACCATTTAAACTATGTCTTCCGAGATAAAGCATCTTCACCCGACATTCTTCGGAAGTCATCAGAACGATGCTCCTTCTAACAACCATAGCAGCAACTAACATGGGTATATGAGATGCATGGATAGTGCATGACACTGGGAAGACCAGTCAAAAAGCTATGGAAATGAAGAGATACGACTTCATGATGCTCGGAATCAGTACAATCCATCGAAGCCGAACTGGACAAAAAAGATAAGATTCGAGAGAGATACTGCAGTGCTCTGATCGCGAAGAGAAAAACGCTCCACACACTAACAGAGTTGCTCTGATGCTATCCAAAGAAGCACGTAGAGCGATTACAATATGGGAATCTCATGGATCCACAAACATCAATGCGTCATTCAAAAGAGAGAAGGAGGATATTACAATGAATGTTTTCCAATGTTATGCACAGACCTATGAAAGAAATGACAACGGCAGTGACCAATTTTGCGAGAGACTGCAGTCGATCATAGTAAAGTGCTCAGAAAATGACCTAACCATCCTCACGCTAGACTTCAACACCAACGTCAGAATGGATAATAACGGATATGAAAATATCATGGGACAACATGGACTGACTAGGAGAAATGAACGAGAATGGTGAGAAATCTGCAAATTTATGTGCATTCAACAAAATGGTCAACGGTGGTACAACATTCTTACATAAAAGCACACACAAAGTCACATGGATCTCACTGCACCACACCCCACAGAGTCAGATCGAGCATATTTGCATCAGTTGAGAATTCACTAGGTCAATGGAAGACGTGAGAACCAGGAGAGGCGCTGATATAGCTTCACATCACCATTGACCTGGTGATTGCCTGAATGCAACTGAAACGAAAGAAGCATTGGATAACTGGATTAACAGCATTACAAAGTTCAATACGGCCTTACATTCGACATACTGACAAACTCAACCAATTCAAGATAGATCTCAACAACTAGCTTCAAGCCTTACAGGATCTACTGAAAGAAGAGGAAACTACTATGGAGAACAAGTTGAGGTGAATAAACAAACGCTAACTCTTATGTGTCGAGAATCGCTGTGCTGTAAGTAGCATCATCGTAAGGGATGGATCTCTATGGAAAACGTGTTTTGTATTCAAGAAAGGGAGAGCATGAATATGGCAATTAACAACAGTCAAACAACAACAGAGAAATTCAATGTACAAACTGAATACACAGAGGCGAATAAGCAAGTGAAGAAGAGCATCAGAGCTGACGAGCAGAAATATGTGGAACACGTACCAATGACAGAGGAAACAGTTGAAAGAGAAGGAAATATGGAACAACTAAATGACACAACAAAAAGCTGACCGGAAAATATGATAGAGCAAAGAGACCGGTCATAGACGAAGAAGCGAAACAATCACTGAGATTCAAGAACAAAGGAACAGATGCATGACCATCAGACAAACGAAGTAATGGTAAGAAGAATGACTTGACAATATACCACCTGAAGCAATGAGTTCAAGCATAGAAGTAACTTCAGACATGTTCTACATTCTATTCAGGAAGATTTGAGATGAAGCACAAGTGCCGCCGACAGACTGAAACACAAGGATATCTCATCAAGATACTAAAGAAATGAAATCTGGGTAAGTAAGACAACGAACTACATCAGTATCAAACTGCTATCGGTACCAGTAAACGTTTTCAACAGAGTGGCTGCAGCCTCTACATCAGTAGGAAAAACCATCATCCTAAAATACAACACGGAAAACGACAATACAATGCAATAGGTGTAAACATTCACGTACCTGTCTAGACAGTATCAATAATGAACGTGGAGGAGCTGAAGAAGAAGTAAAGACAAGAATTGGCAAAGTAATGACGGCAGTCCTACACTGGGACAACATATACAACTCCAAACGGCCGCCACTCAACCAATATCAAACTCACAATCTTCGATTAAACATCAAGACAGTTCTTGTGTACGCCAATGATACTTCCAGAACAACTACAACCATCATAAAAGTACAAGTATTTGTAAACAGTTTTCTACGTAGGACACTCAATGTCCGTTGAGTGGTTATCATCAGCAACAGTCTACTGTGACAGAGAACAAACCATTTTCCATCAGAAGAGGAAATTAGGAAATGACATTAAAGGTGGATAAGACAAACATTATGGAAATCATCGAACTGCATCACGAGTCAAGCCTTAACTCGGAATCGTGAAGTGGAATGGAAAAGTGTAAGATGAAATAACACAGTGTGTTGGGATTTGGAAGCAGGCATGAAAAGGATGAATAGCAATTTGATAAAACTATAAAGTATTGTCCAGGACGGAGTTGGATTGAGAATCCTGATGGTTGGCCTACGCTCGTGCACGAGGAGTAACTGGAGTAAGTAAGTAACTACTCAATTTTGTGGTTACCTATCCCCCAACAGTAATAAATATTATGGTCCCGAAAATCGTGTATATTGTATCTAACATCAGATGAAATTTATTTACTGTGACAAATCACATTAAACTATATTTCACTGAATTCGTTTTTACGTTTTCAGGGGTTGTCATCAAAATATGACGTACCTAGGTTTTTAATGTCTCCTGAGTGTAGCTCATTAGCGATTGTTTGTCTGACATTCAAAGCAAATCATTCATATTATTTGCTTGTCGCTAAAAAATAAAATATTTTTTGTTAAAATTTTTTCATAGGTACGGGCATGCATCCGTGCAGGAATGGAGTTATCTATAACCACTTTTATTCATTATGTACTAGACAAAACTGATAATGAATTATCATTATAAGTATCTCAACATTAAAACTTTTAAAGGCTATGTTGCGGCCTGAAAGTGATTCATAAAGTTCGGTGTAGGAAATAGTTTATTGTCGTATACACGCCTTGCGAAATTTGTAATCAATAATCTTTATTACATTGTGTGAACCACTTAGGTGTGGTAAATTGACCATTTTAGTTACTTCAATAGAAATCAAACTATTTTCAAATACTTGATTGTATACATAAGTATTACAGGCAATGAAAACTTTAACATTGTCTTTTCTATTCCGTAAACAAATGACTACTATATCCACTTAGTTGTATTTATTACTGTCATCACAAGATTGTGCGAGTATGTTTGATGTTTATTTATTCCTGTAAACAATTTTATAAAATCTAGAATTTTCATTAAGTTAGATTAAGAAATGTTACTAAACAACTACTAGAATTTCTTTTAATCTGTCTTCATTTTATGATGACTGTTCGATGATAATAATAATAATAATAATAATAATAATAATAATAATAATTTACAATCATAATCTCATAAATGCAGTATCCAGGACTCAAATTTCTTATAATTTGAGTATTCCTAAAAATAATCGATATTAGGATTAAGAATGTGTTTACTTTAAAGTTTTGTTTTAAACTATACTTAATGTAGAAGTACGCAAAATTTCACTTGCGTAATCATAAGTTTAATATGAACTATATTCTTGACAAGAATAAAAATTGACTGAAATAGAAGCTACAATCAAATTAATGAACGGTCACTGAAAGAAAATCCAACGTTATCAATCATACATCATTGAATGAATGAAGTCAAATTTTTTAGTACTATATAACATAGGAAAAATAGTTGTTCAGTTTTCATTATTTTATGTAGATTCCGGAATCATTATACTGGTTGATGAAAAACACAAGTCTAGTAATTCATTATTTTCATAATTATCTACAGATGTTTCATTTAGGTTAGGTGGAGTACTAGTTTTATCTATTATTCTTTGATCTTTGCAAACATTTTCACAACCTTCACATTTATCGGTATTAACTGCTAACATTTAGATGCAGATGTTCTTAAAGTGTTAAGTTATTGAATTGTTGATGACCATTTTCTGGAATCTGAGTGACTTTCTGAACTTGAAATAAAAGATAAGAAAGTCGATATGGATGGGGCAATTACTAGGTGCCTACCTCAACCCATTTCTCTTGAATTATCCATCACATAACGACTGGTGTTATAGTAATATAAAGGATATGAGTTAATTGTAAAACTAGTAGTAGTAAAAACTAAATAAATGTAGTCGTCGACATCACCCTCCATATTTAAATGATGATAAAGACGATATGTTACAATACTGTCGTAATTATATTATCCACTACTTTAATTTTTTTAGACACCTAGGTACGTTTATTGGTTTTATAAAGCTATATCACAAAACATCTTCCCCTTTACAAAAGACATAATCGACCAGTGTTTGTTTGAACTGTCCAAGATCTGAAACAATAAGTTTTGAATCAGAAGCAGTTGAATTATTTTATTACCTGCCACATTGGCAAACTACTGTCTGCTAATTGAACCGAAAAAGATAACCTAAATGGTATGAAGGTCATGTGGCGAGCTGAGATGTTGTGCATTGTGAAAAGTTAGCAGTTGTGATAGATCTCGACTGACCTTCACCTGAAACGGTAGTTTCAGTAAAAATTGACAGCTAAAGCTTTTTCAGTTCACGATTTATGATATCCTCAATTACACCGTCATAAAGTTTAACCACACAAGACATCTGCATATGTTCACTTATCTATTTTCTTATTAGTTACATCTGAGTTGTCAATTAATGTTCGGAATGGATTTATCAAGAAGAGTTATTGATGAGATATTCTACAATTATTACAAATTGTAACTGATATTAGTCAGTTGTTACTAAATCAATCCATCTAAAATTTAAAATATAAAATTTCTCCTTCTTTTAGTTAAAAACTCAAGTCTCAGAAACTTTTCTAAAACTAGGAATGATAAGAAAGTGTATTTTATAAATTACAACAATGAAAATGAATATAGGTATCATTACCAAGGTTTGACTTGATAATTTCGAATAGACTGAGCATTGGGTAGATTTTCATTTATGGTTATTTATTTGTTCTCTGAAAAAGTGGCCTACACCAAGTCACGAAATGTCAGAAAATCTAATTTTTCTACTCATAAAGATATTACAAATAAATTATTTATTTATGATAAAAATGAATGGGTTTTCGTCAAACAAACAATTATCATTATTCTTAACGGCCGTGAATAATGAAATATGGGTTTACGTTGGTATATCAAGGATTTAATGCAAAAGACATTGTAGTGTCAGTTACTATGTTAAACCCATATGCCTTATTCTAGCTTTCGGACAGCTCAATTTATTCATTCTACTTGAGTCACATTCTTACCTTGTTAATTATTCATTTATCAATGTTCATTGTTTTTATATGAGCGCGTAGGTGTATGTACACTTTTTATCCCATTACTCATCACATGTCTGTAACTTATTTTTGTATGCCTATAAATACTGATTAACGCTTGACTAAAGGGGAGTTGGCTCACCAGCCATTTCCACTGCGCGTTGTTTCGCTTCTCTTTATTCCATTAGCTTCACATACAAAATATATGTATCCAAAAATTCATTCTTGTTATTTAACTTATTTAATTCCGTTATTGACTAAGGCGATTTAAGTCAATGATTATTTACAAGGATAGGCGATAACAAACATTCATATGATCAACTTGGAGTCAGATCTCAGACCACTAAAGTGGAGAGCCCTTCAACGAACATCGAGTGATCTAAATGACGACAAAATAAAGGGCAGCACAACAACTTCTGCTTAAAAACAACACTGAAGCTTGTGAATACCAACTAGATATAGTTATCCTTAATATTAAGTTCTGGTTAGGCATAAAGTATCCCCATTATTTTGGAAAAAATTTGATTTATAATAAATTGCTTATGTAACGGACACTTTTCAGATACCTGTAGTCACATTAAAAGATAATTTTATACCAACAATTTTCTATACAGTTTTATAAATTTCCAAAAATAAATTATCCCGAAAAAATTGGTTTATCCATTAGCTATTTACTTGACCTTCTTCTCATATTTACTTACGTCTCAAGATACAGTGAAAGTTAAATAGTAATTAACTATGAGAAATACTAAAGCAAGAATAAGTATGTTTTTCCAATAGTTGGGATCATGAGTCAATTAAAACTAGACCATCATGGAAAACCTAGTAGAACTGGACGGCCGTTTCGTCCTATTGTGTGACTCCGCAGCAGTGAGCATCCACGGTCCCGCTCGCGGGGTTCGAACCCGGGACCTATCAGGACGAAACGGCCGCCCAATGCTTCCAGGTTTTCCATGATGGTCTAACTTCAATTGTCTCATGATCTCAAGTATTGAAATTACTACAATCTCCAAAAAACCCCTTCTGATAGTAAGTATGCTATATATTGTTTTTAGAAACAAGTATATTATCATAATTTTGTGGTTCAAATGTATTTTTTAAATTTATCTACACAGTTAAATTCCCTCCAATATCTATCAGTTGATTTCGTCGTTCATCTATGCAGTGTTATCCAATTGAGTTACGTGGTTGAATAAACTGTTTGATGTCGTATAATCAAATTATTCATTGATTAGTTAGTGTACTTAATCTAGTTTCGTTTAGATAGTTTCGCTTTATAACTCTCTACCTTTTGAGAGTCAGACAAAAGTGAACGTAAACCCATTGTTTTCTTTTTTACAAGTACTTTCATGAGTTCTACAAATCATTAAGAAAAAAATTTCAGTAAAACTTCTGTTTTTCAAATATTTCTTCCTAAGAAATGTCTTTTCTCAAATCTTTAAACAATTCTTTAAATTTGACAAATAAACATTTACTTTACAAATGTCATTCAAATTATAAACACACGTTTATATTTCCAACAGAACTTTAACAAGGAATTCGTATTTTGTTTGTTAAATGAATAAAGTAAAGGACATAAATGTTCTTTCTTCTAATTCATCTGGGTTTTTTGTAGTTTTTTTAGATGACATTATTTTTCTGGATTTTATTTTCTAAAAATCTTGACTGCATTTGATTACATAATATACGAGATCATTTGCTTATATAAAAAAAAACAACAAAATCTAGAACATATAAATAATATTCTGTATATAAAACAAAAATTTATTTATGTTTAAATGTGTAATCACTATTATATGATGAATCAAGAAAACGGACAACTCTTATTTATGAATATATGGTCACTTGATTAAAGATCTTTTAATCTCTTTTGAAAAATCAATAAGATATCTATAACTATAGTAAAATCAATAAAGTTCATAATTTATTGGAATTAATTTCATTTTATTCAGGCAGAATAGTTTTTGGTTTATATATATATATATATATATATATATATATATATATATATATATATATAACCTGAATCTCAACATAACACTTCATAAGGAGCATATGAACCGTACAACTTACTCAAAAATGAATGAAATAGATTCATACTGTATGCCAACATCATTGTAAAGAGAAGCTGTCAAGATATGAATCTGAAGTTCATGAAGATTGTGAATAGATAGAATTTAAAGCTTCCTTCTCCGAATCACTCGAGAATTACATACTGTGATATTTTAGTATTGTATTATCCACCATTTTGATATAGACATTCTAATTTGGTCCGAAATTTCGCAATGCCTTGACAAACATCAATGTAATTCACACACAAGACTCGTTCGAAAGCTTCATAAAATGAAAATCTGACTTAACCGTAGTCTATCATAAAAATTTTGAACAACAGTTAAAAACTTGATAAAATTAAAAGGTAAACTATTCATTAGCATACCTTATTTGAACACTTAAGGTCGTCTGGTTCTACCGTCTGACAAGTGTATAGATTTTCCAAAGTACGAAGGAAAATCTGATCGATCCCCTATCTCCGAAACCCAGAAGAATTTTCACAGAGGACTCAGTTGACGAAGAACGAAATCCAAAAATACTTGTGGAGAATGAATCTCATCCCAACTAATTGACAAAATCCTGAAACCAAAGCATCTGAATGAAATAACCTCTACCTTACCTAAGAATATTTTATTCCTGAACATTGAATCCAAAGCGGATAACGCCAAAGAGATTTTAGAGAACCGATTATCGAAATCCTTGAGAAAAATCCTTTATATTGTTGAGCCATGAATTATATTCTCACCCAGACACTTTACTTGAGAATATGTCAGGGATGAATCGCTCTTTTGGGCTTACTTGCTCTTATGAAGCATTTTATATTGACTACGCAAAGCGTGTTATTTCTAAATTCCTATCCGACCGCTAACCAGCACGGTGATTTAGAGATGAAGGCTAACTAACCGATAGTTCCAATGCTGATTATCTGGTAAATTCTGATCATCTATCTCTAAAGAGATCTTTGTTTTAAAACTATGGATAAAGTCTTAAAAGCTAGTTTTTTAAGGAAGCTGGATAAGAAACTTGTGCGTATCAAAGGATTTATCGGTTCATCATTTTAAGCCTGATCTTTTTATTCAGAAGCAATTTATCCAATCCGTTATCTTACCACTGTTTTTCCATCTCTCCTCTTTTGCAATTCACTTTCGACATGTATTTGTCATCTTTATCTTCTTTATATTCATCAAATAGATGACAATTTTTCACATCTCCGCTCTATATTTTATTTTCATTCTTATGAAACTTTTGACTAATAGATAACTTAAAAACTTTTTATATTAACTTGTAGTGGGGAAATTATAATTTATGGACGACCTTTGGGCACCGCTAAAGTGACCTTGAGACGTCCACCTAATTACTATCTTTAAGTAAGTGTTATAGATTAGTATTAGGATTTACGAATAGGATTAACGGTTGAACGTTGGGGTAAGGAATAAGATTTAATATTTTCATCACGAGCTGACATAAGCTATAATGACAACATAATATTAAGCTAAATGAATCAGTGAATTTTGCGCAAAAAACCAAGACCTGCTATTTTAAATCTGATTAGTTCGTCCATAAATTATAATCTCGCTACTTGTAATACTTTTATTAAAGATTCGATAATTTATTATAGACAATGCAAAAAATAACTTCAAATACAATTGTACCAGTTTTGATAAATGATATCATTCAGAAGGAGATATTCTTCACTTAACTATCCCAGTTTATTGATACATTGTGTTTCTTTTGTTATTTTAATATTATTGAAAGCATTTCATTTAAACTAGTAATATGAAATCATTAACTTTCTAATTCAATCAATAAATTTCGACAAGTTTACACATGACAATCCATATTTTAGTGAAATAGTATTTTTTTTCTTTTTTAAATTAACTCATACATGTCTTTTGAAATGTTTCCAGTAACCTCTTTTTTAGAATTCAAGTGTAATACTATTCACAAGTAAACATTTATGTATGTCATCACTGGAATATACATATTACCTAAAAGAAAACTTAAGATTCGTGATGAAAAAGAAATAAATAGAACAGTTCATTGAAATTGAAAATAACATGTTATTCAGTTTAGTTTAAGTTGCTAGTGAGGCGGACTTATTGTTTCAAGAGAATTGTATTTTCGGTGACCTCATAAATTCTACAACTTAATCCAACATCTAATAATTAAAATAAGTTAGGATAACTTTTAGCTGTTGTAAGATTTCGATATAACTTTCATTTTAATAACATGATCTACTTGCTATATTTGAGGGACTTTTTACAAGCCTGTGAAACTCTTTGCTTAATGTTGTGGATTGAACTAGATGCTTGTTTAGAGATCTAAAACTTGAAGGTTCTCCCAGAGTATATTTAAATACACTGTCAAAGAATTTCCGACTAGGATGAAATAACTATCCAGGGCTTCCTGGTTTTTAATAGATGTCTAACATAGACTAATTAATAATATCAGTAAATATGTCCAAAATTGAAAAGCTGTTTCAAATAATCATTTTATCAGTCTTATTTCACACAATAAGATTTATTCTAGATAGAGTTTAGCTCGTACAATATACTTGGTTGTCATATTAGTCACTGTTGAAAAAGGCTCATTCATATTACTTTTTTTTTAATTTATAAATTAACCCGCATATCGAATTGTTGCTGTTATAGTTGTTGTAGTTCTTGTTGTTGTTGTTGATTAATATTCATTTGGTTTAATAAACTTCATTGATTTAATATTTATTGATTTTAATAATATATCAACAACAACGAAATTACAAAATTAATACATTCAATTATCACATATACCCTTATATAATAAATTATTATTCATAAATGAGTAAGACAAAAAAATAAAAAAACTTTTTGTAATATTGATTTTATGTTTGGGTTTTGTTAACTCTTTTCGAAGTTGTAATTACTTCTATTTGAGCTACTTTGTTTTACTGGATGAATCGATTTGTGACCTTCATAAAACTATACAACTACTGATTAAGATAACAGATGAAATACGACATTCTGATGAAGCGTTTGATGCTATGTTATATATATATATAATTCGAAGTCACTATTGAGCTTACTAGTAGAACATCAGTAAGCAGAAATGTGTTTCATTGTATTGTTTAGCTTTCAATGGTTGCTGAGACCTACACAATTAATTATTCATTCTAACCACTAAGCTAGATAACGATGGAGTTTTGTTCTTTGAGCTCAGAGAACAAAACTCCATCAAAATCATTCACCTGAGCTGCAAATCTTCTCCACCATCTCAAGTTAAATTACATAACACTATAAAGCATTGATTTCGGCATTAGATATTTGAAATTGCACAGAAGAAATTTTTAATAAAATATCAATATAGCTTTGTTTTTACCTTGTAGCAATTGACTAACAATGAATTACTGACTGACAAATATTCAGTATGCTGATTCAAAAATGTTACTTACAAAATCATCAACAAAAACTAATTATCATCACATAACGGGTAGTGATCACTGATATACTGATTAGTAAAATGCTTTCAAATCTTATCATAGGCTAACTTTCATAGATATTGACAAAATACACTTACTTTTAATGGAAATGATTCTCATCAAATAAAACTGACGGCAATGAGTTTAAATAATGTTGTTTATTTAGTTTCAGTCTAGTTTCTCGTCATCTAATATCGAAACATTATGTTCGGCTGAGAACAACGTTAATAGTACTTAACATTATTAATTTCGAAACTATAGGTTGACAGTAATCTGTCGGTTTTAATTTTGGAAGTATATTCCATATAACAGTATTTCGTAATAGAAAATCTTTCTGTTTCTATTTAAATCACAAAAATTGTGTACATATATCCGTAACAATAACTGCTTCTTCTCCTTTAATCTTTAATGTTTCCTCAATAACTTTAATCCATAAATATTTTATCTAAATCTAGAGGTGTTTTCATTGAAAGAAATCTTTCATCACAAGACGGCATGAAATGTAGAACTGGTGGATCGTATGTTCGAATTGAATTAGCACCAAATTTAACGTCATCAAGTATTACATTACATAAATTCATCCACTAACAGTCTCCTTGAGATACTCAAACTAAAATGCGATTTATCTGATGTTATATATCAAAACTTGCACAATTCCATGAGTTAGCATGCTAATTTGATGTAATTTGTTTAGGATAAATCGTTTACCAAGCACAAGTTTCTGTGTTCGAGCAAGTAACAGTATCCGGCTGCCTAAACCAAAATAGATAGAATACTATTCAAACCTGTGACCTGTTGATTGTAAGTCAAGTGCCTAAATCATCAATCTGTCTTCATAGTTACGTTATCAAAGATTGCATGCTTGAAATTTGTACACTTGTATTTTTAAGACATACTTTTTCACCGCGACAGCTGTTGCTTAATGAATTGGAGGTCTATATCAACTTATATAGTCGAATAGTAAGTTTTGTCATTATCCAAGCCACATATTTTACTTGGGAGATTTATGACAAATTCTAATTTGACCAAATTTATAAGTTTTACACACCTACTACAGAAACTATTACTTGTTTTATTTGCCAGGATCCATGCTTGGCGGGAGTATATACGTACTTACAGGTGCTGTAATGAATAGACGGACTGGGCCTGCAGTATTTTTGGCATATATACTGGCTGGTTGCGTGGCGTTACTTAATTCTCTAAACTATTCTGAATTAGCATGCCGTATACCAAAGGTAAGAAAATTGTCACTTCTAACTTGACTGAAATTTGCTGGCCGAAACTTTGTAACTGTACTAATTTATCGTTGACTGCTATATTTGACAATTAAACAGATATCATAGCTGATCATAATGAATTAATGATTAGTTCCATGATTCAAATTTGCATTTAAATAAGAGGCTGCTTTTCTGGTCAAAATATAAATAAGGTATGAAAACAAGCATTACATTGAATAGTCTATATAACATCGTTTACAGTACATCAATTCTTTTATCACTGGACATTTTAGTGATGATTTATTAAGTGAAATCTAATGAACATGATAAATTCAGTCGATCACTACTTAGATGTAGTTACATAACTTTCTTAACCATAGACAGTTGAACCTATAGTCATTAAAGTGGTATGTATTATGATGAATAATTATCGCTGTAAACAAATCATAGAAAACTAATATACAACGAACCATAAATACTCCTTACATCGATTGCCTACACCTGAAGAAAATTGATTAATTTGCTAAAAGTACAAAATATTATAATATACTTGCATAGGCTATATTTATAAAACTGTAAACACAACTGAGCTAATAAGTTTTTAAAAAGTTAAGTAACTTTGAGACATTTCTGTCAGTGAACTGATCTCTAATGAAAAATTGTCCTTAAGTAAAATATGATCAAAACTACGATAATTTGATCTCAAAAGAATCATTGTGTTTCAAAATAACAGAGCATCTTTTCTATCTGTTATAACTACAAGTTTAGTACAGTCACTACAATCCATTTGAAAATGAACCAATAGATTTTTACTGAACAAAAGAATAATAGTTCACCCACCATGAAATATGAGTTTTATGTGTTCAATTACATTAGAGTTTTAGGATGTGTACTTCTGAAGAACAAACATCTGTTCAGTACCATAAGCTTTAAACTCATATTTTAATGAATTATTGTCTTTGACAGAAACCATACTTGAAATAACATAGTATGAAATCAAAAATAGTGACCGGGCAATTAGAATAAATCGAGAACGTTCGTAAAACGTGATACGAAAAGCAGAAAAGTTGAATCGAAATTCAACGTATTGAGTGTTAACACTTTTTCCCGAATCGATTATTATTGAATTTATTTTAAAAATTCGAAAATCAATTCTCAATTTGTTGAGCGTTGAAAGGAACTAAGAACAATACTACATTATGTAAATGTACATGAATTGTTCTCCCCCATCGTTATACTCTAGTCTTTACAACGAAATTTTAATGACTTAAATTAAATATAGAATATTCATATTTATCATATGCTGCGAATATTTTAGTTTGGGTTTCTACATGACTTATCATTATTTTCATAATAATAGGTAAACTGTACATTATTATATCATTGTATAGTATATGGTAGGTTATTTAGTAACTAATATTACTATTGTTTGTTTTTCTTTGTATAATTATGGATAATCGATCATTCCAAATATATATTGCCATGTTATCAAGTTTTTACAAAAAAACCATCGAAAAAATTTTAGTCAAAAAGTGGAACTGAGCTACTTTTCTTAGTTGTTATCATGACTACCATTAATGTTTGTTTACTGAGAGATTAATCCAAAAGTCTTCTATTATTCCTCTCTGAAACAGATATTTGTCTAAAAATTAAATGTTGATACCCATTTGCAACAAATTTTTATCGTCAATTTCCTGATTTTATAATAGATTTTTGATTGTTTCTATTTTTTGGAGAACGTTTTGTTACTTTTTACTTTCTTCATGTCGTTTAGGCTGGTTCTTCATATACATACACATATTTTATCATGGGTGAATTTCCTGCTTTTATAACTGGATGGGCAATATTACTTGAGTATATACTTGGTATATCACTTGTTGCAAGATGTTGGAGTAGTATGCTTGACAGTCTTGCAGACAATCATATAAGTAAATGGACAATACACAGTGTTGGTAGGTAGGTATAATCTTTATCTAAGTTATTTGAAAATTTTTCTAAATTGTTATTTATAATTAAAACATTAATTGTCTGAGAATTATAAATCTCAGACTGATTCTAGCCAATTATTTTTAAAAAGGGAGCACTAAACAGGTGTCTCACACTACTGCTCATCACAACAGGATTACCAGGAATCAAAAACTACACTGTATATATCTTCACTGAACATATAATGTACATCAAACAAACGGCTTCCTTTGATAGAATGCAAGTACACCTATTCCACTGCACATTTATTACATTAATCTCATAAAAAATCCCGTTTTAGTAAGTGGGATAATTGGGATTGTGAACCAATCAATTTTAGCTCATCATTGAAAACCTGGAAGCACTGGATGGCCGTTTCGTCCTAGTATGGAACTCGGTCGTTTTTACACTGCCATGTAATTCTAGCTTGATTATCGACTTCGATTTTTCTCGATTCTAAACATATGCGAGTTGTCCTTCGATTATGGTTTGTTCTATTACCTTTAACTTGAGGTTTCTAAACTGCTATGTCGTTTAACAGAAGTTCCAATACCCTGTAAGAATAATCTTACTATTTTCTTACAATTAAGGTTATTTCCCTGTCCTACCGCCGTAGTGAAATGTCTCCTTCCTGTTTATTTCATTAAATTGTCTAGCATGGTTCTTACCTAAACTCGGTAACTGTTTCAGTACAATATTATTATCTAGTTTAGCGAACTGTAAAAATGAAGCGATTTTATATGAAGCGTTTTCGTATTTGTGTGTGTGTTGTAACTTGAGAAACAAAAGATAATATATCTATTTGAATATGTGTAAAGTTTACTGGTGAATAACTGTGTACGTGTTGTTCTTGATCTACAGAGAGTATTTCTTAAACTTACATAAGTTAAGATCGTTTTAACAGTTGCAAGTTTGTACTTTAAAATCTGCTTCAGATAACTGTAGCAGATACAATCCTCAAATCATATATGTAAATCAGATGATGATTCATGTAACAAATGTGATATACGTGTAATATACTTTTTATCTAAATTATACGAGAGTAAATAACGTCTGAGCTACTGCGAGTATGATGTTCATGGACTTTAGAGTTTACGTAAAAATAATGACCTCAGAGGGCCTTCAAACATTTTGTGTAGAATATTACATTTCTCCACAGAGCGAATGTTATTCCTCCCTAGCCCAGAAAGAATTTAAGTCTAAAACTAATTAATTAAAATTCAGGTGCTTTAATCGTTAAACAATTTCTTATTTTTTTCGATTGACCGTATGAATATCTTACTAAGGATTCAAACCAATGTGGAAACTATCAATCGGCTCTTATAGCTGAATCTAGAGCTAAAAATAGCTTCGAATTTGCTAAGCTATTTTTAAATATTTATTAAGGTAACCTATCTCTAATGCTATTGGGTTAATTACCTTATTTTACAGATTATCTCATCCAGGTGGTGTATTAGCTGAACATTATGACTTTGTCGGTGTATTGCTGATTATTATATTGTCAGCTATATCTTGTTGTGGAGTTCGTGGCAGTGCAAAAGTGACAGCAGTTTCAATTTTCGTAAATGTTGGTGTATTAACAGTAACATCAATCTATATGTTTGTATACAGCAAAACAGAATATTTATCTATCACTTCACCCAATATTACAGTAGATAAATTATCGCCAAATCCAAACTTTTTACCATTTGGAATACCAGGTTTAATAGGTGGTACAGCAATTTGTTTTAATGTATTCATTGGTTTCGATGCAATATCAACGTGTGCAGAAGAAGCTAAAAATCCTAGTTACAGTCTACCTAGAGCGAATATTGTAGCCGTTATAATTGTAGCAATTTTGACCACAGTATCTTCACTAGCACTCACTTTGTATTATCCTTGGTTTCTTATTAGTACCGAAAGTTCATTTTTAAGTGCATTGAAAGGTAATACGCTAAATGGTGGACCAGAAAATGTACGAACTGGAATGTTTTATTTTGTTGGCGTTGGATCATTAATTGGATTAATTGCTTGTTTAATTACTTCATTAGTTGCTGCACCAAGAATTAGTTATGCTATGGCTCAAGATGGTCTTATTCCAACTATTTGTTCTCATCTTTGTCAACCTTTTAAAGTAAGTTTATTATTCATATTATATATATTTGACGATAATTTGTTTCATTGAAATGTAAAAGCCGGTAAACTAAAACGAGTAGAATACAAGATAGTAATTTCTCTCTAAGTGTCCAAAAATAGGGTGAGAGAGCAGGTGATTTTTATCAGTTTTTAGTGGTGTTTAATGCAACCTTACTCTTCCATACTTGAATCAATAATATAAATACTTAGACTCGGTGATCTGATAGACTGACGCTTATTGACCACCGTAGGAATTCAGTCCTCAAACTTCAAAGACAACCGATATACTGTTTATTAGGTTGACTCAAAAATCCAGATGTTTATATGTATAAAATACGGGATCTCAATGCATCGTAAATTGGAAATTGAAACATTTAAGTAACTAGAATATTTACAGTAATAATGAGAATAAAACGAGTTAAAGATTAATTTATAGCGAGTTGGGGACAGAAAATGATACAATAACACCTATTGTGTAAATTTCACGTACCTGTCTGGATAGTATCATCAATCAACGCGGAGGATCTGATGAAGACGTAAAGACAACGATTGGCGAAGTAAGGATAGCATCCCTACAGTTGAACAGCATATATAACTCCAAACGGCCGCCACTCAACCAATATCAAACTCACAATCTCCAATATAAACATCAAGACAGTTCTACTGTACGCTGCTGAAGCTTCCAGAACTACTACAACCACAATCATAAAAGTACAAGCACCCACCGGAATTTGCTTAAATTGCTGGAAAATAGTTAAAAACGTGTTGGCAGATAGTTCTCGAACTCAGACATGAAAGCAATATGGCCATAATCAAGAAAGACATCGACACAAATTTAATATCGAACTCGAAGTTTAGTCCTGAATTTAAATAACATGAGTTATGATAGTTTTCAATAAGCACTGAAAAGAGTAACATTCCTTGTTCTACATAACTAATAGCTCTTTTACATAAGCCATTATTGAACAGTCAAAGCATTAGGTGTTTCACTAAATTTTAACAAATATAGAAATATTGAAATAGGAAATGTGCATGATATTTTCAACGGCCATATAAAAGTGAATATCATGCATATCAAATCACTAAAGTTGATTCCAGATAACTATGAGTTTTGAAAGATCGGAAGAAACAAAGAATATTTCCTTCCTGTAGAACTACTAAGAATATGCAATTTTTTATTAATACCAGGTTTACTTAAAGATGTATTCTGTTACAAACTGAGGTCGACTGGAGAAATTCTCACCTGTGTATTCCTTCAGTCACCTATATAATTAATCTAGGTAGTTTAACAGTAATATCGACGACAACTTCAAACCGGAATACGCTTTAAACATTTAATCCACGAAGTACTCAATTAATTCTTCCTAATCATTCTATCAGTAATTAGCTGCCAATCAAATTAGATAAATTCTAAATCAATTCATTCTGATAATGAACGAAACAGTTATGAATAGATAACTACAGTGTAATTTTAGAAGTCATTTCATATAACAAGCTGATTCCTGAATTTACTGAGCTATATCTTCACTTGATAATCTTTTGAGTCCGCTTGTCACAAATTGTTCTTGAAAAAAACTATGACCTTACTGATAGAGAACCAATTTTGAATCATACTTTTTATATGCATACTTTTATTGATCTACACGTTGAATTAATAATATAAGCAGTTTTTCTGAGCAACAAGTTGAATCTTAATAAGAATGGTGCTATTTCTCTGTTAGACAGAATAACTGAACCAGTATGAGTTGCTTGTCAATTGCCTCTCTACATTAATAAAACTTACAGTATGACAAAAGTTGAGTATCTTTCGACCTACTGTTGAATTGTGTGTTGAAAGCGCAAATTTGAAACTAGTGAACACTTAATTTTGATGTTTAAGTATTCCCATTAGAGCTTCTGCAAATAGCAAAAGAAATATTAATACTAACTGATTGAAATCACATTTGATATGTGGAAAGTGAGTAGAGTGTTTTAAATATAATTTCTAACCTTATTATAAAGTCTATATTTCCACTTATTTTTTTCAGTTATCTGATTCCTGATATTTCCGATGGACTATAGCTTAATGTAAATAAGAATCAGAATAGAATAAGTCAATATCTGAAATTGTATTCATGATGATATTTAAGTAACCAGTTTGGGTTATTTTACATTCCGTGAAACCAAAACTTTTGATCTAATTTCAGGAATACTTGCTCAAATTTAAAAAAATGCACCTATCTGACAACTTAATCTCATTTTTAGAAAATGCTAAATAGAAATATAACTGACTGTGAAGGTTAATTTAATCAAAAGTTTATTGACAAAATACTATTATAGTACTACACTTTTCATCTTATATTTTTATTTTAGACACCTGCCATTTCAACAACATTCGTCACAATTATAACAGCCTTACTAACATTGATTTTTAGTGTGGATAGTTTAGCTGATTTTATGAGCTTAGGGACGTTAATCGCTTATTCAATTACTGCAATAGCTATTATATGTATACGTTACAGAGAACAATCTGATAATCCACAAATGTTGACTGAAACTGATCAAATAGAATCAGACAGCATTGAAAAAGATAAGGTAATTAATTATTTCTCTTGTTTGTTAATAATCTATTAAGATTGAAGTCTTACTAATGTACAAACAAGTAATAAACATGCTGTATAGGATATAAATGTGAATTCTGCTTTCTGGGTTGATTTGCCTATTTTTGATTGATAAACAATGAAATTAAAGATCAACGTTCCTCGGAATCGTTTATTCAGACAGTTTATTCCAAGGACACGAGAATAACCTCATGAGTTGCATTCTCATATTAACCAGGTACAGGCAGAGATTCGTACATCATTTTATCTGTTAGTAATTTCCTGCCAGTAGAGTACTGGCGGTATTTATCTAAAAATGTGAAATATATTTGGATTTTGTAGATTATCCGAAAATATTGTATGGTCAACATTAGTACACATTAGTACTTGTTGCTCTCTAATCACCCAAACAAACAGATCTATCTATATTAGTATATATGAACTGACTATGTAAATGACTTAATACTTCAGAATAATTTACAATTATATTATTTTACTTGTGGCTATCAGTAGTTACTGTGAATTGTCCTTTTTGATTTTCTTGTAAAATTAACCAGTGCTTACTGACTTACTGTAATGATTAGTATTTATTAAAATTAATGAATGTCATGCAAAATTAAATATCTTTCCTGAATCTTATAGTAATGAACGAGAACACATGTAAGGATAACCAATGTATTTTGATACGAAATTACAGAGTTCTTTGGTCAAACATCAAAACCATATGTTCAATACTTCATTTACAAATCCTCCATCAACTGTCTCAAACTATATCGTTCCTTCATTGCCGTAACAATTAATCTCTGTTCCCGTTCTCTTCGTATCAAGCTTCCAGATCTTCTGCCAAGCCTTCCACTTCTGATATTAACATAAGTATCATACACCATAGTATTATTAAATCCAAATGAACAACTAGTAATCATTTGCTTTTTTCATGAAATCTAACATACCATAATACAACTTTTTTATTATAAGTGATCTTTCCAAATGAATTAATTTATTTATCTCAAAAGAGTATTTCGTTTGGAAAACATCAGTTTTTTGTTGAATTATTACTTTTTTAAAGCCTGTTAAACAAGTGGAACATTTCAAAAAACGTATTGATAAACCGGGATTTGTAAAATATCGTTATGCTCGTTGTATACCTAATTGTATATTGAAGATTTTCAATTCCGGTTCACCTGGTGATACAGTTGTTATGATCATGGCTACTTATATCGTATTAAATGGTGTTTTAATTATGTGTTTGACAATAGGAGCGAAACATGAATTGTGGCCAATATGGAGAATCGTTTGTGTAGTGTTCATTTTAGCATTACTGATATCCTGTATAGTATTGATGAGCATTTTTAAACAATTTGGACCCCCTTACAAAGGTTTGTTTCAAGTAAGTTTTTTCACGTTTTAAAATATGATATTGACATAACTTCGGTGTAACAGAGAAGAGACCTAAACTTCAATTTGGACAATCTAAATTGATAGACCTTTTAGCGCAGTAGTTATCAAAACATCACCGTTAAACCCCTTATCTTAATTAATATTATCGTCAGCACATTATTGTAAATTGCTAAGATGAAAAAGAACATTCAATATGCAAGGATGAAAACTTTGTTTTATGACTTGATTTCATACAAATTTAAAAGTCTTTACAAGCTGTTTACTTAGTAAGCGATGTTATCATAAAAGCTCTGATCAAAGTCCACCAAACAAGAAACTCAGTTTGGTAACACTGTATTGCAGAATAACATTGATCGACTCATGATCTCAATCGATAACTCAATAATCTCTACAACTTCATACTGATAACATCTTGTGTCAAATTCTAGGGTGAGTCAACCCAAATCTTCAATCAACTGATTTTAACAAAAAAAAGTGGAAAAAATGTTTTATTCTGGAGGACTGAAGAAAACTGCCAACAAAATCCCAAATTTAGTTTGTACCCTTGTAAACCTTGATCATTATTGTCTATTTGAAAACTGTTGAGAATCTTTACACTTTATTAAAATATTTACATTAATCATCCGAGGTGATCTTATAAAAGCATCAAAGCTGAATTGTTTAAACCAAATAAGAAATGAAAACATTAGTCATCATTTCCACTTTGAGTAAAACTTGTAGTTCAAATTGAAGAACATTTTCAATCATATAAAGAGCCTGATTTCATAAATTGTTATGTTCAGTATTATACATTCAAAAGATATAGTTAGTAGATGTTAATGGACTTTAATTTTATACATACTAATGAGATTTATGACGTTAATTTATGTAAATATAATTAGTCTATTTCATTTAGTAATTAAAATGTATATATTCAATTTCTAATATGAAGCGGAAATAAAAGTTTTAATTTTTCACATAATTTTCATTTTGGTTACATTTGGTCTTATCAAAGATAATGAGAACTGAATGGTAATCTAATGTTGACCAGACAGTGTGAAGCTAATAATTCCAGTTATTTACTTATGCACTAGTTACATGTAAAATTACTATAAACATATTCATTATAGAATAACTTATTATGATAGCAATTATGTACTTCCTATGTAAAACTGGATAATATTTGATAACATATATCTTCAATTATAACTGAAAAATTCATTTTTATGTAGCCTAGTTATGATAATCGATTTATTGAATTAACACGCAATCAAGCATCAAAAATTATCCTTTGACCTATGGAGATTAAAATAACTTTAATCACAGTTATATAACCGTATCCTTTGAATTAAATGTTTTCCGGACAACTTTTAATGGTTATTGCAAGAGTATTCAACCATTTATCTCCTTAGTCAGTGGACCTAATTACACGAGGATACTTTTGATAATTGAAACTTGTAGTTTAAATAACTTATCGCTTGGTATTGAACGATACTTTTTCATAATTAGCAAACGTTCTATAAGCGTCAAGTCCTTCATTAGTCAAGAAAGATCAACTGGCAATTTTATTCATAGATTACATGTTGATAAAGAATTATTTAAAACAAAACTATATCAGTAACGATCTTACCAGCTGAAATTTAATAACTCTAACATTTCGCTACCTAGTCTGATCCGAAATTTTACAGAGAAATAATCAAAATCAAAATTATTGAAGATATTTCATTGAATGCTTCGATTATTTATATAGGTTACGTCACGAACTGAACTCACCATTTAAAACTAGGAAGACCTAGACATCTGTTTCATCGTGATATGGGACTACTCAGCAGTGGGCATCCTGGACCCCACCACTGGGGATCAGACCCAAGTCCCACGGCGATGACATAACCTGTAAATCACTGTGATGGCATCCAATGGTGTGGCAGTGAAATTAAAATATAATTAGTCGCTGAGTGTGGACAAACAGGTACTTAACCTGCTGACTATTAAATATGTGATTTCCTTTCATTAATTTCTACTCCGAACTTATCGGGTGCGACTGCTTTTAACTGTGTTGAATAAAGTATTATCTAGTGTTAATCTGGTTTTTTATTCTGGGTCGTGAATCTTAGATCTGATATAACATGACTAGTCCCATTATCGTATAACGTATTATCGTAGTATACCCGAGAAAAAAATTTTAAACCATCTGTTGTATCAGAGTTAATATGAGTTAATATTTTATTTACAGCTTCCCTACGTTCCGTTCATCCCATGTGCAACGTTAACTATAAACGTATTTTTGATGAGTGAGCTTTCATGGGTTACCTGGATAAGATTTACTATTTGGATAGTAATCGGTAAGTACTTTGTGTGTTGTTTTATAAATACAAGTGGATGTTTGAAAACCCGTAAACTCTTCAAAAGTGGTTAAAATTCAGTCATAGAATTCTTCATTCTTAGAAGATTCACTCTAATAACAAACAAAATTACCTAGTATTTTTTTTAAAATGCCAAATGAATATAGCTACCTGCTGTAGATAACGATAATTCATTAGATGCTAATCAATATTACTTCAGTATAACACTAAAATTTGACTATTATAGTAAAGATATCCAATATGTAACTTACTAGTATTATCTGAGCTTCATTTCAAAAGATTATTTTTATTATGGTAAAAGCAAACTAATCTTAAATGTGAATTCACTGTAAAATACCTATTTAAAGCGCACTGGGAAATCGATTTTCGATACGATTAGTACATTGAGGCTAATTAAATAATTAATACATTTTTTTTCAAAATTAACTCTAAAACATTATGTAAATGGGTTGTGATTTAAATGAAATCCTGACGTTACATTCAGTATATTACTTTTGAGTTGCTAATGGTGAGAATTGTTTCCAATTAATTTTATTCATATTGTAATCTTCATTTAACATAATTAACGAATATTCTTCCGGTTAAATTTTTTTACAGATCATCCCTTCTGTCAGCATATTTTAAATTTTTATTAGTCGACCTACAAAATAACAATTAACAGTGATTCGTGTAATTAAACTTTGTGTAATCCAAGTTAATAAGCTGGTTAAAACTAGTAAATCTAAGTTAAGAACATAACTGACACATTTTTTTTCTTAGGTTTTGATTAAATTTCGTAGACCCTAAATCTTCAAAATTCTTCAGTGAAATAAAAAGTCATTTTCAGTAAACAGTAATCAATTATCGATGATCGATCTTATACATAGTTTAGATTGCATAATTTTGAATAATGTATCATGAAGTTATATTGAATTTTTTCTTTATTCTTTCATATTTATGCAAGGTCTGACACTTTATTTTGGATTTGGAGTAATGAACACATATCGACTATCTAAGGATAATGAAAGTGACAATTCACAAACTTATCTACATGATCCAGACGATGAGAAAGAATTCGATAAAACTTACATATCTACAAACAAGGCTACATAGGAAGTCTTTCATGAATAGATGGTGTTCACAAAACAGTTGGATTCAAATTTTTTAAATTCTCTTTTCAAAATTGTTTATCTTCTTAATTCGTTTATATTTTACCACAAAAATTATGACTACAATTGAAATTACTGCTATCATTTCATTTGTAAAAACCAAGAGATCGTCATCGTCAGTACTCAATGATGATAAATAATACTTATGTCAAGAAACTGAATGATACTTTGAAGTTTGGACTTATCAAAAACCAAAATCTCTACATTTTATTCTACACATACTACTAAATTTCATAGAATTATGATGGATTGTAAAAATTTTCTTACTGCTTATTTTTATGAACAAATTATAATTAATGGAGAGGGATAGATAAACCAAAATTATCTGAGATTATGAACTATATTGTTTTATATAATCTATAAATAAATAACAAAAAACTATAATCAGCTTCCAGTATGTTATAAATTTTATTAATGCTGAATCAAATATATACATGTATAATTCCAGAACAATCGACAATTAGTTCTTTACAATCTCTTCATTTGGCTACTGTAGCGAGGAAAACGATGACAAAAAGTCAATAACCTGCACGCAAGATCGTGGATGCACACTGCTGAAGCGTTCCGTACTAGGAAGCGGAGGTAAAAAATTGCTTCCAGGTTATTATTGGTGATCTAAAATTGGTCAGTTCGTGAACACATAAACCTCAACAATGTCCACAACCCTATACCGTGAGCGATGAATACTTCTCACAATCTAACTAAAAATTACGTAAACAGATTCTCTGCTTCCCGGATCATTTATTCACGTACTTACTGCCTTACATATACCTGTTAACCCTTGAGGAAAAGCATAGGGAAATCACCAGCAGTCTTCATCAAACTGTCCTGGACAAACATTTCAAGTTCTTTTCAGTTGCTGTTCATTCTTTTCATGTCTGCTTCTAATTACCCACACAGTGTGTTCCTTGGTCTTACTCGTTTCCGTTCCACTTCATGATTCCAAGTTAGCGCTTAACTCGTGATGCAGTTTGATCATTTCCTCAATGTGTATCCTAACCACTTCCAACGCCTCTCCCAATTCCCTCCTCAGCTCCAACCTGGTTTGTTCTCGCCCACAGTAGACTGTTGCTGATGATAGCCAGTCAACGGACATTGAGTATCTTACATAGATAATTGTTTATAAATACCTGTACCATTTTGATTATGATTGTATTAGTTCTGGCAGTTTCAGCAGTGTACACTAGAACTGTCTTGACGATTATATTGAGGATTGTGACTTTGATATTGGTTGGGAGACGGCCGTTTGGAGTTGTATATGTTGTTCAACTGTAGGGCTGCTGTCATTACTTTGCCAATCCTTCATCAGATCCTCCTTGTATATTGATGATGCTGCTGGCCAGGTATGTGAATGTTTTCACCTGTTTCAGAGTTTCTCCATCAAGTGTGATTGTATTGTTGTTCTCCGTGTTGTGTTTAAGGATGTTACTTCTTCCCTTGTGTATGTTGTGACATACTGTTGCAGAGGCCGGTACCACCTCACTGATTGTCTTGATCTGCATTTGTTTGTGAGTATGGGGTAGAAGTGCTAGGTGTTCTGTGAAGTCCAAATCATTTAGTTGCGTGGAAGCTGTCCATTGTATTCCGTGCTTCCCGTGAAATGTGGAGGTCTTCATAATCCAGTCGACCATCAGAAGAAAGAAAAAGGGGGAGAGTAAGCAGCATTGTCTGATGCCAGTGTTCGATTGGAGTGTATTTGTCAGCTTCCCTCTATACACGACTGTGCTGTATAGTCAGTTGTAGGGATTCCGTATGATTGTAACAATCTTCTTAGGTACATCGAAATGTCGACCAAGATGCCATAATGTTCTGCTATCCACCATGTCAAATGCTTCAAGACATAACACTTAATTAAATAATATCAGAAAAAGGTTTGTCGATTTTATAGTAATTATAATAGTTAAATTCATCAGTCAATTGGAGCTAGACCTCCATGGAAAACCTGGAAACACTGGACGGCCGTTTTGTCCTACTGTGGGGCTCCTCAGCAACACGCACCCACGATCCCTAGCTTCAGTTGACTCATGATTTCAACTAATGAAATTACTTAATTAATTATTGTTCAACATTTACATAGTTGATAAATTTCTCAGAGGTTTGAAAGAACTGGCAAATTCCATTGGTTAACTTAATAATCAACCACTTGATATTTAGGAATAAGATAATTATTATTGATCTATATATCTAGTAGATAAATCAGTGTTTTTAGATCGGGCTATTGGCCTTTAAATTAATGAAGTTCGGCACTTTTCATGTATTCATTTGATAATTAATATCGCATAAATTTTTAAATACAACATTTTAAGAAATTACAATTGTCTTTTTTTTAAGTACTTGGTTAAGAGTATAAACAATAGCCAATAATAATAGTAATAATAACAACTTCAAGCCTGCTCATATGACCGTTTATTCTTATAAACAATTATTCAATAATTTGCAAGAGAATAATCTCACAAATATTGATTTAATTGATTAGTTTAAACATGAAAAAAAAGAAGTTACACATATATAAACGTGAAAACTTATAGATACTACTAACTACCATTCATGTTTCATTTTATTATTTTTCATATTCGTGTGATAAACTGCTGAAACAAAAGGATACTCTCTCTCCCCCTCTCTATAGTATATACCATATATATATAATAGTGAGATTCGCCTACCACATTTTAACTATTCTAAATCTACTGTAAATTGGACAATAAAGGTCTATGAATAGCAGTTGTTTTACTGGTTTAGAAAGTTAACGCAAATTGGGTCAGGACTAGGTGACATGACAAATCCAGTTATTTGATGAACATGCATATGTGAAAAAGAAAGAAAATTTACAAAAAGGAAGAGTATGAAAAGTAAACTGTTTTTTTTCGTTCAGAAACTGAAACCTAGGCTAAACTTCTATTTCTGGTTGTTTGTACACTAGCAATCTAGAAGAATTTTAATATTAATTGCGTTTTCCATGTTCAGTAACTTCAAACAGGTTAGTCATTTATTAAATATGATAATAATAATTAATGAAGTAGACGTGAAAAAAAGAACAGAGTTGAACAATGAGAATTTCAAAACGTCTATTTACTGAGAATGAAAACAACATTACTAAAAAACGTTAACCAGGAAAAAACAATTAAAACCATTTAAACTATGTCTTCCGAGATCAAGCATCTTCACCCGACATTCTTCGGAAGTCATCAGAACGATGCTCCTTCTAACAACCATAGCAGCAACTAACATGGGTATATGAGATGCATGGATAGTGCATGACACTGGGAAGACCAGTCAAAAAGCTATGGAAATGAAGAGATACGACTTCATGATGCTCGGAATCAGTACAATCCATCGAAGCCGAACTGGACAGAAAAGATTAGATTCGAGAGAGATGCTGCAGTGCTCTGATCGCGAAGAGAAAAACGCTCCACACACTAACAGAGTTGCTCTGATGCTATCCAAAGAAGCACGTAGAGCGATTACAATATGGGAATCTCATGGATCCACAAACATCAATGCGTCATTCAAAAGAGAGAAGGAGGATATCACAATGAATGTTTTCCAATGTTATGCACAGATCTATGAAAGAAATGACAACGGCAGTGACCAATTTTGCGAGAGACTGCAGTCGATCATAGTAAAGTGCTCAAAAAATGACCTAACCATCCTCACGCTAGACTTCAACACCAACGCCAGAATGGATAATACCGGAAATGAAAATATCATGGGACAACATGGACTGACTAGGAGAAATGAACGAGAATGGTGAGAAATCTGCAAATTTATGTGCATTCAACAAAATGGTCAACGGTGGTACAACATTCTTACATAAAAGCACACACAAAGTCACATGGATCTCACTGCACCACACCGCACAGAGTCAGATCGAGCATATTTGCATCAGTTGAGAATTCACTAGGTCAATGGAAGACGTGAGAACCAGGAGAGGCGCTGATATAGCTTCACATCACCATTGACCTGGTGATTGCCTGAATGCAACTGAAACGAAAGAAGCATTGGATAACTGGATTAACAGCATTACAAAGTTCAATACGGCCTTACATTCGACATACTGACAAACTCAACCAATTCAAGATAGATCTCAACAACTAGCTTCAAGCCTTACAGGATCTACTGAAAGAAGAGGAAACTACTATGGAGAACAAGTTGAGATGAATAAACAAACGCTAACTCTTATGTGTCGAGAATCGCTGTGCTGTAAGTAGCATCATCGTAAGGGATGGATCTCTATGGAAAACGTGTTTTGTATTCAAGAAAGGGAGAACATGAAAATGGCAATTAATAACAGTCAAACAACAACAGAGAAATTCAATTTACAAACTGAATACACAGAGGCGAATAAGCAAGTGAAGAAGAGCATCAGAGCTGACGAGCAGAAATATGTGGAACACGTACCAATGACAGAGGAAACAGTTGAAAGAGAAGGAAATATGAAACAACTAAATGACACAACGAAAAGCTGACCGGAAAATATGATAGAGCAAAGAGACCGGTCACAGACGAAGAAGCGATACAATCACTGAGATTCAAGAACAAAGGAACAGATGCATGACTATCAGACAAACGAAGTAATGGTAAGAAGAATGACTTGAAAATATACCAGCTGAAGCAATGAGTTCAAGCATAGAAGTAACTTCAGACATGTTCCACATTCTATTCAGGAAGATTTGAGATGAAGCACAAGTGCCGCCGACAGAGTGAAACAGAAGGACACCAGGAAACGTTTTTAACAGTGTTGCTGAATTGGATGAAGGACTGAATAGACGTCCAGCTGCGAGATCAACAGATCGGATTTCGTAAGGATTGGTCATGCACAAACCAAATCGTGACAATACCGACCATCGTTGAACAATCAATTGAATGAAACTTGTCTTTATACACTAATTCCCCTGACTGTGGGAAGACGTTTGACTGTGTTCATAGGAAAACACTATGGAAGCTTGTTCGAGACTATGGACGGAGTAATTGTGAAAATCATCATCATGATCCGGACGAAGACGTAAAGACAAGGATTGGCAAAGTAATGACAGCAGCCCTACAGTTGAACAACATATACAACTCCAAACGGCCGTCTCCCAACCAATATCAAAGTCACAATCCTCAATATAATCGTCAAGACAGTTCTAGTGTACACTGCTGAAACTGCCAGAACTAATACAATCATAATCAAAATGGTACAGGTATTTATAAACAATTATCTATGTAAGATACGCAATGTCCGTTGACTGGCTATCATCAGCAACAGTCTACTGTGGGCGAGAACAAACCAGGTTGGAGCTGAGGAGGGAATTGGGAGAGGCGTTGGAAGTGGTTAGGATACACATTGAGGAAATGATCAAACTGCATCACGAGTTAAGCGCTAACTTGGAATCATGAAGTGGAACGGAAACGAGTAAGACCAAGGAACACACTGTGTGGGTAATTAGAAGCAGACATGAAAAGAATGAACAGCACTTAGAAACAACTCAAAAGGAGAGAGGAAGACGCAGTTCGATGGAAAATCCTGAAGTGTGACATGTGCTTTTTTCCTTCTGTTATTTAATTTTGGGTAAATTTAATTTGTTTATTTATTGTTATGAAGAAGTGACTTACACTGAGTCACGGAACGTTAGAAAATTAAATTTTTCTATAAACTGAGATATGACGAATAATTTATTTTTCTATTATTCTACCTACTGATAGTTTTGTACCATTAGCTACGAATTACAGCAATTTTTAGTACATCTAGCTGGTGAAAACAATTGTTTATCATATTTTGTAACTACTCACTTTTTTCACAGTTTTATGACAGTATCTTGAATAAACAGATAAATTTAAAGTAAGTAAATCATCTTTTAAATATCGAGATCATAAAAAAGCATTATTCATTTAGCTTTTATAGTAAATAACTCCGCCTGGAGACCCTTTCCGGGGGCTACTGCCGGTCCCAAGCCCGGATAAAGGAGGAGGGTTGGGCATGGGGTTAGCGACCCCATCCCATAGAAAACTAACTCGCTAAAAAAACGCTAACCAGAAAAAATTATTCAAACCATTTAAACTCTGCCCTGGGAGTCAGGAGGTCTTCGTTTAGAAGAATTATGACGCCTCATGATGAAAGCCGAGTTTCTTCGGAAGTCACGAGGCTGATGCCCCTTCTGACAACCAGAGCAACCATTTACTTAGGTACATGGAATGCTCGCACAATGTGGGAGACTGGGAGAGTTTTCCAAATTGCTGCAGAAATGAGGAGATACAATTTAGAGGTGCTTGGGATCAGTGAAACACATTGGACGCAAGTTGGACAACAACGACTAACTTCAGGGGAGCTGCTGTTATACTCCGGACATGAACAAGAAAATGCCCCACATACACAAGGAGTTGCATTGATGCTGTCCAAACAAGCACAAAATGCACTTATAGGATGGGAATCTCATGGACCAAGGATCATCAAAGCCTCCCTCAAAACAAAGAAAACGGGCATTACAATGAACGTCATCCAATGCTATGCGCCTACCAACGAATACAATGAAGACGCTAAAGATCAATTCTACGATAGGCTGCAGTCAATCGTCGAGAAGTGCTCAACAAAAGACCTGACTATTCTGATGGGAGACCTAAATGCCAAGGTTGGAATTGACAACACCGGATATGAAGAGATCATGGGACGACACGGACTGGGAGAAAGGAACCAAAATGGTGAGAGATTTGCAAATCTATGTGCCTTCAATAAACTGGTCATTGATGGCACTATATTCCCACATAAACACATACACAAAACCACATGGACTTCACCGGATCACACCACACAGAACCAAATCGACCATATCTGTATCAACAAAAAGTTCAGGAGGACGATGGAGGACGTGAGAACAAAGAGAGGAGCTGATATAGCATCAGATCATCACTTGCTGGTCGACAAGATGAAATTGAAACTCAAGAGGCACTGGACAACGGGGCGGACAATATCACAAAAATTTAATACGGCTCTTCTTCGGGATATTGACAAACTCAATAAATTCAAGATAACCCTCAGCAATAAGTTCCAAGCCTTTCATGATCTACTCAATGGAGAAGGAACTACTATGGAGAGCAACTGGAAAGAGATAAAAGAAGCAATCACTTCAACATGTCATGAGGTTCTGGGCCAAAAGAAGCACCATCACAAGGATTGGATCACGGTCGATACACTGGATAAGATTCAAGAAAGGAGGAACAAGAAAGCAGCAATCAATACCAGTCGAACAAGAGCAGAAAAAGTCAAGGCACAGGCTGAATACACAGAAGTAAACAAGCAAGTGAAAAGGAGCATCAGAACTGACAAACGTAAATATGTGGAAGATCTGGCATTGACGGCGGAAAAGGCTGCCAGAGAAGGAAACATGAGACAACTGTATGAAACAACAAAGAAACTCTCTGGAAATCACCGTAAACCAGAACGACCAGTGAAAAACAAGGAAGGCAAGATAATCACGAACATTGAAGAACAACGAAACAGGTGGGTAGAACACTTCAAAGAACTCTTGAATCGACCAGCCCCACTGAACCCACCCAACATCGAAGCAGCACTCACGGACCTCCCAATCAATGTTGGTGCACCGACAATTGAAGAAATCAGCATGGCCATCAGACAAATCAAGAGTGGCAAAGCAGCAGGACTAGACAGCATTCCAGCAGAGGCACTGAAAGCAGACGTAGCGGCAACTGCAAGGATACTCCAAACTCTCTTCAGAAAGATCTGAGATGAGGAACAGGTACCAAAAGAGTGCAAAGAAGGACTTCTAGTCAAAATACCAAAGAAAGTCGATCTCAGCAACTGCGACAACTACAGGGGAATCACTCTTCTTTCAATACCGGGAAAAGTCTTCAACAGGGTATTGTTAAACAGGATGAAGGACTCCGTAGACGCCCAACTTCGCGACCAACAGACAGGATTCCGTAAGGATAGATCGTGCACAGACCAAATCGCAACTCTACGGATCGTTGTGGAACAATCAATTGAATGGAATTCATCACTCTATATCAACTTCATCGACTACGAAAAAGCATTTGATAGCGTGGACAGAACAACCCTATGGAAGCTTCTTCGACACTACGGCGTGCCTCAGAAGATAGTCAATATCATACAGAATTCCTATGATGGATTAAACTGCAAAATCGTGCATGGAGGACAGTTGACAAAGTCGTTCGAAGTAAAGACCGGTGTTGGGCAAGGTTGCTTACTCTCACCCTTTCTCTTTCTCCTGGTGATCGACTGGATCATGAAGACATCAACATCTGAAGGGAAGCACGGGATACAGTGGACATCTAGGATGCAATTGGATGATCTAGACTTCGCAGATGATCTGGCTCTTCTATCGCATACGCAACAACAAATGCAGGAGAAGAGAACCAGTGTAGCTGCAGCCTCAGCAGCAATAGGTCTCAATATACACAAAGGGAAAAGCAAGATTCTTCGATACAACACAACATGTACCAATCCAATCACAATTGACGGAGAAGCTTTGGAAGATGTAAAAACCTTTACATATTTGGGCAGTATCATCGATGAACACGGTGGATCTGATGCAGATGTGAAGGCACGGATTGGCAAAGCAAGAGCAGCATATCTACAACTGAAGAATATCTGGGACTCAAAACAATTGTCAACCAACACCAAAGTCAGAATTTTCAATACAAATGTCAAGACAGTTCTACTGTATGGCGCGGAAACCTGGAAAACTACGAAATCCATCGTCCAGAAGATACAAGTGTTTATTAACAGTTGTCTACGCAAAATACTTCAGATCCGCTCGCCGGACACTATAAGCAGCAACCTACTGTGGGAGAGAACAAATCAGATCCCAGTGGACGAATACATCAGGAAGAAGCGCTGGAAGTGGATAGGACACACATTGAGGAAAGCACCGAACTGCGTCACAAGACAAGCCCTCATATGGAATCCTCAAGGTCGAAGGAAGAGAGGAAGACCAAAGAATACATTACGCCGAGAAATGGAGATAGATATGAGAAAAATGAACAAGAATTGGATGGAACTAGAAAAGAAGGACCAGGACAGAGTGGGTTGGAGAATGCTCGTCGGCGGCCTATGCTCCATTGGGAGTAACAGGCGTAAGTAAGTAAGTTTTATAGTAAATCAAACTCAGCGATTGTAGGATATGTGTTTTCAATGTTTTTAAAACTCAATGCAAATACAAGAAAGAACTTTAAATGGCAAACAAAACAGTCAAATTATTGAAGACAAAAAACCTGAAAAAACAATCAATATAATACATTGTTAGCTGTTGATAAAGTGTTTTAAAACAATAAAACATGAGCAAATCAATGTTCAATACTTGTTTATTGATTGATCGACAAAATATCGTAATAGTAGATATGATATGAGCATTTTAACATGTATACAGTTTCTGGCGTTCATAACATACAAATCTAATCATATCAGATGATGTAATGTCATCAGCTAAGTAATACTAAGCAGCACGAACATAAATTCATGCATTATTTCAATATTCATTGTAATCTTTAAAATATTATTGCATAGTACTATATTGATTAGAAACATCTAATTGATTATTTCAGTCCAAGTCAAGCGTTAGATCATTGTAGAAACCGAATGAATGGCATACCCAAGCTAATCATTATATGAACATACAAATGATTAGTAACTGGTACTTACGTATTAGTCAAAATACCAAAGAAAGGCGATCTCAGCAACTGTGACAACTACAGGGGAATCACTCTTCTTTCAATACCGGGAAAAGTCTTCAACAGGGTATTGTTAAACAGGATGAAGGACTCCGTAGACGCCCAACTTCGCGACCAACAGACAGGATTCCGTAAGGATAGATCGTGCACAGACCAAATCGCAACTCTACGGATCGTTGTGGAACAATCAATTGAATGGAATTCATCACTCTATATCAACTTCATCGACTACGAAAAAGCATTTGATAGCGTGGACAGAACAACCCTATGGAAGCTTCTTCGACACTACAGCGTGCCTCAGAAGATAGTCAATATCATACAGAATTCCTATGATGGATTAAACTGCAAAATCGTGCATGGAGGACAGTTGACAAAGTCGTTCGAAGTAAAGACCGGTGTTGGGCAAGGTTGCTTACTCTCACCCTTTCTCTTTCTCCTGGTGATCGACTGGATCATGAAGACATCAACATCTGAAGGGAAGCACGGGATACAGTGGACATCTAGGATGCAATTGGATGATCTAGACTTCGCAGATGATCTGGCTCTTCTATCGCATACGCAACAACAAATGCAGGAGAAGAGAACCAGTGTAGCTGCAGCCTCAGCAGCAATAGGTCTCAATATACACAAAGGGAAAAGCAAGATTCTTCGATACAACACAACATGTACCAATCCAATCACAATTGACGGAGAAGCTTTGGAAGATGTAAAAACCTTTACATATTTGGGCAGTATCATCGATGAACACGGTGGATCTGATGCAGATGTGAAGGCACGGATTGGCAAAGCAAGAGCAGCATATTTACAACTGAAGAATATCTGGAACTCAAAACAATTGTCAACCAACACCAAAGTCAGAATTTTCAATACAAATGTCAAGACAGTTCTACTGTATGGCGCGGAAACCTGGAAAACTACGAAATCCATCGTCCAAAAGATACAGGTGTTTACTAACAGTTGTCTACGCAAAATACTTCGGATCCGTTGGCCGGACACTATTAGCAACAACCTACTGTGGGAGAGAACAAATCAGATCCCAGTGGAGGAAGAAATCAGGAAGAAGCGCTGGAAGTGGATAGGACACACATTGAGGAAAGCACCGAACTGCGTCACAAGACAAGCCCTCATATGGAATCCTCAAGGTCGAAGGAAGAGAGGAAGACCAAAGAATACATTACGCCGAGAAATGGAGATAGATATGAGAAAAATGAACAAGAATTGGATGGAACTAGAAAAGAAGGACCAGGACAGAGTGGGTTGGAGAATGCTGGTCGGCGGCCTATGCTCCATTGGGAGTAACAGGCGTAAGTAAGTAACTTACGTATTAGACTGTCAAACACGAATGCCTAACAATATATACAGTAGTTTATCTTACTGTCAATTGGATGTGTAACCAGAAAAACGGTAAAGCCGAAACAAATCAGTGTTGTAAAATTATTTTAAAAATACGCTCAAAATTCCAAAGTGAGGGTATAACATGAGAAAGTAGTAAATATAAGGTAGGGATTCATACTTCAGAGCGTTGTTTCTGATGGTCATGGGTAGATGTATGCAAAACCCATTATACTGTTAAATGTTATTTTGTAGATTGAATGTTCTCAATCGTAAAGTGGGTTGATCAAATTTTCGTTTTCGCTATCAGTTTTAACAAGTTCTTATGAATGTCTTGTGGCAATAGAGTAGGAACAGTGTTAAACTGGGTTTGAATTTAGATGAACAAAGTCAATCTCTAAAAATACATTTCAGAAGACAATACCAAAAGTTGACTGCAGGGTATTACTACACAGTGCAAGTTACAAGACCAAACACAAGAAGCAAATACTAACAGAAATGAAAATGTGAACGAATAAGTAGGATTTAAGATTATACGAAACAATGAGAAACTAACATTTAAGTTAATAAGACGAATATGTGTAGGCTGTAACACATGATTAAGCCATGTTTATAGAAGTATGATATAAATAAATTGTTACTGGCCTAATGACAATGTTTCTTAAACAAGTTAGTTAAATGGCTTGACAAAATTAAATGTATAAAGACTCGAGTGTGTGTGATTTAAAATCAAGATTGAATATGCCACCACCAACTTATTTGAATGACAACTTTGAAAAGTTTGGAAAGCATCGCTCTAGAATATAAAAGGAAGTGAACGAACAGTATATTCGCGATAGGTTGACGTTTCTTTTTTGTGCACATATTTTTCGTTTTATGAGCATTAATACAACTACTTTTTTGATATTTACAAAACAATAGCCAAGGCCTCAGTTGTTGTTTGGTTTCATTTTAAACCAATTATTTCCAATCTCAGATTTTTTTGTAAAGATTTCATTTTTAATAGCTTCTATATGTCCAGTGCCTAGCTAACATGAAACTTTTCGGTAAACTGTGGACGGAAGTCCTTGTAAAAAATAACTATGTTCTTTATTTCTACTTGTGTGAATTAAGTAGTACATTTCATATTTCATTAATTTACGTCAGTGTGTAGATCAAATATTGAAAAGAGATTTTGGCTTAGTGAATCATTTAAAAAAGAAACCAAACCTCAATATACAAGCAACCTAAATAGGCTGATGAAAAATCGCTAACTGTATTTGAAAGAAATTCTTACCGATTGTTGTTGTTTTAATTATAATAAAACTATGGTAACAGAAAAAAAGTAACACCACGTATGGGCTAGCGTAAACTTGAATTGATCGACATCGAGATAACAAATAGTCAAAGCTTGACAGATATCATGTTGAAACCATCAGTACATGATCCAATAAAAACAAAAGAACGCAATGTAGAAAGTTTGTAACTGTCCTTATAATATTACAAAAGTAATTACAATAGAACACACTACATCAACATAATCTTTATTCGTTTACATTACTAAAAATTTACAATTCCGAAAGTAACCGTAATAACAGTTTGAAAGTAACAATTTACATGATTCTGTCATTAATCTGATTTAAACTGAACTTTTTCTTATTCCAATAATCAAAAAATCAGATGAAAACTTTCTTGAGAAACTAATGAAAATAAGCAATAATTCAGATAACAAGTTATGATAATCTTGTATCTACACTTTCACTCTATATATTTGCATATTATTTGTCAGCATTCACATATTTCATTGTGTTCAACTGCAATTCGACTCTTATCAGAGAAATTCGATAAATATTTTATTGACATCATGAACAGATCAATGTTGGACCACCATTGTGAAATTAAAAGCAATGGACGGCTCTTTCATCCTAGTATGAGACTCCTTAGCACTACGCATCCTTGATGCGGCACAAGTGACTGAATATTCAGGTGGTTTACTACTAAGGCTTCAACTGTTAACAGTTGGTAAGTAGACCCATATTTTTCATATTGATGTTATGTGTACTAAGTGAGAAATTAAAATGCATTTACTACTCTCATGCTTTCTATAGTCATAAATTCTTCATAATTTCTATTAATTGATAGACAAGGGCCGCCCCCAAATGCAATGAATAAAGTTTATGGAGAAACCCACCTTAAACAGGAAGAATTGGTGGTCTATAAAGGCGCATATCTATTTAGTGCCCTCTTGTACCAATGTTTATGTGCTTAAATAAAATAAAATGAACCAGAAAAATAAATTTAGTCCAAAAAAAGTGTAACTGGTATCACATGAAAACGATGCTACGTAGTATTAACGATTGCGTTTGCAACTATAGTGGTTTGAAATTTGGGTAGCTGGATTGAATAACCCTACAAAATCCTTTACACCAAACTTCTGTCTAAAGAACAAAGATAATAATAATAGAGTAACAAAGATACGGAGTTTCATCACTGACTACTTCAGAGGATTAAAGATGTTTCTAAAGATACGTTATCATGGAACAACAACTTAGTTCTTTTAACATACATAAACCATAAAGGTAATCTTAAAACATCAGCTTACTTTAGATACATATTTATTTGCTTGTTATTCTTTCAAATGCAATGCTTATCACCAATAATATGACTCAATTACTCTATTTAAAATATTAATCTGTAAACATTTTCAGTTCATATTATCGGTAATCTAGTGAGACGGGTTCTGCATATAGTTCATCACAGCGAAATCATTCAACCCCCATGATGACAACTTAAAATATCCTAACAGATGTCTGTAAATTAATTAATTATTGACGCTTATAAACTACTAATTCATAACATGTTCAACCGTTTCCACTACTATGGACAACGTCAAATCCAATCAATCAGTAGTAATCGTAACCACAGCATGACATAATCTCATTAACGTACATACAACACTTCGTAGTCAAATATAATTGTCGTGATTATTTCTATACAAATATATTATTATTATTATTATTATTATTATTATTATTATTATTGATAATAATAATAATAATTTCAATATCGATTTCTATGCATTGGTTGTTTGAATCTTCCCGTTGATGTTTAGGACTGTAAGTTATCAGTCTCTTTTCCCGACCGTAGCTGCTACCTTGACGTGGTGGTCGGGCTTGCTTATCGTGATGACTCAACCAAGCTATATTGGCTGGAACACATGTTCCTGCAGGTTCTACCATGCCACGCAGGTCGATTGGAGAACGGAAAGACTAGAAGCAGCAACCCAAGGTCTGAGGGCGAAGTCGTACTGCTGACTGTACAGAGGTGTGATAGCAGTAAGGTGTTTCCCTCGAATAACCAGCATCTGCAGCGATGCTGCCTTCTCATAAGGAACGAAGGGGTTAGAAAAGAGTGACCCTAAAAATGTCACACCTCACCTTACCCCACGGATTTCCGTCTCCGGTGGTAAGGCTCTTTCAAGAACGGAGCTAACACAATAAAAACCGCCAACAAAAAGGCCGTGCGCGACCGGCCTCAAGCAGTTGTCCCTTGGGCTCTGCGGTCACGCACCCAGGTCATTAAGACCAACAATAATCCGATTTCCTTTTCAGGTCCTTCAAGAAATACCCTTCCACGGTGTGGGCAGCCGGTAAGTTACACCAGCCCTCATACCCGTAACAGCACACGAGACCAAGTTGGTCACATTCAAATTCTTCCTACACATCCTAATAACTATCTTATCTCCACAACCAACCCTTCTTACGTCCCTTTATCACCTCGCCCCGCTAGTGCGAACGATTCGAGTACGCGGAATGTTATTCCCGGTCTCTTGAAACCACGCTCCAAACTACACGTAGGAGCTTTCAACGTCCGAACACTGTGCCAAATAGGACTACAGGCTTCATTAGCTAGGACTTTAGAATCTCGCGCCATCGATGTGTGCTGCGTCTCGGAAACGCGCACACAGGATCCTAGTAGTGTCAATTATTTGAACTCACCATGTCAAAGTAACGAACCAACTCGATTTACGCTTCGTGTATCTGGAAGCCCTGATGCTGCTTCCCGTGGCCTCGCCGGCGTATATAGCACTGAGTCCTAGGGCAGAACTAGCTCTCTAAGACTGGATCCCAGTACACAGTCGTTTGTGCGCTATCCGACTAAACGGAATAGTAAGGACTCGGAAAGATAGGGACACTCGTCGTTGCCTCTTCGTCGTCCCTGCATACTCTCCCACTGACTGCAGCTCAGATGATGTAAAAGATGAGTTTTACAGAAAGCTTTCCGACCTTCTCCGAAAAGCTAGGCGCTCTGATGTAGTAATAGTGGCTGGGGACTAATGCTCAAGTAGGTAAACTAAGCAAAAGAGAAAGACACCTGAGTGGACCTTATGGTGTCGTGGCTAAAAGAACAGATAACGGCGACCGTCTGTTGCAGCTATGCTCAGATAACCGCCTCTTTCTTGCAGACACTAGCTTCAAGTATAAGGAAAAACATCTTTTGACATGGCGACCACCTAATTCATCTCAACGTTGGACCCAAATAGATCACATCGCTATCAGCCACCGATGGAGGGGCTCGATAGAAGACTGTCGCTTATTCTGGAGCATATGCTTAGATTCAGATCATGCTCTAGTGCGTGCGTATATTTGTCTGCGTCTTACTGGACGTAGGAAAGATGATACAAGGAAACCCCTTAGGGTCCTACTTAATGATCGTCAAGCTAAGAGTATATTTCAGGAACAACTAGAAAAACAGTAAGGCAGCCATGTAAGTGATGCCCACCCCGAGACAGCATGGAATGATATCCGAAAAGCTGTGGAAACAGCAGTGATATCTGCTAGTACGGTAAACCACAAGGTTAGGGCGAAACACTGGATCTCAGCAGCGTCTACCGCACTGATAGATGCTCGAAAACTCATTCCATCTGGCTCTGAACATAACGAAGAGCGGAGTCCGGTTAAGCGTAAGTTGACAAGAAGCCTACACGATGATCGTGAACAGTGGTGGGTAGCGAAAGCAAGAGAGATGGAAAAGGAAGCGGCAATAGTTAATAGCAGACAACTGTCCAGACTTGTTAAGGAAACCGGTATTAGGAACCCAACTGTTAGCAAAACTATCTCAGAAAAAGATGGACATATTATTCATTCTCAGTCTAGGAGATTGGATCGATGGGCAGAACACTTTAGGGATCAGTTCAACTGGCCTTCAGCAACACTTCGGTTTCTCACGATCTCCAGTCGACCTGAATGGCAAATTAATGTAAGTCCTCCGACTCTTTACGAAGTTGAAAAAGCTATAGGAAATCTGAAGCGAGGGAGAGCAGCAGGCCCTGACAGGTTTACTCCTGAGATTTTTAAGGATGGTGGTCCAGTATTAGCAGTGATATTGACTGAGGTCTTGAATAGAATTTGGGAACTGGACGTAATCCCATCTGACTGGTCTCAATCACTGATTGTGCCAGTCTATAAGAAAGGACAAAAGTCCTCTTGTGACAATCACAGAGGAATCAGTTTGACTAATATAGTGTCTAAAATATTAACTTCAATAAACTTCGACGTCTAACCAAAGCTCGTGAAGAGCAGACTAGAGAAAATCAGGCTGGTTTTCGACCTGGACGTGGTTGTATAGACCAGATATTCACACTACGTCAGGTCCTAGAACATAGACACACATTCGGACGCTCCACAATCGTAGTATTTCTCGACCTTATGGCGGCATTTGACTCTGTTGATCGTGAGGTTCTATGGCAGTGTTTGTCACTGGAAGGAGTACCAAAGAAGTACATTATTCTTACAAAGGCTCTCTACTCGAACACAACTAACTGGTCGAGTGAGAGCATATGGCGAACTGTCATCAGAATTGATTGCCCTAAGTTGTGTTCGTCAGGACTGTCCATTCTCTCCATTCTTGTTTAACTTTGTTATTGACGTCCTTTTAGAGATGACACTTTCCTCGTCTAAATTTCTAGGAGTTGAACTTCTATCGGGAGATCCGCTTGTTGACTTGGAATATGCCGATGACATAGTTCTATTTAGTGAAGACGCTGACAAAATGCAGGGTCTTGTGACCACTCTAAGCAACAATGCAGGCATGTTCGGGATGCGATTTTCTCCTTCAAAATGCAAAATGTTGCTTCAGGATAGGATTGAACCGCCTCCCGAACTAGTGATAGGGAGTGAAGTAGTTCAGCGTGTCGACCGCTTCACTTATCTTGGAAGTCTCATCAGCCCTTGTGGTCTGGTGTGTGACGAAATCTCGGTACGGATACAAAAGGCTCGATTAGCTTTTGCCAACTTGCGTCATTTGTGGCGTAGGCGAGATATCTGTCTATCAACCAAAGGACGTGTTTACTGCGCAGCAGTTCGTTCCGTCCTACTTTATGGCAGTGAAACATGGCCGGTAAGAGTAGAGAACATTCGTAGGTTACTAGTATTCGACCATAGATGTCTTCGAAACATTGCTCGCATCTCCTGGGACCACCGAGTAAGTAACTCAGTTGTTAGGAAACGGGTACTAGGTAAGGATGGCAAATCAATTGATGAAGTAGTGAAACTCAATCAGTTGAGAAGGCTGAGACATGTGTTGCGCATGCCCGACCACCGACTGCCCCGACGTGCGATGTTTTATGGTGTAGGAGTAGGTTGGAGGAAAGCTAGGGGTGGCCAGACCAAAACATGGCACAGATCCATGAAGTCACTGACAAGTGGACTGAGCCATGTTGGTAGATGTAAACTACTTGGTTGGGATCCGTGAGGTGATAGCAACCGATGGTTAGAGATCTTGAATGACATGGCTCAAAATCGTTTGCAATCGCACAGGTGCATCCACTCTTTGTGTCCTCCCAAATTCTAATCTTCTGAGTTCTTCATGTCGTTTATTTTCTTTCCAAATCTATTCCACTGGATTATGCTCCTTAAATAACATCATCAAACCCTAATGTTCCCTATCACTACTTATATTTTCACTACCTCTACCACTACGGGATTTGAATCGATAACAGAATCTCTGTGCTAATGTGGTATGGCAACTCGAACTGGTGTAAGTACGTACGAAGTTCCACGTTGTTACTGACTGACTGACTTTTGGCACATGTACATCCTGTGACGATCACCACGGTATTTACACCAAGTCACAAATGTTCTAATTATCATTGCAGGAACATCTCTACTACTCTCACAAACAAATGATTCATACACTCATCACTCACCCCACTTTTTTTCGTCCTCATCGAATTCATACAACTTTATACACAATATAGTCAGTCAGTCAGTAACAATGTGGAACTTCGTACGTACTTACACCAGTTCGAGTTGCCATACCACATTAGCACAGAGATGCTGTTATCGAATCAAATCCCATAGTGGTAGAGGTAGTGAAAGTATAAGTAGTGATAGGGAACATTAGGGTTTGATGATATTTAAGGAGTATAATTCAGTGGAATAGATTTGGAAAGAAAATAAACGACATGAAGAACTCAGAAGATTAGAATTTGGGAGGACACAAAGAGTGGATGCACCTGTGCGAATGCAAACGATTTTGAGCCATGTCATTCAAGATCTCTAACCATCGGTTGCTATCATCTCGCGGTCCTCAACCAAGTAGTTTACATCTACCAACATGGCTCAGTCCACTTGTCAGTGACTTCATGGATCTGTGCCATGTTTTAGTCTGGCCACCCCTAGATTTCTTCTAACCTACTTTTACACGAGAAAACATAGCACACAATATACGCTAAACATTTGGTTCGATTCGTGATTGCATCAATACTTGTCACCTCAACATTAACAAATTGATGTTATTTTACTATCCGACATTCACACGCTATAACTCTAAACCACATACTTCACCTTAAATCTGGTCACCTTTTCGGATTACTAATTTGAACATATATAATTGTAGAACCCGCAGAGGATTTGTTGAAAACAATATTCTTCGTTCATATATTAGTGTTTTAATATGATGGGGATTGAAATCAATAAAATAAATGACCTAATACTTTTAATTTTATGAAGAGTAGACCATCTTTTGCATTCTATAAATCCGATTATATTTCATTTAGTTTAGTTCTGTAATGAATTAATCACACATCAAACAATTCAGTCCTAACGAATGAAACGGATCTTAATATCCAGGGTGGCATGGATCAGTTACCTGGAAATGGATGTACATAAAACATGTTGATGAGTCCCGATAAACAGAAAACCCGGGTAATAATATCATTCCTTCAACTTTCCACAGTTATTCAAGACCTCTACAAGCATTACAATCATATCAAAATTAGCAGGGAACAAAAAATTAAGCACAACATATCTCAATCTATATATTACAAAAACTTACATCATATCAAACAATTCAAAATAAATGTAACTCATAGCAAAAAGACTAGGAACAAAACGACAATCATATTACTTCCCAATTACTTACTGTTCCATAAATTAATAAATAAAATGTAATTTAAGAACAAATATACTCTCATAGTAGCATAACAACAATCTGGAAAAATATCATTATGTAAAATAAAAATACTGTAGAAGTAGTAATAATAATAATAGTATAGATGAATTAGAAAGACAAGGTTTAACTGGCGATAGGTTCTCTTTCTGCTAAGTATTGTTATTTGGTTAAATTACTTAGCTCAAATCCTTTTGTATCGTACAATTTCTAAGAAAGAACCACTGTATTATGGAGAGTTTTCTCATTGGTTGATCGATTACCGCCATCACCATTAATAGGAACAGCCGTAGCACCAACGTCAATCACTGAAAGGGATCTATCCATATTCAATGTAACAACTGCTATAGGAGTCTGATAAGGCAAAAAACAAAAGTATGAAACAAACAAAAGTTATTTGGGGGGAATGAAAGAGAATCAAACAGTTCGTTGTTTAAAGTAGAGACGATTTGAAGTAGAAGTAGTCAATGTAGTCTAGATTAAAATAGCTATCGACTATCGGATTAGTGATTTGTTGTGCTATATATATCTCTCAATAAATGACTAAAGTTGAACACATATAATTCCATCTTAGCGACGAATTAGAATTTCATTTTCACTTGATTCTTAGAATTGTAAATGAACAATGCTGAAGATTTGCACTATAGAATGGAGTAAATGTATAGTACTTTTTGATTTCCAACGGTTCTCTAGCTGATGTCAGTTCATGATGAAAAATAACTTCATACTGATCTTTGTCCTCTGAACTAGCTACTTTTAAATAGCTTTCAAAAAAAGCTTTCAATCCCATTCTCGGCAATATCAGTACATAGTTATTTCAAAAGTGTCAGTAACAACAAGCAAACACACCCCAAGTTCTCGGAATGGAATAATTCGGAAATTGTAAGATAATTTTAGAAGAGCGTACTTCTACTGAGAGTCCAGGGTGCACAAACCCCAACGAAGAGTGATCGAATGCACTCCTTAATATCAACAATCAGGAAATATAAAAACTCATATAAAATCCCACACTATCAGTTATTCAAAGCCACGCAAACATATAACTGCAACGATTATACTGCGTAAAAATTATTCTATTAAGAATACACAGTCACAACTATGACTGGCAGAAAAGACTACTAGCAAAATCAAGTAGAAAAAGCTTCACATAACAGTTATCGTTAAGAAATTTGTGCCAACAATATACACCACAACAATAAACGCATTAGCATTGAAAAGAAACTGAAAGACGGAATGTTGTTTCTTCTTATCCAAACAAAGACAGAGAGATTAAAAGACATAGAATTACCGAAATCTAAATAAGTTCATCAAATGATATTCAAGCGAAAAAGATATATTCCTTGAAAAAACAGACAACATTATACCATCCAAATGCGTGCATGATTAACATACCCTTCTTGAACGCCATACATGAAGAAACCCGAACCAAATCTAAGTATTTTAACAAAAATAAATACAGTAATTTACATTTGAGAATAAATATTGTAGAATGTAAAACAAAAGTAAATATGTATTAAAACTGGAAATAGATATATCACTTAGAATTTATTAGATAATACACAATGTAATAGTTAATCAATTAATAATTTCTACAATAGGAATATTTTAAAACAAAGCCAACCTTTATATTTCAAGTCAAGGTTTAAGCAAATAGTCAAATTCTCAGTGTGCTGGTCAAAGCATCTAGTACTAGAGAAAATTCGAAACCTCTTTTCCTGTCATTATCAGTTATTCTGTAGTTTACATTATCCAATGATAATGTTCTTGTCTGGATTAGATGGTTTAGTTGTGGAGTATATACCATCGTTTAAGACGAAATCATCAGTGACTTCTACCATCCAGTTCAGAGAACAAAACAACACCTAAATGGAAACCCAGTACATAAACCCCTTTAAAAAGCTGAAGCATTCTTAAAAACACGACAACCCCTCTGATATTATTGAGATATAATTTTCAGTAACAGACATTAAATATGAAACCCTATAAAAATAATTCCTTTAACTCAGTGTGTTAACGAAAATTTCGAAAAAATACACAACAACAGATAGCACCAATTCTATAAATTATCATCGATTCAATCGAATAGGGATACTAGTGTTACTCTCATGGAATACTTGTGATTGAATTATTTTAGTTAAATATAAATTGGAAGTCTCTAATAATTTGAAAAAAGAAATATTATAAAGAAATTATAATGTAAATATGAAATTCACTTTGCTTGAAAATAAGGTTTCCTAAAGTGACGAATTCTAGAGTTTTTGGTAATTGTTACAAAAAGGGCTCAACTTTGTCAGAGATGATGTCTGAAGTAAACAAGCTACATAGTTTGTTCATCAAGGGTTTATTCTGTGTTTCCTAATAGCATTATCCGCGAAAACTTCGAAAAGCAGAAACCAAGTGCATAAGAATACAATTATTATGTTGAATTGAATTTTTAAAACAGAATAATACACGGTAAAACTTACCAAGTAAAATACAAACCCTAAATAACATGCGAATAATAATCCCATACCTAAATATATTGCCCAATGATGCGGTAGACGTGCTTTAATTACAACACTACCCAAGAATAGATTAATTGACACAACTGATATGGATATTAAATTAGCAACAATTGAAACTGGACTATAAAGAAGGCAGTAAAAGAAAGAGAAACAATTACAGACATTAAAATGCAAAAAATAAACCGTTGGTTATATTATACAAGAAAATGTAGTAAAACTTGAATGGACAGTAAAAAGATGAATGATTGCGACAATTATAAATCATACTGTGAAAAAAAACTAAAAACATTGATTGGCATGCTATTATGAAGAAAAATCAATGACAAATATTTACAAACAACAGATAACTACACAATAACTGTGATAGATGACGACGTTCGTGGTGAGGAAATGTGACTTGAAGCTACAAATGATAACACTTTCCAAACAAAAACAGGACTCGGAAATTGTACGAAATTTATTCGGTAAAAGTATATCATAGGGGTGGGTTTAAAGTACTCTACAAGTTATCCTATATGTAAATAGAAATATATATATAAACTTTGTAGCCCTACAGATCAATAAATTTCCCTTAAGCATTTAAGAGGAGCTACCTTAAATCTGATTAATTCATCTATAAACTCCGAGTAGGTCAACAAAGTAAGACAAAGACTAGAAAACTTTAGATCACTGTTTGTTGAAATATAAAAAGATGTATCAAATCAAACTGTTGATAGCTACATGATAGAAAAGCTGATATTCCGTACTAACCAACATCTACATGTCAAAGAATCTACTGTACCACGTTATAATGGCAACATTTATTAACGCAAGTTTCGCTCCTATTCAGGAGTAAACAAGAAACTGTACATTTTAATTGTTGACAGTGACAATCGTTCATTTTATACTTTTAACAAAATTTACTCGTTTTGATAAAATAGACCAATGAGGGAGGGGAGACGAAAATGTAATTTCATTTGATTCAAAATAAATTACCAAAATCATTATTATCACCGAATAATGGAACATGAGTTTAATTATTTAGTAAAGATTATAATAAAACTCAGTGACAAATTATCCAGAATGTAAAATAGTTATGTGTGGTAGCATGCATTGTTCATCCCTACCTTTCTGTAAATATACGAAAAGGTTAGTTTGTGCTTTAAAAGTAACAAAAAATAGATGTTTATTCTTTTTAAACAAAAAAATCAGTAGGCAATAATTGTACAAAAAATAGATTTCATATTCTTAAAAATGTGCAGTCGTTCCAATAAATAAGCGGACTAAGATTTTAGAAACTTTATTTCACAAAATTTACGTAAAATCAACCTTATCTCTTGCGAAACACTGCCCCAGCTATTCAAATACATTTCTCATATCTCACTCCCATTTGTTAGAAGCAGCCTTTAAAATCCCCAGAGGTCAGATTCTTTATTTGTCTTATCGTTTCACATTTTACTATATATCACTTGTTCTGTGATTTCAGCTTGATGTCAGCTTTTGGTTAGATGTCAACGACTTTAAGACTATTTCTAAACATAATTTCTCATTGCTGTGTAATCTACTAGAATGGTATTCACAGATATTTGTTCCATAATTCGACTTGAAATAAGCGACTGGAAAGCATAAGAGACCAAATATATTTCGTGTTTTCATCAACATGCCTCTTCAAAACTAATCGCCTTGGTAGCTCAGTTTATATATTTACTGCACAGAATATCTATAAACTATTTGAAATGAAGAGCTTAGAGGGCGAGACTCTAATTTAGGGACGAGCCAATCAGAAGCGTTTGAGCCATTTCAAGGTCACGGAGCCAAGTTTAACGCATGATGCTGACATACGATCGGTTTACGGCGGATTTTAGAGATGAGCTTATTATTGAAAGGCTACAAGAAATGGGACTACTACGAAGTTCTTGTATGTGTGACTGCGGTTCTGAAATGACTACAATGAAGTCTGAAGACCACCACGGCGAGATTATGTTCCGTTGTCCTTCATGTTGGAGGAAAAAGTCCGCTAGAACAGGGACTTTTTTTGCTCGATCGCGACTGAGGTTGAGACAAATCGTGATAATAGTTGCTAATTGGGTTATAAAGACACAAGTGACACTGGCTGCGGCTTTCGCAGATGTTACCGAGACTTCAGCAGTCCAATGTTATGAATACTGCCGTGATATATGCGCAGTTAAAATGACTAGCATACACCAATTATTTGGAGGAGTAGGACTTATCGTAGAGATAGATGAAACGGTTGTGAGAAAGAGAAAATACAACAGGGGACGTAGTGTAAAAGAAGATTGGGTAAGTAGCATTTTCGTAAATATGCTTAACAGGTACTTGGTATTTATGATAGATCAAGTCGTAAAGGACATTTCCAGAAAGTCACAAACCATCAAGCAAGAAGAATAATACCAATAATACAGGAATATGTACTGCCTGGTACCACGATATATACGGATGACTGGAGAGCATATAGATGTCTTCATCGACTTGGATACGACCACCACGTAGTAGTCCACAAACGTAATATCGTTGACCCAACAACCGGCGTTCATACGAACAACATTGAAGCCATGTGGTCACGATTAAAGGAATTTTTAAGACCATATCACGGCTTCAGAGGTCGACTATTATGGAGCCATATGGACGAATTTTTATACCGCATGCACTATGATTTTAAAACATCTGAACCTTTATCAAATCTTAACAAGTTTTTAAATCATATAAAAGAAGTATATCCACTGTAAATCTTTAGTTTCTTCTAATATATTTTTACTTTATACTGTCTTCTGATTGGCTCATATTCTCAAGGTCACTTAAGATTCGTTCAAAGGTCGTCCCTAAATTAGAGTCTCGCCTAAAGAAGACTTACTCAAACAGAAACTACAACTCAATAGTGAAGTTATCAGCAAAATTCTAACACATGGCTTACTTCATTGAACGTCATAGGCTGATCTACTACTCAGTTGGAAAACAGGAATAACCAAACCTCCATAACAAACATAATATATTATAGTAGTTATTTGCTTTTAGGTTTGAATTCTCTAGGACGGAATCAGTTGTACAAGTTTAACTGCCACCTTTCGTTTGGTTTCATAAGGAAATATAAATTTCTACTATCTGGTTAGTTTAGATTTACAATAAAATGTTCATGATCATCAACCAACCCGAATTGGAGGTATGAATGGTTAAGCGTATAATTTCAACCACTTAGCTTAAGATATGGGCCCAGTTACAAATAGTTGTTCAGTTTAAACATCCGGATGGTAAGATTAACTATTATACAATACGTGGTTTTAAAAGAAAAATGCATAACAGGCACCAGTTTAATACAGGAGTACTTAATCATCTCTGGACACGTTGCTCAGAAGAAGTCTTCCTTCAAAATAATCTATACAATCAAAGGAACTGCATCGAAAGGGCGGTCGAATCAAAATCTTATGCAGTGTTGAAGCGTTAGTGATCCACTAATTCAATCCAAAACACTGCGTGCAAAAATGATAAATTCAACCACTCATCCTTCCATGGACTTAATTCTCTTCTCCTGTATGCTTTGGTCTTGTTTCGTCTCATGATGTTGCGCTTTTTACAGTTATTATTATGCTTTACCGATCTTTCATGATTAATATTCAGTTGTTATTATTACTTTAACATCTCTCATTTTTCTTCATATTTGTCAAATGGACAATAATCTCTCACCTGCTTCGGTTTGGGCACCCGGGCAGTATCACAGCCGTCACACAAATCAATTGAGATTCGTGTGGCGCATATGTATTTGGTGCCTCTTTGTACCAATATCTATGTGTTTAAATAAAATAAAATAAAATAATAATCTCCCATATATTTGATCGGAAGATTATTTTCATCCTCTTATTCTTCTATAACTTTTCCATCATTACATAATCTCCTTTTGATATTTAAAATCTCGTATCATTTTATGAAGACCTCGACATCTGAGGGAAAACCCAGCATACAATGGACAACTCAGAACCAATTAGACGATTTGGACTTCGTAGATGACCTAACCCTCCTATCACATACACACGAACAAATGCAGATAAAGACAGCCAGCATAGCAGCAGTCTCTGCATCAGTAGGCCTCAAAATACTCAAAGGGAAAACCAAGGTCCTCAAATACAACACGGAGAACAGCAATCCAATCACTCTTGATGGCGAAACTCTGGAAGATGTGGAATCCTTCACATACCTGGGAAGCATCGTCGACAAACAAGGAGGTTCAGATGCAGACGTAAAGGCGAGGATTGGCAAAGCAAGAACAACATCCCTTCAATTGAAGAACATATGGAACTCAAAACAACTTTCAACCAATATCAAGGTCAGAATCTTCAATACCAACGTCAAGGCAGTTCTACTGTACGGAGCTGAAAGGCGGAGAACTACAACAATCACCATCAAGAAGGTACAAGTATTTATCAATAGCTGTCTACGCAAGATACTCAACATCCATTGGCCGGATATCATCAGCAACAGCCTTTTGTGGGAGAGAACCAACCAGCTTCCAGCGGAAGAGGAAATTAGGAAAAGACAATGGAAATGGATAGGACATACATTGAGGAAATCATCAAACTGCATTACGAGACAAGCGCTAACTTGGAATCCTGAAGGAAAGCGGAAAAGAGGAAGGCCAAAGAACACATTACGTCGGGAAATAGAAGCGGATATGAAACGGATGGATAAGAACTGGAAAGAGCTGGAAAGGATTGCCCAGGACAGGGTTGGATGGAGAATGCTGGTGAGCGGCCTATGCTCCTTTGCGAGGAGTAACAGGCGTAAGTAAGTAATCATTTTATGATGTAATCTCATATATTTTTTATATATTTGTATATTTATTAAATGACTACAAATACTAAGGTAAAGCTTGAGTATATGAGTTAATCGAAAATTTTCTTCACTGAATTCTCGTTACTTTCAGACTATATTTATTTAACTATAACTTATTGTAGGTTTCACACATCTTGAACAAAGAACAACGTGCTAGAGTTGTTATGTTCTCAGAACTAATTGGTTTAACTGTGAAGCTTTCATTGTCCCTCTGGATAACATTGTCAACACATGCTTTATGGAGAAATACATATAAGATAACAAAGATTCAAGTATTTTAAAAAAAAAAAGTAAAGTAACTTACAGAGAATTCTTAAATTCTGCCATAACTGATCTACTACTAGTAAATGTTAACAATGGAATAACAGCAAATGGCAGTTGAACACTCATTAGTACATTTAAGAAATCATTCATTCCAGTTAAATCTTCAATGCCTATTCCATAGATAATATATACATATATGTATGGCATAAGTAACAAATTAATCATAGATAGATAAATTAAACAATCGTCATAAAATATAAATTATTTTATCACCAGTTAAATTTTTATGCAAAATCAGTGAAAGAAGAGTGACTTATTCCATATCGGTTGATCAGTAAGTAATAACAACCGTTAACAACCCATTAAATTGTAATGTGACTTTACGTTTTAGTAACTTGACATTGTATATTGTACTTTAACATCAGGTAGCTGAATATAGTCAACAGCAAAACCTTGGACCTAGGTTTCGTGTGATTCGGCACCTGTCAGCAAGATATATCTGTAATGTTGAGAGAACGAATGATCCCTCATGGATTGAGGAATTACACAAATATGACATTCTTCACTACTCAGTGATTACTCAGATTTAGATACTACAGTCGTACAGGAGACTAATAGCGGCCTGAATAGTTTGGTGGTAATTTCTTAGAATATAAAGTTTAATGATTCGGGTTCGAATACACCAGGGAGTGTCAGTTTCTTTAAGATTACAGATATGACTTACTGACAATTGCCAACTAACAGGACCTAGGTTCAAAGTTTCCTGTCGATTAGTTCCGGCCACCTAACACTTTGGAATCCACGTTCCACGTTAGCCGAGCATATCTAAAATATTGGAAGAGTTCATGTTCTCAATAGGATGCGAACTCATATAAATGAATCATAAATACGATCCACATTATCTTAGATTACTTTTTTAAAAGTGTAGTTACAAGGACAGGTTTTAGTTTCATAAAATGTGAATTCTTCGGGAATCCAGTAATTAAGTAAAAAATTGATTGCTCAAACTGAAATAGAATGAGCAACATTCGAACATACAACTCAAAGTGCATTACCAGTCAAGTATCAAGCCACCGCTAAAAAGATCACCGAATGGTCATAAATTTAACAATCTATTTCGATTAAAGTATACAAATAAAATAAAAATACAGGATAAAATTTAATGTTATAATTTCAGAATAGTTCAAGAATACATATCGAGTTCTACATTGGTATAGTTTCTACGGATATCGAACCATCGGAATGTTTTGGAAAGATTTTCAGAAATAACACATTATGCGACTAACTGAACATAAAACAAAAAGCAATCTAGAATTAATCCCGATAATTTTGACTTCAAGTCATATGAGTCTTTAATCATATTATGTAAGTTAAGCTATAGTTGCTTTAATATGTTGCTTAGATATTTCGATAATGCATATGTTGGTGTGTTGGTGAAGTCTACTATAGATCTTAAAGGGATATCTGGTTTAAGAATTTTAGGTAAACCATAAAACCATGAAGTATTACATGATTCGGGATACAGAGCAAATCTAGGATTTTAACTATAGTTATTAAGGTAACTAACATAATAATAGAAAATAAATTGTATCTACTTTTTCAACTAAATATTAAAACTACCAAGGTTAAAATATGACTTATCAACCAAGCAAAAGTACAAATAAGCATAAGTTGCACAAAATAGAGATATTATGAAAAAGAATATATAAAGTTGTTTTTGGCTTTTTGAAATGTTCCACTTATCAACAATACATTTCAATAAGCTTACTTGTAATTTTTGACAAAAGTCTAATCTATGAAAGCTAGTTGAAACGAAACAAGTATGAATAAAGGCCCTGTAATGAACATTTTACATAGTCTACATTAAAATTTAAAATTACGGGCAATTTCAAATGCATGCATAAAAAAGTACCACTTTACGAATGTGAATATATATAAATTACCTCTAAAAACAGTCGTTAAAATGGTGGGCAAAATAGCTATAGAACGCGTTATTAACACTCGTTGCCAGCGTTTCCATTTCAAGTTTAAAAAACCTTCCATAGCAAACTGTCCAGAATATGTTCCAGTCATTGTAGACGACTGCCCAGCAGCCAATAAACCGATAGCCCAAATAAAAAGACACGCGAGACCAAACTCACAACCTAGAAATATTCCCTTGATGATAAGATTTGTTTAGAAATAAAACATAAAAGAATATTCATTATGATAAAGGTAGAGAATAGTAAGTAAACTAAATGTTTATAATTATAACGGGAAAAAAACAAATAGATTAGTTAAGTAAGCGAAGAAAATATTTAAAGCATCAATTATTTAGCATGTTATATACCAAATAGTCTGTACTTTAACGTTTACCTAAAACACTTTCGCGTTATTATAAACACTCATTATGTCATGAAAAATTCCTGTTGGATACTAACTATTTAAAATCATAACTCAGAGGAGTAGAAAATTTGTAAAATGGATCTCCCCAATTTAAATTTTAATCCACAATGTAGTAATATTGCACATACACATGCAGTTTAATCAACGTTAGCTAGAAAGTTTTGCGCTGAAAACTAAGTTGATTAAATAATAAATACAATCAATATTAGTAGTACATACTGACTACCAATAAAATAAATTACACTGTCAATCAGTGCTTTCACTAATTAGAATCGAGTTGTTTTAACCTCATGAAGACCAATTTGAAAGACTATACAACTACTTATTCCAACCATTGAGTTTAAGTTTTTTATCAAAGTAACCAACTAGAAAATAAGTATACATATATATGACTATAAAAATAGGGAATCAATATCATCCCTGTAATGACATGTTGAAATATGAGACGAATATGTATTTTATTCTGTAATCAGAATATTTACAAATTTCAACAATTTCATGAATCTATTAATCAAACAGTGAGAAATAACCGCAGTATTAATAGTAATTATCGATGTAACCATGAAATCGACCGTTGAAATAATGTTAAGTAACCAGACTACTATTCTCTACTTGCTATGTAAATCGGCAATAATATTCATTTACAAAAGTAAGAATAACCTGTAAATCTATAGTTGAAGTTCAACTGATTTTTTTATACACCTAAATAAATACAATCAATATGTTGTATTAGATATACTCTATATTCTTTAATCAACAAATAAATTAACGTGGTTAACAGAATTAGTGAATTCTTTAGATCTGAGTGAGTGAACTAGATTTCAACTTATTGTTACTGAACTGGGTAAACAGAAACATTTAGTCATAACAACATAAACAATAGAGATCTGTTCACCTAACTCAAAACATATTTTTATTTTTCAACCACAATAATTCAACACTAATGTCACCACGTTTGCCAAATTCAGTCTGACTAATTGTCCATTAAACCCAAATACAAATAGCCATTCCAATTCAAAATCCAGAACTATGTGTACAAAATAAATAGGTTCAAACGCTTCTCCTACCATGGACAACGTCAAATCCAATCAATCAGTAGTAATCGTAACCACAGCATGATATAATCTCATTAACGTACATACAACACTTCGTAGTCAAATATAATTGTCGTGATTATTTCTATTCAAATATATTATTATTATTATTGATAATAATAATAATTTCAATATCGATTTCTATGCATTGGTTGTTTGAATCTTCCCGTTGATGTTTAGGACTGTAAGTTATCAGTCTCTTTTGGTACATGTACATCCTGTGACGATCACCACGGTATTTACACCAAGTCACAAACGTTCTAATTATCATTGCTTCAACATCTCTACTACTCTCACAAACAAATGATTGATATACTCACCACTCACCCCACTTCTTTCGTCCACATCGAATTCATACTGTGGTGTGTGCTACTTATATAGACATAAGTAGTATATGATATTAGTCGTGAACAGAATGTCTGGCAGCAGAGAGACAAGACAATCGAGCGGTAAAGAATGGAAGCAGAATGAAATTTGTGTGAAAAATGCAAGAACAATGAAGTCTGAGTCATTTTGAGACAAGTGATAGACATTTTCCAAATTAAGCATTTACTATATGATTGTTAGATTTTATTAATAAGTCCTATAATTTTGTGTCAAATACATCCGATTGTCCCCACCCGTGTTCTGTTCACTACAATACAAATTTATACACAATATACACTAAACATTTGGTCCGATTCGTAATTACATGAATATTTCTCTCATACACATTTATTCTCATCATTAATCTCACAATTTCATTTAGAATTCAATATTGGTCACCTCAACATTAACAAATTGATGTTATTTTACTATCCGACATTCACACGCTATAACTCTAAACCACATACTTCACCTTAAATCTGGTCACCTTTTCGGATTACTAATTTGAACATATATAATTGTAGAACCCGCAGAGGATTTGTTGAAATCAATATTCTTCGCTCATATATTAGTATTTTAAAATGACGGGAATTTTTATATATTTAAGTGAGAATAATAGTCAGTTTACGGAGTCGGTTTCTGAACACAATAAAAGCGATAAATTTTGCTTACTCAACACAACTAATACGGAACTGATGATATAGAATGTTTAAAAAGATAAATTGTCTCAATCGAAATATTCATTGAATAGAAATTATAATCAAATATAAGGCTTTTTCATATCATAATCCAAAGCGACTAAGTGAATACAATCTCATACACGAAATTATACTTATACCCTAAGTATCAATCATGCCTACCTAGTTCCCCAAAAATGACTGTGTGAAAATTTTCTAAACAACTCAATAATTATATTTAGGTTTAGAAGTTAGTAACTCCAGTCCCGAGCCCGGGTAAAGGAGGAGGGTTGGGCATGGGTTAACGACCCCATCCTGTAGAAAACTAACTCGCTAAAAAAACGCCAACCACAAAAAATAACTCAAACCATTTAAACTCTGCCCTGGGAGTTGGAAGGTCTTCGTTTAGAAGAAATATGACGCCTCAGGGTGAAAGCCGAGTTCCTTCGGAAGCCATGAAGCCTATGCACCTTCTAACAACCAGAGCAACAATTTTTATAAGTACATGGAACATCCGGACAATGTGGATTCCGTAAGGATCGGTCGTGCACAGACCAAATTACGACACTACGGATCATCGTCGAACAATGAATTGAGTGGAACTCGTCACTGTACGTCAACTTCATTGATTATGAGAAGGTATTTGACAGTTTGGATAGTAGAACGTAATGGAAACTTCTTCGACACTATGGAGTTCCTGAGGAGATTGTCAATATTATCCGGAACTCATACGACGGACTACAGTGCAAAGTAGTGAGTGCATGGAGGACAGCTGACAGTCGCATTCCAAGTAAGAACCGGAGTCAGACAAGGCTGTCTACTCTCTCCCTTCCTCTTTCTTCTGGTGGTTGACTGGATTATGAAGACCTCGACATCTGAGGGAAAACCCAGCATACAATGGACAACTCAGAACCAATTAGACGATTTGGACTTCGTAGATGACCTAACCCTCCTATCACATACACACGAACAAATGCAGATAAAGACAGCCAGCATAGCAGCAGTCTCTGCATCAGTAGGCCTCAAAATACTCAAAGGGAAAACCAAGGTCCTCAAATACAACACGGAGAACAGCAATCCAATCACTCTTGATGGCGAAACTCTGGAAGATGTGGAATCCTTCACATACCTGGGAAGCATCGTCGACAAACAAGGAGGTTCAGATGCAGACGTAAAGGCGAGGATTGGCAAAGCAAGAACAACATCCCTTCAATTGAAGAACATATGGAACTCAAAACAACTTTCAACCAATATCAAGGTCAGAATCTTCAATACCAACGTCAAGGCAGTTCTACTGTACGGAGCTGAAAGGCGGAGAACTACAACAATCACCATCAAGAAGGTACAAGTATTTATCAATAGCTGTCTACGCAAGATACTCAACATCCATTGGCCGGATATCATCAGCAACAGCCTTTTGTGGGAGAGAACCAACCAGCTTCCAGCGGAAGAGGAAATTAGGAAAAGACAATGGAAATGGATAGGACATACATTGAGGAAATCATCAAACTGCATTACGAGACAAGCGCTAACTTGGAATCCTGAAGGAAAGCGGAAAAGAGGAAGGCCAAAGAACACATTACGTCGGGAAATAGAAGCGGATATGAAACGGATGGATAAGAACTGGAAAGAGCTGGAAAGGATTGCCCAGGACAGGGTTGGATGGAGAATGCTGGTGAGCGGCCTATGCTCCTTTGCGAGGAGTAACAGGCGAAAGTAAGTAAGTTAGAGGTTAGTAGTAGAATACGGAATACGCGTTTCTTACAAAATGTGACTTGTTAATTGGATATACTTGGTTTTTAAAATCCCAAGAACAATGCGTTTTACACATTGTTCCACAAGAACTCCCCTTACACTGATTTCTATGACAGCGTATAACAATATAATCATAAGTAAAGTAATTGTTAGTACAGTAACTCAACTTACTCCTGTGTACAAATCAACACTATTTGGATCAAAACTGGAAGCCTGAAAAAAAAAGAAAATACAGCAAATTTTTAAACTACTTTAGATTATGGTGTAACTCAAACGCATGCCAAAATCACAAAATCAACGTCAACATTAATAACATTAATACATAACTACACAAACCATCTCTGTCAAAAATTACTACTTGACATGAAACTGATTAGAAAACTACGAACGACAGGAGTTTAGTGAAAGATAATTACATGGATTATGTTATCGATTAAGATATTCAAAATCGGTTAAACAAGAGTTGTACACCGTGGGGGTCAATCATCGCCTACCTCAACGTGCGGTGTCTACCTGTCCGAGGGTAGAATGAAAGGAGGTTGGGGGAGATTAAGTCAAGACGTAGCACCAGTCCGTGAAGTGAATGACTGTTGGATTGAGCCATCTCAACAAATGCATACATCCTGGTTAGGGTTCGCCCAATTATTGTTATCAATGGCTAGAGACGTTGGATGATACGGTCAAAATGCGCCGCAGTGGCATAGATGCATTCACTCGCGATCTTTCCTTCAATACTAAGTTTCACAATTATTTTTTTTATTCTGTAAACTCATTCCTCCTCAAATTATATTGTTTATGTTTAATCTTTTATACTACCACTGATACTATGACTACTTATACTACTCTGGAGTTTGTCATGGTAGTTTGATTTCGCTGTTCTAATATGATGATGAACCGATACAAATATGTGCTAGGTTCTACATTGAACATGAGTGACTGAGTACATTGCGAGGTGATTGGTCGTCGATTATAAATAAAGATTTGAAGTAATGTAACTTAAAATCAAATTTAATAGCGTAAATTCGTTACCTTCATTTAAATTTTGAGCTCAGTACTAACTAATTTATCTTAGCATTTGATTTCATTAAGTTATTCTGAAAACTAATTTTGAATCTCACTTTTCTATTACCGTAGACATTACTTTTTTCCCATGCTTTTCATCCCTTGATTTTTCTGTCTCAAAGTATTGAAGCAACATAGATCGACAAAACATTTATGTTCTGTTAAAGACTGTTTACCTTTGACTGATCGATGTGATTGGATAATAATCAGCTATTCGTAAAACACAGGTCACTACTAACATTCTTACGGGGGGAGGAGTTTTTGAATTTTGTTTTAAACCCTGTTGTATTGTTAAACGCATATCATAATACAGTGCTCAAGAATTTAGTTTACTGATGTATGCAAATGACACGAATATTGGCAATAAAAAAGACAGACTTATAAAGAAATTACGCTAAATCGACCATAGAGTATAAGCATTTAATATCATATGCATTTGAGTTCGGGATGTTAGATAGACGATTTAATACAACGTTAAATATGAAATCTCAATATAGAAGTTACACAAAAACAATCTTTATTGTTTCTATAGTATAATTTTTATGGAGATTATTAAATTCTTTCAGTTTGCATCACGATAGACCTTAGTTAAACCACTTAAAAACCAGGAAGCACTTCAAAACCGTTTCGTCCTAGTATGAGATTCCTCAGCAGTGAATAGCCACGGCATAGTAGTCAAGAATTAAATCAATTACCTTCATTCTCACTAGTGAACACTTAAACTCTAAACCATTGAGCTGAAATATAACGTATACATCTCCAAGCCCAATCGATTCGCGATATCGTGTGACCGCAATCCATTGCCTGATGTGGATAACTGTCTTGCACTGGAGATGGTTGAACTATACTAGCGACGGCTCTTCTTATGAATACGATCCCCCTCCATACCAGTACACTCTAAATATCTATAACTTACTGTAAAACATATTCTGGTACCAGAAATGCGCAAGTTCCGCTTTTATTTCGAATAAACCTTTGGCAACCTGATCAAACTTAAAGCTCACTAATCTCATCAACTGCGCAAATATCAAAATGAATGCTCATATTTTAGAGTTGCTTCGAGTGACTGGTTAACAAGATATACCACCTTACGATATATCACGTAGTTAATGCGAACTGCATACGGAACTACACACAATGATTAGTACATCATTTTATTATCTGTCATCTGGAGGAACGAGGGGCAATCACAATGGTATTCATCCATCAAATATATTATACGGTAGAAAGCAAATTCATGTGAGTAAAACTGATTAAACATGTTTATGGATAAAGAAAAATGATAGCTAATTACCACTGAAGACTGTAACTACTTACATGTTAAGTATACATACAACGGGGATTTACTGCAATACTGGGCAGCTTGTACTAAAAATTCTTTACTGTAATCAGATAAACGGTACCACACAGAGCGATTATTACTACTATTATTTCAAAAAGTAAAGCGCTTATTTATGATCACAATTATATTAAAATCTATTCTCGTCATATGAATACTTAATTGAGTGAAATCTGAAGACTTCGTGACAAACACACATACTGACACAGCGTTGAGAGGTTATACATTAGCACACCAAACAATATAAATCAAACGATTAGAAAAAAAGCAGTGAAACAATTAGCATACAAAGCTGTTTTTATAGTTAGTTTATACTGAATATATGTCAAAGTGGAAAAACGCAAAATATACACATATCGATTACTAATTACAATCACGGCTAATGATCAACTTGAAAAAATATCGAACGACTCAATAAAGTGGAAATACGAACCTTTTAATAGATTTTAGGGCAGTTCACTACATGTTTGCTAATATCGAATACTGTTTCTACTTAATAAGTTTTAATACACCCTGTAAGTAATAATATATTACTTAAGCTTCTAGAAATTCACATTATTTCTCCTTCTGCGTAAATCAAGTGCTTTGATCCTTTATTCAGATTTGCACTTCCTACCATATGCACGAAATTCTATGTATTTCACTATAAATGAGGTGTAACTCATAACCAAATGCAGCACAAAATCTTACGTTTTGATAGCTAGATTTACGGGTCTTGAAAAGATTTCACAGTACTGAGTTATAGTTAAAAATCCGAATCTTTGTTGTTGTGTAATTAATTTGGCCTAGAACTTGAATCCATAAATAACTTTGACAATGCCGGTAACGAGACGTATTGAGATCACAGACAAACAAGATGAATTAAACAAAACAGAATATCAAAATCCATTATCTCCTTCGTTTAAGGTGAACTCAATTATGTTTGAAGACTATCACTTTCATAATGACAAACTCTGTAACAGGTTATTAAAAATCAGACATGCACCATATGACCTTTAAGGACCCGGACGAAATTGGTGAGACACCCGGAATTCAATCTAAAAGCATAACTACTGATGCTGCAACGGTAAAGCAATATACCAACAAAGATATGGACGATGCAAATGAACTTAAAACAGAGAAATCCGTCAGATCATTATATACAACCGTTGGACTGTTTGAGATTTAAATTCTTAAATTCTATGGAATACTTCTTAAATTCTGAACGTTCATGAAACGATTTAGGGTGAATATCGCAGACGCGGATGGTAACGACGCACAATGACTAATGCACCTATTATACTACACTAAAGAACTTGCTCATTAAGCAACAGATCATTATGTTTTATTGCCAGAAAATGAGTACATCAAGGTCATGAATACTTTCATAACCAGTTTGACAAGCTGTATGATACTATAGAGGCATTTCTTGCTGAGCTGTCAATCAATCCATCATTAGAAAAGGATAAGGTAACAGAATTAAAGAGCTTAATATAACAAATGACTAACCGTAAGATAGCTTTGTCCCAAATCAAACGAAATGCGACATACTAACTATGGATAAATAAGTCCATAATGGTATTGAATGCTAAACTACAATCTTAGATCGTAAAAATAACATGTTTACACAATAAATATATATATTAATTTATTTATAACAAACTATCCAATGCTCAATTTATTCGAAATTATCATGTCAAACCTTGGTAACGATACCTAATTTTACTCAATTTCTACTATCTCAGCATTTAGCATGAAATTTCTTTATGTTTATTAAAGTAATAATCAATCAATATCTCACAAGAAACTTATTATTATTATTTTCAGAATTTAACATCTATTGAAGTACTTAAAATTTCTAAACAATTCATAATCAACCTATTCATGATAAAGTATTAAAGGTTAACAATTATCTATGTCAGCAGAAAAAAAACAGTTACAAACTAAATGAACAATAGATATAATTCATCTACCCTACATCATCATTAATTGATTATTTCGCCTGTATTAAAAGATAACAGAATAACATATAGACCACACAAACAAAAAAGCAATATACACAGAAAATTCTTGTACTAACTAAAATTAACTGGGAGAATTATCAATATTAATATTCATCATAAATGAATAACTTTATTTACTGATAATTTCTGATTACTTCGCTTAATGACCCAACACCCATTCTATTTAGTACTTGTAAAACTTTCGATAACTTTAATTACTCTCAAATAACACCTTTCCGTCTATGAATTTATAGCCAATACTTGAAATATGTTGATAATGTTTGTGACTACATTATTAAATTATGCAACATCACTTCATTTCTATAGACTTTTACAATCGATATTTGAATGAATTTTAGTACTCTTCTATTTTACTAAATACTGAATATAAAGAAATACGTATAAATAGATTGTATAGCTTAAGGAAATGATATGGAAAAAAATTTTCCTTGATAACACGCCTTTATTCTTTGCAATCTGCCCTATATGATTTGTTAAGTTAACTAGGATAATTAAGTGAAATGAGATAAAAGTATAATCATCTGTGTGATTTAGTAAATTTTCCATTAACTGATGATATTAAATTTAAGCTGACAAAGAAATTAACATCAAATTATCAATGAAAAATTGACCAAATATAGACAAATATCTAAGGGTGTTAGATTTCAAAAGTAGGATTCAACGCGGTTAACAAGCTATGATGCATTTTCATATAAACTGATTATGAAATGCAAGGCCATTACAGAGGTTTTAAACAAAGGCATTAGATATAGACTATAGGGGCAATATATGATTGTAAAAATCAGTAACAAAAATTATATATGGAAATTATATTTGAAACAATCCCAGAGATTGACATTTAAACAATCTCTTTGATGATCTTGATTTCGACTATTACACTGAAGAAGTCCAGACAAGCTTGCTGGATGATACATTGGAATTATTTAAATTTCAATCACTGAGATTAGTTCAAACATAATTTTCACATACAACGACTTTACTATAATCGGCCCCCAAATTTTGTCAAACTATTCGTTCTAATATTGACGAATATTTGCATAAATCAGTAACAAATAGTTAGAAGTTTGCCAACAACTAGCCAAAATAATGTTGATTAACTAGAAAGACTCATTTCATACACATAGTTCCCTCTATTATCTTAAACAGAGAAAGAACGAAGACTGGTGGAGAATAATATGAATCCATTTTATTTTGTTAGGTTCTCATCAGCTGCTTACAACCTACAATATTTGAAAACCAACGCTATTACAGATATTAGCATACTTATACATAAGAGGGTGATCAAAGATGAATATATGTATCATGATGTAGCAAAGATTTCAATAGAGTTAATAAGGTTATAAAAATTTTTGTTTCAGATAAATAAAGTTTGGGACGGAAAGTTCCAGAACATTGAAATAGTGATCGGAACTCATTGAGTTAACAAACATTAGATGATTAAGTAATGAAGCACCTGGAAATAGATTAATGGCAATAAAGAAGGATATGAATTGCAATCAGTCAGTTATGAATTGAAGAAAGATGACAATGATGTATTTTAAACTTCCGAGAGTTGAAACAATGAATGACGTAATAAATAAAAAAGGAGGGTTTAATGTTACCAGAACAAAGAAAGATTTATTAACGCCTCTTTTCGGATACATAGATCTGGTTTTAGAGGTTTGATTGCTATTGCTTATGCAAATTTCTAAATTTCGGAGTTTGATTGTATGTTAATCACCTTGAAAGACATCAGTGTATCGACTTCATGTCCTGTGTCAAGGAGATGTCTTGCGATAGCACTGCTGAATGCTTTTAATCCATTTGATCTTAAACCTTTCTGAATATGTTCTTTGAATCGGACGTAGGCTCTCCTTTCTGTTCTGCCAATGTAACTGCTTTGGCAGATACATGTAAATTTGTATACACAGTTAGTGGTAACATGAAAGGGATACCTATTGACCTTTGTATCAAAGAACATGTTGTTTTGGACAGGACAATCAGTTTAGCTGCGGATGTCTCTAAACCAGTAGATATTTCAATATCCGTTATTTAGACTAAATTCATCTCAACAACATTGCAATAAAAGCTATAAACTTGAAAATATAACAATAATGTAATTGATAAACAAAAAACTTACAGCATTTGTAAAACGAATAGGAATTTTACCTTCAAGAGTGCAATTCTCAATCTAAAAAAGCATACCAGAAAAATAACCAGAAATTAAGAACAGGCAGGGTAATTTTGTCAAAGATAAATGGGGTTCATTAACTTAATCAATGCTAAAGTGATAAGTTGAAACAATCTAATTGTTATTAGGTAACTTTTAGGGAAAAAATCTTTAGTTTGACTTATTATTACTGAATAAAGTTGTACATATTTATTGAATAGATGTAGTAAACAATGGTTACGTTACCTTACAAGTCCGATTGATATTAACTTGCTAAACAACATAATATCAAGCACACGTAAATATCAATGAATAAAATTGTCATAATTCATAAATATTATAATGAATATATATATTTGCCATGATCGAAATGCTGTACATAACTTTCCAATGAAAGTCAGACCCAACTGTAGACGTTAATTTGACATGATGGTCAAATTTGTTCATTTAAAACGACCCAACTAAACTACATTGATTTTAATATTTGTACACTGACGTCCTACCATGCCGCACAAATCAGCTAGATGGATGTAAGACCATAATTATCACGTTTCATGCTACATGGTGAAATCGTTTTGTAAACTGTATAAAGATACGGCAACATTATGGGGTTTTTAACGAATAAGCAACCGTTTTATTGACATAAACTTTTTACAGACAAAATGGTTTATAAAAGGTCGGACATAAGGAATAATATAACTTGATTTGTCCCACAGATTTTTAGGGCAGCGATTAGGTTTGAAAATAATGAAGTTAGTATGATAAGTACTACTCCTAAAAAGGCCGTATGAGACTGGCCTCAAGTAGTTGTTAGTCGGGAACGTTGGTGGCTCTTTGAAGTTGATGAAATCACCAATACATTGATGGCCATGCCAAAAAAATGTTAAATCAGTGATATATATATATAAGAAAAATATCAAAACAAAATATAACCTACCACTTGTTTAACATTTTTACCATAAAACCCGGCACCAAATACTGATACAACAAATATATTTATCATAAGAGAAACGAATAATGCAATGGTTGATTCAATGAAGTAATACATGTTCGCTTCACGAACCTACAAACAACCCCCCCCCCACAACAGAATAAAAATACAATTTAAAACAAAAACATAACACTAGCAACGAGAAATTAGAAATTAATTTTCTATGTATAACTAGAAAAATAATGAAGAGAGAGTATAAAATAAATTCGACACAAAAAATTTATACGTGAAAAAGGGTCACACAAACGAACATCTATGACAGACGCATACTAAATGGTGTTTTATTTTGATACTCATTAGCATTATAATCACGAAAACCATAAAATATATCCCCATCTTATGAGTGATTTACTGTTGTTGTTGTTATCTTTGCTCTACGTATATTTATTTTAAGTAATAACTCGATAGCTAAATGTTGTATTGAAATCAATGAAATTGTGATGATTTCATAAATTTACAATTCAAGTGAAATAAACTTTTTAACCCTATCACGCTAAAATGAAAAATAGAATGCTCCTGGAACTATCAACCTAAGAGTTAGCCTCATACTTTAAATGAACTGAAAAAAGTTAGTACATACTGACTAAATGTATAACTGCATCGGTGAGAATAATTAATATGACAAATATTGATTTACTTCGATTTCTTTATATACACTAACATTAATTTACATTACCTGAACTTTAAATTTTTCAATACAAAGTACTCCAATACAAGCTTGAAAAATAGAATTTTTTATCCTCATATGTTGGAATATTGAAATCGAAAGGAAAATTATAATGACTACATCCATTTTTAGTGTATTTAACTGAAAGTAATTATTTGCACTATAAACAAGTTATAATTAAAAGACACTTATATGTTAATTCCGGTGAACTCAGTAATTCGTACCTTATAATAATGGATAACTTACAATGTTCTATGCTATTACCTGATTTAAAAACAAAATACTGAATATTTACACGCTTAGTCCTTAACCAACTAATATTATTTTTGCAGTTCGTCTCATTCAATCCGTTCACCCACCCCAAAAGCACAACTATAGCAGTGTTCTAAAACGGCACATAATATTGACCCTATTGGTGAAATAGTATTTTTCGAACTCTACATTCTAATATTTGATACCGTTAAAATCAAAGTCTACTTACTAATTCATATTTGCTAAAAATATTAATGTTTAACATTTATTCATACAACCTATAGAATTATCAGTTATTTACAATAATATAAATAAATAGGCCATTAAGTACACTATCCTAAAAAAATTACGATAAATGTGGTGTGAAACAAATTACTGAAAGGTTGCATAATAATGAAATACGAATTTTAAAAAATAATAAATTATACAGATCAAATAGAAATTTTACTTAGACGGACTACATTCGACTCAAAATTACGCTTTATTATTTGTCGAGGAAACAATCTTCTGTATTGAATAATTTATTGGTAACACTTCAAACAATTAAATCACAGGAACCATAGAACCTAATCTAGCGAGTAAAAATATTTATATCCTTCATTTAGAAGCATCACACAACTGACTGATCACTTATCCGCTTTCCTACTGAGCCTTAACATATAAAACTTGGTGCAGGAGATTCACTACATTTCATGTGAAACAGGACGAAGTTAATGAATTTCGTGTTTGAAGACTGCACTAAATAATTGATAGTCTCCACTGTACTCGAAGAAACGTCAGATTTTATCACCACTTGTTCATTTACGCCTCAAATCCAAGCAATCTGCCTAAGACAACGTTAATCAGAAACAGAGAGGAGCCAAACATTCTCAATTAGGAGACTAGGTTTTACAGGCACAGAGCAGTGCTAATGTCACCGTGTTATGCACCCGAACTTTTACAACCGGACTGAAATCATGACTGCATCCAAGTCGACTAGAATCGGCATGAATAACTCTACTTCTCAAGTATACGTAACTTTGCCCTATCTCCTACGCCATCTTACTAACTCCCAGATATTTTAGAGAAATCTTGGATATCAATGTTGAGCATAGGTAATTAATGAGCAAGTTTCTTTTCTATTGTTGCTCAAAAGAACAAATTCATAACCGAAATTACTACGAAATGGAAATACAATGCTACCAAAAACCCCAGCATCTCTAATGTAAACCACCAGCGGACAAACCAAAATCAGAATCAGATTTCAATGCCCACCATCTTGTTTATATTGGATACGACTTCTACATTCATAAATTCTTTGAAACGATCAATGTGCACGTGACTTCGAATCTATAGCATTCTGACGAAGTGATTACCATCAAAATACCTAAACTGGATTTATTTAGTTAAAAGAAAACTAGTACCAGTCTTAGATTGCCCTACTGACTTTAGTTTACAGCACTTAATTGGGTAACATCTTATTTCATCCCTTCAATTATCAATTCTTTTTCATCGCTACTACTTCTTATCTGAGTTATACTCTTCTAGTCAACATAACTTTTAAAGCCATCAGTACATAACTTTTGTCACTAACTTAACATTTCTAAAACCCTGACTTCATACGTTTCAAAATTTCCTTCCAGACTATTTACACTAGTTAACATATAAATAATCAACTGCATAAACAGTTCTTATAATTTTGATACATTTATTGCCTAACTTTATTCGCCTTCATCAACAACGAGTTTTCTGTTAAGAAGATATACAGTAAATATGTTTTTTTAAAGAATTAATACTGTTATTTCTAGATTATAAGCAGCTGTGTAAAATCCATGAAATAATTGAATTCAGATTATTCCGATAAGATTGTTGTTCTTAAAAGTAACTGATATATCATAGAAATTAATTTGAAAATGCCTTGTTGAAAAGTACACACAGATTAAGTAAAGACAATCATTCGACACACCATACAGTATTAACAATATATGTTTAATGAAACATAAATCATAGGAAAAATTACGAACGTACCAAAGATGGATTATTTCGATCTATATCACGTGATTTAACAAGAGCAGAATGTAAATAAAAATTATGAGGCATAACAACAGCACCGAGGATACCAACAGCTTGTTCCAGCTCAGGCCAACCACAACCAGGGCAAGAAGGCACAAATAATCCGCGTAAAAGAGATAATTGATCGGGTTTTACAACAATATACTGAATGGAAAAAAATTAAATATGGAAATTATGTAGTTATTTTAATGACATCATTCTGTGAGTAAATAAATGAGAAGCAGCCATTTAATTTTGAAACACAAAAACAAATTTCAATTTTAAACTCGTAGATACGTTTGTGAAGATTTTCCGCCAAAAATGATATCAGCTTGAGAACGCTTGAAATTTAAGAAGCATTTAACGGTGGTTTCGTCATAATTTCTGACTCCTCGGCAAAACACACAGGTCTCGTGAATAGCACAGCTGTTTCACATCACAAAGCTATAATCCTATGGTTATATTAAGACAATGTAAAATAAAAAATGGAGTAACTACAGAAAACAGTTCTACAAAATGGATATTTTGTTAACTTTATGAAAAAATTCCTGCACGAATTCAAAATTAAGACAAAAACAGCCATTACGAATAAGAAAACATCTTACTTAGATCAGTTAGTCACAATTAATATAGTTTGGTACATACATGTATCAGGCAAAGTTTCCACAAGGCATCAGCACAGCAAAATGAAATTAACAAGATGAATATCAAAGTAGAAGTATCAGTGACAGTAAAGAACATCATAATACTGAATACACAAATGGATAGAATAGTAAGAGTTAATGTTTTCCTCTGTTCACCTATACATCAATAATTCTCACTGAATTCTATCCTTTCTAATCAGATTGTTTCGATTCGTCTATAAATGTACGGTATAGGTTATCAGGTTTTCATTATAAGACCCGAAACCTTTGTGAAAGATTTTACTTCCATTGAAGTTAATTAATTTTTGTAAAAATTTTACAGATCTTTTCTTTGTATTTATTTATTTATTATTTTAACACATAAGTATAGGTACAGGGAGGCACCAAATACATATGCGCCACACAAATCTCAATTGATTTGTGTGAGGGCTGTGATACTGCCCGGGTGCCCAAAATGATTTATTTGTGACATCCCAACGAATAGAAATGAGAATTTTTAATATTTCGTGAAATCATGTAAACCATTTCTTCAGAGTAAATAAATCTTATCTTCATATTCATTATCTTTTATGTATAGGTTAGTGTTTGTCTAAACGAAAGTTCACACAAAAAAAACCTTAGTAGAGAATAATTTTTCTTTTTAGGAGATTTTATACATTGTGATCCCTTGATTAATTTAAATAAAGAGAGAAGAACAAGATATGTAGAATAACATGGATTCATTATATTTCAGTTCCGAATAGTCTGGATTTACACTAGTAACGCTAACATAAATCAATAAAGTTTAGTTAGAAACAAAAGGAAGAAACGACATATTTAACATAATAATATTTATATGTTAAAGATGAAATCGCAAAAACATGAAAGCGAAGTTATTAATGATAATAAATACATAAATGAATAAAGTGAATTGTTTACATTCCTAGTAGATCAATACAATAAATGAATCTCCAAGGTTTCAAATTAGTTTCAAATGGATTTAGTGTATAATTTTATATTAGGAAATAATAATTAAACAAAAACTTTAACTATTATATCAAATTGAAAAGTGAAAATTTAGATTATGAAATAGTTTAAAGCATTTATCATTATACACTTAAAAGTAGATGGTTGTATAAAATCCCGACCGTTGTAGCTACCTTGACGTGGTGGTCAGGCTTGCCTATCGTGATGAAGCAACTGAATTATACTGGCTGGAACAACCGTTTCTCAACGTCCTAATATGCCAGACAGGTCGGTTGAAGAGCATTAAGACTAAAAGCAACAAAGTCAAGGTCTGAGAGCGAAGTCGTACTGCTGACTGTTTATTTATTTATTTTAACACATAAATATTGGTACAAGAAGGCACTAAATACATATGCGTCACACAAATCTCACTTGATATGTGTGAGGGCTGTGATACTGCCCGGGTGCCCAAACCGAAGCACTGACTGTACAGAGGTGTGACAGCAGTAAGGTGTTTCCTTTAGACAACCAGCATAACAGTGATGCTGTCTTCCCACAAGGATGGGTGGGGTTAGAATTGTTCGACCCTAAAAATGCACACCTCACCTTATCTCCAGTGGTCAGGTCTCAACAAGTACGGAGCTAACACGAAAATTACTCATAAAAAGGTCGTGTGTGACCGACCTCAAGCAGTTGTCCTTTGGGCATTGAGGTCACACTCTCAGGTCACTAAGACCACCTCTAATCCAATTTCCTTTTTAGGTACCTCCAGGAGAACCCCTCCATGTTGTGGGCAACTGATAAATGATAACTGCCCTCATACCTCCAACAGTACTCAAGACTGATTGTTTGTATAAAATGAAAATATCCTATTTTTATTAAGATATATTCAAAGTGTTTTGTTTTTATTTACATTGACTGTTTATTTGTGTTTCTGTTAATTATACTGTGTTGTTTTTTTTTTGTTTTCCAATTTGTTTACATTTCTTTCTTTCAATTAAATAGGACAAAATAGGAATTGTATTACGCTATTGATCTTTCGGTGGGTTTGTTTTAAAGGAGTTTTAATCTGATATGCCCACTAATTTGATTATTATTACAATAAGAAATTTCGCTACAAAAATTTATTTTTTGAGCGTAAATCAAGTTTGTTTTCCTGTATTCGAAAAACATCTTTTTCCGGAATTTTATTTGAAAAATACCTTTGAGAATTTTTATAAAAATCATGAAAACAAATGATAATTAAAAATATTTATATATAATATTAACTAACCTCATAACCAAATGTCACAGCCATAATAGTTATTAAAAGTCCAAAAAAGAACTCTAATTTACGTAAACCATATTTATCAAGAAATAAAAAAGTGAAAGTATCCAAAATAGTGATAAGTACACCAGCCCATAAAGGTATATAACCAAAACTTAATAAATTTATAGCTATAGCAGTACCAATCACTTCCTAGAATCAAACAAAAAAAAGAAATAAAATGGTTACAAGAAACTGCTTTGCTAACAACAACGATTGAGATTAAAACATTTAAACATATTAATTTTTATATCAACTTTATGTTGAAAATTCGAAAACACAATCACATAATATAATTCATAGGGTTCAACAAATACATTAGTACAATATATATTGCAAATTAAGCCGAGAAATTAGATAGTCAAAATTTTACCGTTAGTTTTTTGAAAAAAAACCAACTGAATGTTCAGACGTAGAAAGAGTAAACCAGGACTTTTGTGTCTGATTTTGAAAAATTTTATTCAGAATATCAAGAGAGTTTATCGTTTTATGGATATAGCCAAGAGAACTACATTCCTATATCTTCTGAAAGCTTACATAAACAATTAGGTCTTGTGAACAGCTCTCATTCAACCAACTATATTGAATACTACCCCCCAACGTCAGTAGTTTCGCATTTTTCCCAAATGTGTTTTTCATCACTGTGTGGACGGACCACGGGTGAGCTTGAGGAAGCTCTAAGAAGCTCAGAAAGAACTGAAGATATTCCATCTAATCATCTTTTGAAAGAACATTCCAGAATATCTACGTGTAGCTTTCCTATTGGAAAAACGCTAAAAACCCTTTTATGTAGATTGGATGACTATAATGATGACTTCGCTTTTACGAAAAACTATAAATACATGAGTTTTGTACCATATTTGACATTCACAAACTCGAAAACATATTCTTTATAACAGGGTTTAGGTATGAGCAAGTAGTTGGAACTCGAATACCTAACCCGCTAAACAATCACTCTTTTGTCTCACTGAGAAGTATAAAAACCTAAACTTATGTATTTTTGAGTGTCAATACGAAAAATGTTTTGGAGAGATCTACAATCAAACACTTTTGAGTTTAGGTCCTCGTTCAAACAAATGACTAACAACTGTAGGTAGCGGACCGTTACATAACATAATAAGTGGAAAAATGATAATGAAATCTTATACTGCAGAGAATTCTAATAAAATTCGTAACAAAATAAACACAGCTTACTTGCATATCTGACCCAATAATTGCAACTTCAACCATAAGCCATAGTATAATACGAGCCGATGTAGGATATTCATCATAGCATACTTCTGCCAAATGTCTACCTGACACTACACCCAAACGAGCAGCCAGACGTTGTAGAAATAATCCCATCAATGTAGCTAGGAGTAAAAGCCATAGAAGCTGAATGTCAGTTAGAAAAGAAAAACACGGTGCTTATAATAAACCGGTCAAATTTCTCACAATAAATATTGTTAACAAATAAGCTGTGTTACGGTAAAACTTGAATTAACAAATTTAGACGTTTAGACTGGTAATTTGAAATTTATATATTTGAATCCTGTCAATATTCAGATTTCCTTTTAACCACAAACATCATCCTTAAAAATAAAAAGGTAGTTCGCTAACCATCTAACATATATAATAAATAAAGCAGCGACTGCAGAAAAATGATGAACTACCTGCAGTCTCGACTAAAATAACAAAAAATCATATAAAACACAATAAGAAAGATTAGATTTTCTAATACCATACAATTACATGATTTTCGTGAAATACAAAATATTCCCGAACATAGTGAAGAAGCAGTAAGTAAACAATCGCGACCAGACAGGGACAAACACTGACAAGTGTTAATAAAAGGTCTGGTTTCCGATAACAGTAATTGGAATAGAAACACGTCATACACATTATAGACAAAGGTTAACGACCAATTAGAAAGTACCAGCAAGACTTTTGTTCATTGTCAACTGAATCAAGGTAGACGTAGTAAAAATAAACCCTATGATCTAAGTACAGATTAAAGAAAATCACATATTTAAAAGTTAAGAAGCTAGAGTTTCACCGAAAATAAGTCGAAATTCCAATATTTTATTGATGAGCTACAGATCCCGTATACGTTCATTCAGTTGATCAATTATTCCACTACCCACTGAATCCATTAAGTATCGATAACTTAAACTACAAGTTCAGGTACCTCGGGAGTGTCAATAACACCAATCTCTCTCAGACAACAGGAAAACAACTATGTACCACAATATATTCTTTGACGATTTAGAAAAGGATTTGATTTCATAATGACAAATCATATTTACTTCTTTTTAAATAGCCTAGTTCAATAATAAGATCAATCAGAACAAATTTTATAAAAACATAGTAATAACCTACTCTATAATTAGCGATTGCACCACTTTGCAAATCTGATTCTATATTTCCAGGATCCAGATAGGCAATACTCATTAAGAATCCAGGACCTGTGAACGTCCATAATCGTTGAAAACTGAACACGTTTCTCTCCTTTAACAGAAAACGCGGATACTATTATGATAAGAATTGAGACATAAATATTAATCGCTGAAAAATTCCCATTATATTAAAACACAATTTCACTGGTTGAAATCATGAATCCATTGAAGCTAGACCACCATGGAAAACCTGGAAGCACTGGACGGCCGTTTCGTCCTAGTATGGGACTACTCAGCAGTGCGCATCCACGATCACGCTCCTCGCGAATACTGTATAACTTTGCTTAATAAAACTGATTTCCCCTGCCGAAGTCCTTAGTCATTACAATAGTACCTCGTTGACCAAACCAAATTAAGTAAAGTAGGGTAAAATCTGCAACCTACTGGCTGAAAGTTGAGTGCTTCAATTTCTAAGACGGCACTCTTAGTTTAGAGCTAATAATCAATGTCTCTACCGTCAACCTAACACCGGTGATTAAACCCGACCATCAGTGAAAAATATTAGTTACTACTTCTGACTCAGTTGACTATACAAAACAATATTTGCCACGATATATTCAATAAAAATAACTGTTTAATATTTATTGATTGGTGTTTCATAAGGATGGAAGAGGAGTTTACTAACAATAATCGTAAAATGTGAAAAGAATGAAATGTTCCCCTACAGAACTTGGGCAAAATTATTTGGTTTAAAACTTGAGATGAAAGACAAAACCTAAAACTTTACTTTATACGAATTAACTAAAATTTACTTCACGTAGAAATATTTAGTAGAACATACTTAAAGATAAAACACTGAACATAAACAAGCAAGTATGATTTACTTACCATCGTATAAATTTACCAACAGATTCGGTTATCAGTACATTGACAATATAACAATCTCAAGATGTTATTACGATGGGGTGACTATAGTAGCAATACTACACTTCCACGCCCTTTTATCAAATAAGTCTGAATGAATATCAATGTAATTCTACTGGCACAAAATTAATCTAAAGATTTACTCAAATTTGTTTTCCGGATACACATTTATGGAATAAATCTTACATAAAACACACAAAAATAACCGGATTGGTCACATACCACGTGAACAGTGTACATGTCAAGCCATTTAATTAAGGCTAAATATGAACAAATTGTTCAACAGATATTTTAATCTCAACTAATCAACAATACAATTAAAGCAACCATAACAAAAATATAAAAAAATGCAGAATAAATAATCTCAATGAACAATAAGAGAAACGGATTTCAACTGTATGTATTACTTTGAACGGTTCGATTTTCGAGTGCATTAAATTTAATGCCACGAATTTACTGCTGAGTGTTGTAGGTATATCACCCTCAAACATATACTTAAACTTTATTACGTAAAATAGGGTCTCATTAAATTCACAGTACTGTTAATCTACATAGTTTTGTTAGTGCAATGAAGCTAGTACGTAATACCTTGAAAAAACCTCATACATTAAAACAACTCTCAAATAAGCGTTAATTACATTCATAAATTGAATTTTGTTTGTGAAAATTATGAGATTTTTGAAAATGATTGGCAAATGCAGGAGAAGATGACCAGTGTAGCTGCAGCCTCAGCAGCAGTAGGTCTCAATATACACAAAGGGAAAAGCAAGATTCTCCGATACAACACAACATGCACCAATCCAATTACAATTGACGGAGATTTGGAAGATGTAAAATCCTTTGCATATTTGGGCAGCATCATTGATGAACACAGTGGATCTGATGCACATGTGAAGGCACGGATTGGCAAAGCAAGAGCAGCATATTTACAACTGAAGAACATCTGGAACTCAAAACAACTATCAACCAACACCAAAGTCAGAATTTTCAATAAAATATCAAGATAGTTCTACTGTATGGGGCGGAAACCTGGAGAACTACAAAAACCATCATCCAGAAGATACAAGTGTTTATTAATAGCTGACTACGCAAAATACTTCGGATCCGTTGGCCAGACACTATCAACAACAACCTACTGTGGGAGAGAACAAACCAGATCCCAGTGGACGAATACATCAGGAAGAAACACTGGAAGTGGATAGGACACACATTGAGGAAAGCACCGAACTGCGTCACAAGACAAGCCCTCACATAGAATCCTCAAGGCCAAAGGAAAAGAGGAAGACCAAAGAACACATTACGCTGGGAAATGGAGATAGACATGAGGAAAATGAACAAGAAATGGATGGAACTAGAAAAGAAGGCCCAGGACAGAGTGGGCAGGAGAATGTTGATCGGTGGCCTATGCTACATTAGGAGTAACAGGCGTAGGTAAGTAATTTACTTCTTTAATGTATACGTTTAAACATTTAGCTAAAGATAAGCCTTATCTTTCCTAGATCGAAAACCATGAAGAGGTTAACTAAACCTAGTTATATATACACGAAGCCGTAACCTGATCGTTCAGAGAACTCTGTTTTAACTACTGGACAACAAAACTACCATAGACATGCAGGATTTCACGAACGCATTCCAATCAATACCTCATTTATAGGCTTGATTCATGTGCTTAGTGACCTCGTATTTTCTGGGTGCTTCTAGAATACATTCTCTACGCCTCATCAAGACTTCTTGATCTAGCTAGCAGAGCCGGGGACAACGGATTAGAATAGCCTGTCGTGTCACTGTATCTTGACCTTCGTTCCGTTTACCGAGTAAGGTGAACTCGTAATAGCATTCAGGCATATCATTTGGCGACGGTGGTTTTGGAAACATGGATCCTTCTAAACTTGAACTATTACTTGAGCAGCAACTGAAACTAATGCAGAAGTTGACAGATATCAAGATTTCTCCTCCCACACAGCCTAGCACATCTAATGCAACCAAAGCATCATCAGTAGACGGCATCGCAAATAGCGTTGCTGAGTTTCATTATGATCCTTATGCCAACGTTACTTCTTACATGTGGTTTCGGAGTTATGAAGACCTATTTAAATTTGATTTCTTGCTAATCAAGATGATGCATGAAAGGTTCGGCTGCTACTTCGAAAGTTGGGTACAAATGAGGTACTGTAATTTGATGATACCTTTGAACCCACGTGATCGCTTATTCTCAGACACAGTCCAGACATTAAGCCAACATTTTGGCGACAACTCATCATTGTTTAATACTCGTTATCGATATTTGAAGCTAATTATGAACGAAGACGATGATTTTCTTACGCATGTGGACATCGTCAACCGTGAATGAGAACGCTTTCGGTTGAAGTCTTTGTCTGAAGACCAGTTTAGAGCCATCATCTTCATTTGCAGCGTCCAGTCCCAAAAGTTCAGTGACACAAGAACACGGCTACTGTGTCGATTGGTTCAAGATCCTAAACTCACCCTTGGTGACACGGCCAATGAATATCAACGTCTCATTAATCTACAACGAGACACAACTATGATTCAGAGTGGTGGGTTTAGTCGATCTGAAGTACGAGTAGTGCAACAGACATTTAACCAGAATAAATGTGCAATTGCTACATCCAGTCCATCCCACTCCGGCTCAGTTCGACAGACTAAAACGAATGCCCCTGCTCCTTGCTGGCACTGTGGTGCATGGCACTATGTACGAAACTGCTCATTTAGGCAACATCGAGGCAGGGAGTGTACGGTCGTCGGTCATGAAGATGGGTTTTATCTTAAGAAGAAGCCAAACCGATCCAGAAGTACCAAAAAGACTTCCGAAATCCTGTACCATTTCATTGAGCTTAGTATCTTCATGTCGAAGCTCATCCCCAGGTGAGAGGAAATTGATTACCCTTAATATTAATGGACATCCGTTTAGATCGCAGATAGGCACGGCAACAGATGTCACCATTCTCTCACGTAAAGTTTGGACCAAAATAGTTCTCCCAAGAGCGTTTCTATCATTTTATAAATAAGCTGATTTATGTGTTCAGTGACCTCGTATTTTCTGGGTGCTTGTAGAATACATTCTCTACGCCTCATCAAGACTTCTTGATCAACACGCCTCCCCTTTTTAATAGCGTACTTTCCTGGGATCAACGTACATCTTGAGTGTTATTCGCTGCTGTCGGAGAGGCCACCTTCTGGAATGAAATTCAGCTTGTTGTTGAGCTTTTTCTCGTGTTTGGGGCTGCCGGTAAGTTGAAGGTATCAAGCAGGATGTCAAAAGGAAGATTTACTCCTGTTGATGGGCGGTTCGGGGATAGCTGTTTGCGTATCTGGTTCCGACGACGTGACCATCTATCGCCTCCTACCTCTAATTCGAGCATGACACAGTCTACTCTTCTGACCACTCGCGCTTCTATCCATGGACCATGGGTTGCTCAGTAGTCACAGTCAGTCAGTCAGCTGCAACGTAGAACCAGGCACATATATGCATCGGTCCAAGTTGCCATAACTCATTAGCACAACAACATGAACATCGGATTCATAGAAGTAGTCACATCAAAAGTAGTAGTATATAAAAGAAAGATTGTGTAAAAGGATATAATACAGGAAGAAAGAATTAGTTCGTGGAAAGAAAGATATGAAGCGATTTTAATCTCTTAGTTTAAGGGAAGACAAAGAGTGTATACACTTACGCCATTGTGATCGATTCTAAGCCATGTCACACAGTCTCCAGCCATTGGTTACGATAGTCGCGCAGACAACAACCAAGTAGATTGCATCTACCAACATGACTCAGACTAGAAGTTGGTGACTTCAAGCACTGAAGCCACGTATTGGTTTGGCCGCCCCTAACTTTCTTCCAACCAACCCCAACACTAGCCAGCATTGCGCGTCGTAGTAATCGGTGTTCAGACATACACAACGCGTGACCCAACCATCTCAGTCGCTGAAGATTTATAACCTCACCAACTGATTTACCATCATTTCATAATATCCTACGTCTAACCTCACTATTATTTACCTGGTGATCCCAGCAGATGCGAGCATTATTTCTAAGGCATCTGTAGTCAAATACTAGTAGCTTACGAGTATCCTCAACTATTAACGGCCACGCCTTGCAGCCGTAAAGTAAAACAGAAAGAACTGCCGCGCAGTGTACTTGTCCTTTTATTGATAGACGGATATCTCGCTAAAATTGGACCACCATACTGAAAGACCTCTGAGGTCAATCCATCTGGACCAGCTGCCCTTCCTCGTTTCGGATTAACTATAGCCTTTTGAACTTCAGTTAGAGATGGGGGACCTACTTCAATGTTCCATTCATACTGTCTGGGAATGATATGATTGTAATGCTTGTAGAGGTCTTGAATAACTGTGGAAAGTTGAAGGAATGATATTATTACCCGGGTTTTCTGTTTATCGGGACTCATCAACATGTTTTATGTACATCCATTTCCAGGTAACTGATCCATGCCACCCTGGATATTAAGATCCGTTTCATTCGTTGGGACTGAATTGTTTGATGTGTGATTAATTCATTACAGAACTAAACTAAATGAAATATAATCGGATTTATAGAATGCAAAAGATGGTCTACTCTTCATAAAATTAAAAGTATTAGGTCATTTATTTTATTGATTTCAATCCCCATCCCCATCCTCTGCGGGTTCTACAATTATATATGTTCAAATTAGTAATCCGAAAAGGCGACCAGATTTAAGGTGAAGTATGTGGTTTAGAGTTATAGCGTGTGAATGTCGGATAGTAAAATAACATCAATTTGTTAATGTTGAGGTGACAAGTATTGATGCAATCACGAATCGAACCAAATGTTTAGCGTATATTGTGTGCTATGTTTTCTCGTGTAAAAGTAGGTTAGAAGAAAGCTAGGGGTGGCCAGACTAAAACATGGCACAAATCCATGAAGTCACTGACAAGTGGACTGAGCCATGTTGGTAGGTGTAGACTACTTGGTTGGGATCCGTGAGGTGATAGCAACCGATGGTTAGAGATCTTGAATGACATGGCTCGAAATCGTTTGCAATCGCACAGGTGCATCCACTCTTTGTGTCCTCCCAAATTCTAATCTTCTGATGACAGTTCGCCATAAGCTCTCACTCGACCAGTTAGTTGTGTTCGAGTAGAGAGCCTTTGTAAGAATAATGTAGTTCTTTGGTACTCCTTCCAGTGACAAACACTGCCATAGAACCTCACGATCAACAGAGTCAAATGCCGCCATAAGGTCGAGAAATACTACGATTGTGGAGCGTCCGAATGTGTGTCTATGTTCTAGGACCTGACGTAGTGTGAATATCTGGTCTATACAACCACGTCCAGGTCGAAAACCAGCCTGATTTTCTCTAGTCTGCTCTTCACGAGCTTTGGTTAGACGTCGAAGTTTATTGAAGTTAATATTTTAGACACTATATTAGTCAAACTGATTCCTCTGTGATTGTCACAAGAGGACTTTTGTCCTTTCTTATAGACTGGCACAATCAGTGATTGAGACCAGTCAGATGGGATTACGTCCAGTTCCCAAATTCTATTCAAGACCTCAGTCAATATCACTGCTAATACTGGACCACCATCCTTAAAAATCTCAGGAGTAAACCTGTCAGGGCCTGCTGCTCTCCCTCGCTTCAGATTTCCTATAGCTTTTTCAACTTCGTAAAGAGTCGGAGGACTTACATTAATTTGCCATTCAGGTCGACTGGAGATCGTGAGAAACCGAAGTGTTGCTGAAGGCCAGTTGAACTGATCCCTAAAGTGTTCTGCCCATCGATCCAATCTCCTAGACTGAGAATGAATAATATGTCCATCTTTTTCTGAGATAGTTTTGCTAACAGTTGGGTTCCTAATACCGGTTTCCTTGACAAGTCTGGACAGTTGTCTGCTATTAACTATTGCCGCTTCCTTTTCCATCTCTCTTGCTTTCGCTACCCACCACTGTTCACGATCATCGTGTAGGCTTCTTGTCAGCTTACGCTTAACCGGACTCCGCTCTTCGTTATGTTCAGAGCCAGATGGAATGAGTTTTCGAGCATCTATCAGTGCGGTAGACGCTGCTGAGATCCAGTGTTTCGCCCTAACCTTGTGGTTTACCGTACTAGCAGATATCACTGCTGTTTCCACAGCTTTTCGGATATCATTCCATGCTGTCTCGTGGTGGGCATCACATATATGGCTGCCTAACGCCAGCGAGGCCACGGGAAGCAGCATCAGGGCTTCCAGATACACGAAGCGTAAATCGAGTTGGTTCGTTACTTTGACATGGTGAGTTCAAATAATTGACACTACTAGGTCCTGTGCGCACGTTTCCGAGACGCAGCACACATCGATGGCGCGAGATTCTAAAGTCCTAGCTAAGGAAGCCTGTTGTCCTATTTGGAACAGTGTTCGGACGTTGAAAGCTCCTACGTGTAGCTTGGAGCGTGGTTTCAAGAGACCGGGAATAACATTCCGCGTACTCGAATCGTTCGCACTAGCGGGGCGAGGTGATAAAGGGACGTAAGAAGGGTTGGTCGTGGAGATATGATAGTTATTAGGAGGTGTAGGAAGAATTTGAATGTGACCAACTTGGTCTCGTTTGCTGTTACGGGTATGAGGGCTGGTGTAACTTACCGGCTGCCCACACCGTGGAAGGGTATTTCTTGAAGGACCTGAAAAGGAAATCGGATTATTGTTGCTCTTAATGACCTGGGTGCGTGACCGCAGAGCCCAAGGGACAACTGCTTGAGGCCGGTCGCGCACGGCCTTTTTGTGGGAGGTTTTTAATGTGTTAGCTCCGTTCTTCAAAGAGCCTTACCGCCAGAGACGGAAATCCGTGGGGTAAGGTGAGGTGTGACATTTTTAGGGTCACTCTTTTCTAACCCCTTCGTTCCTTGTGAGAAGGCAGCATCGCTGCAGATGCTGGTTACTCGAGGGAAACACCTTACTGCTGTCACACCTCTGTACAGTCAGCAGTACGACTTCGCCCTCAGACCTTGGGTTGCTGCTTTTAGTCTTACCGTTCTCCAATGAACTATGCACTCAGATAGACCATATTGCCAGCAGTCATCGTTGGAGAGGGTCGATCGAAGGTTGTCGCTCATTCTGGAGTACCTGCTTGAACTCCTACCATGACCTAATACGAGCACGCATCTGCTTGCGCCTCACTGGACGCAAACAAGTCACACTAAAAAGACTCATTAGAACTGAATTGAGTAACGAGAAAAGCAAAAGTAGGTTCCAGGAACAACTGAGGTCACACTTATGTAGTTCTGAAAACGAGACTGACCCAGATGTTGCTTGGACAGTTATACAAGCAGCTGTGGAAACAGCAGTGACATCTACCAGTGATTTAAACCACAGGGATACAAAGAACCAATGGATTTCGTCAAGGTCTATTGCACTGATAGATTCTCGCAAACTCATCCCATCAGGTTCTGAATACGATGAAGAGCGTAAAGAAATCAGATCTAGGTTAAGCAAAAGTCTAAGGAATGATCGTGAGCAGTGGTGGGCAACGAAAGCAAAAGAGATGGAAAAGAAGGTGGCTATATGGAACACAAGACAACTCTACCGACTAATAAAAGAAACTGGAATTAATAAATCAAGTGTAAGTCAGACCATTTCGGAAAAAGACGACACTCTCATCTGCTCCCAGTCCAGACGCTTAGAACGATGGGCGGAACACTTTAAGGAGCAGTTTAGCTGGCCTTCAGCTACTCTACAACTACCCTCTATTCCCAGACAGTGTGAATGGAACATTGAAGTAGGTCCCCCATCTCTAACTGAAGTTCAAAAGGCTATAGTTAATCCGAAACGAGGAAGGGCAGCTGGTCCAGATGGATTGGCCCCAGAAGTCTTTCAGTATGGTGGTCCAATTTTAGCGAGATATCCGTCTATCAATAAAAGGACAAGTACACTGCGCGGCAGTTCTTTCTGTTTTACTTTACGGCTGCAAGGCGTGGCCGTTAATAGTTGAGGATACTCGTAAACTACTAGTATTTGACTACAGATGCCTTAGAAATAATGCTCGCATCTGCTGGGATCACCAGGTAAATAATAGTGAGGTTAGACGTAGGATATTATGAAATGATGGTAAATCAGTTGGTGAGGTTATAAATCTTCAGCGACTGAGATGGTTGGGTCACGCGTTGTGTATGTCTGAACACCGATTACTACGACGCGCAATGCTGGCTAGTGTTGGGGTTGGTTGGAAGAAAGTTAGGGGCGGCCAAACCAATACGTGGCTTCAGTGCTTGAAGTCACCAACTTCTAGTCTGAGTCATGTTGGTAGATGCAATCTACTTGGTTGTTGTCTGCGCGACTATCGTAACCAATGGCTGGAGACTGTGTGACATGGCTTAGAATCGATCACAATGGCGTAAGTGTATACACTCTTTGTCTTCCCTTAAACTAAGAGATTAAAATCGCTTCATATCTTTCTTTCCACGAACTAATTCTTTCTTCCTGTATTATATCCTTTTACACAATCTTTCTTTTATATACTACTACTTTTGATGTGACTACTTCTATGAATCCGATGTTCATGTTGTTGTGCTAATGAGTTATGGCAACTTGGACCGATGCATATATGTGCCTGGTTCTACGTTGCAGCTGACTGACTGACTGTGACTACTGAGCAACCCATGGTCCATGGATAGAAGCGCGAGTGGTCAGAAGAGTAGACTGTGTCATGCTCGAATTAGAGGTAGGAGGCGATAGATGGTCACGTCGTCGGAACCAGATACGCAAACAGCTATCCCCGAACCGCCCATCAACAGGAGTAAATCTTCCTTTTGACATCCTGCTTGATACCTTCAACTTACCGGCAGCCCCAAACACGAGAAAAAGCTCAACAACAAGCTGAATTTCATTCCAGAAGGTGGCCTCTCCGACAGCAGCGAATAACACTCAAGATGTACGTTGATCCCAGGAAAGTACGCTATTAAAAAGGGGAGGCGTGTTGATCAAGAAGTCTTGATGAGGCGTAGAGAATGTATTCTACAAGCACCCAGAAAATACGAGGTCACTGAACACATAAATCAGCTTATTTATAAAATGATAGAAACGCTCTTGGGAGAACTATTTTGGTCCAAACTTTACGTGAGAGAATGGTGACATCTGTTGCCGTGCCTATCTGCGATCTAAACGGATGTCCATTAATATTAAGGGTAATCAATTTCCTCTCACCTGGGGATGAGCTTCGACATGAAGATACTAAGCTCAATGAAATGGTACAGGATTTCGGAAGTCTTTTTGGTACTTCTGGATCGGTTTGGCTTCTTCTTAAGATAAAACCCATCTTCATGACCGACGACCGTACACTCCCTGCCTCGATGTTGCCTAAATGAGCAGTTTCGTACATAGTGCCATGCACCACAGTGCCAGCAAGGAGCAGGGGCATTCGTTTTAGTCTGTCGAACTGAGCCGGAGTGGGATGGACTGGATGTAGCAATTGCACATTTATTCTGGTTAAATGTCTGTTGCACTACTCGTACTTCAGATCGACTAAACCCACCACTCTGAATCATAGTTGTGTCTCGTTGTAGATTAATGAGACGTTGATATTCATTGGCCGTGTCACCAAGGGTGAGTTTAGGATCTTGAACCAATCGACACAGTAGCCGTGTTCTTGTGTCACTGAACTTTTGGGACTGGACGCTGCAAATGAAGATGATGGCTCTAAACTGGTCTTCAGACAAAGACTTCAACCGAAAGCGTTCTCATTCACGGTTGACGATGTCCACATGCGTAAGAAAATCATCGTCTTCGTTCATAATTAGCTTCAAATATCGATAACGAGTATTAAACAATGATGAGTTGTCGCCAAAATGTTGGCTTAATGTCTGGACTGTGTCTGAGAATAAGCGATCACGTGGGTTCAAAGGTATCATCAAATTACAGTACCTCATTTGTACCCAACTTTCGAAGTAGCAGCCGAACCTTTCATGCATCATCTTGATTAGCAAGAAATCAAATTTAAATAGGTCTTCATAACTCCGAAACCACATGTAAGAAGTAACGTTGGCATAAGGATCATAATGAAACTCAGCAACGCTATTTGCGATGCCGTCTACTGATGATGCTTTGGTTGCATTAGATGTGCTAGGCTGTGTGGGAGGAGAAATCTTGATATCTGTCAACTTCTGCATTAGTTTCAGTTGCTGCTCAAGTAATAGTTCAAGTTTAGAAGGATCCATGTTTCCAAAACCACCGTCGCCAAATGATATGCCTGAATGCTAATACGAGTTCACCTTACTCGGTAAACGGAACGAAGGTCAAGATACAGTGACACGACAGGCTATTCTAATCCGTTGTCCCCGGCTCTGCTAGCTAGATCAAGAAGTCTTGATGAGGCGTAGAGAATGTATTCTAGAAGCACCCAGAAAATACGAGGTCACTAAGCACATAAATCAAGCTTATTTAGAAAATGATAGAAACGCCCATGGGAGAGTCACAAAATAGCTTACTAAAAAATCCGTCAACCAATGAGTCTAGTCACTAGCGAATGCATGATAGCTTTCAGTATGGGGTTCTAAAGTTTGTCGAATCTCATTGAAATCATGAACTGTATGCTGAATTTAGACATAAGCACAGTTTGATGGAGGTTAAGTGTTTGTTCACGAAATTGCAAATCCTGGGTTTGATTCCAGTTTGCAGGATAAAGGATGAACAGTGTTGAGGAGCCCCACACTAGGGATTGAACGGCCGTACAGCGCCTCCAAGTTTTCAGTGGTGGTTTAAATTTGATAGGTTCAGATTTCAATGAAAATCATGATTCGTTAACTTTAAGCTTATACTCAAAGTAATAATAAAACAACAACAAACAATCGCAACCAGTCAAACGTAAAGCTGATAGGTTTAAAATGGCTATCCACGTAAAATGCGCTCTAACCAATGAGAGTATAACCAGATTGTTGGTCATTAGCCAGTGAGATACAAAAACAGTGGATGAACCCTGATTACTAATAAGTAATATAGTCATGAAATAAGAAAATAAGCATGCACTATTGAGGAGTTCGTAAGTAGTACAAAACAGCTCTAATATTTCTTGGTATTAGAATAGTTTACATCTAATATCAGTTCGAAATAACTGCGAATCCAATATTACACTTTATTTCTCTCCAGAATAATGTAAAAATGGAATTTCATTATCTAATAGTTAGAAATGCTTATAGCAACTCACGTTCAATTGAGTTTGCTCTCATCTAATTCGGTTATGTCCTTTTGTTAACTTATTAAACGGACAAAGTCATCTGCACTGTAATAACTTATTGTACCTTTATTATTGTTATGCTTGTATGAATAAGTATGCTTGAACATTGTTGACTGCCCACGCATATATTCATCCCGCTAACCTTATTATTAGCCACTTAATCGATTCGATAATCAATTCATTTTTCTATATATATATTTAACACTCTATTCATTAACGGTTCGCTGACTTATTCGCCTCTCTGCTCTGTGATTTGAGTTACTTGCTAATAAAACTGTAGTAGCTGCTTCTCTTTGCCTTCTGATTTCAAACACCGTTGAGGGATTATACGATAACAGTTACGAGGGTGATTGGTCCACGAAGAACAGCCTCTACATGTTACTCTGACAATCCAATTCAGAATCAAAGGAGAGAACTAATGGTGGTGGTCTGATGTTTAGATTGCTGAGCTACTTTTCACTCAAGTTACACATACTATTATCCGAATACGTTATTTTCCATTATTCTTCTTATGACCCCTACTATAGTTGTTGCCACCTTGACGTGGTGGTCGGGCTTGCCTATCGTGATGAAGCAATCTGAGCTATACTGGCTGGAACAACTGTTCCTCAAGGTCCTACCATGCCAGACAGGTCGGTTGAAGAGCGGTAAGACTAAAAGCAACGAAACCAAGGTCCGAAGTCGAAGTCGTACTGCTGACTGTACAGAAGTGTGACAGCAGTAAGGTGTTTCCTTCAGACAACCAGCATGACAGCGATGCTGCCTTCCCACAAGGAGGGGTGGGGTTAGAAAAGGTCGACCCTAAAAATGCACACCTCGCCTTATCCCACGGATATCCGTCTCCGGCGGTAAGGACTCAACAAGTACGGAGCTAACACAAAAATTACTCATAAAAAGGTCGTATTTGACCGACCTCAAGCAGCTGTCCCTTGGGCACTGCGGTCACGCTCTCAGGTCACTATGACCACCTCTAATCCAATTTCCTTTTCAGGTACCTCCAGCAGAACCCTTCCATGGTGTGGGCAACCGGGAAGTGATAACCGCCCTCATACCTCTAACAGCACTCAAGACTACTGTATTCATAGTCAACCTCCCTCTTCAATTCCTATTATTCCTCCTACATCGACTTTATACACTAAACTTCCTCTTTTAGCTTCCTCCTTAACTGTCACCACAGCCAACGATTCTAGTGCTCAAAACACTGTCACAGGTCTACTGAAACCTCGCTCCAAACTATACATCGGAGCCTTCAACGTAGGCACACTATGCCAAATCGGTCAGCAGGCTTCCTTGGCTAAAACCTTAGGATCTCGTACCATTGATGTATGCTGTGTCTCCGAAACACGCATACAGGATCCTAGCGTGGTCATTCACTTGACCTCACCTCGGCAAAACGGAGAGCCAACGAGACACACCCTCCGTGTATCTGGCGACCCGATGGCTAGTTCTCGTGGACTGGCAGGTGTAGGCATAGCACTTAGCATGAAGGCGGAACAAGCGCTATTAGAGTGGATCCCCGTAAACAGTCGTCTATGCGCTGTTCGGCTAAACGGCTCCGTAAGAACTCGGAAGGATAGGGACACACGTCGTTGCCTTTTCGTCGTTTCTGCTTACGCTCCCACTGACTGCAGCACGGATGAAGTGAAAGATGAATTTTACAGAAAGCTGTCTGAACTTCTTCAGAAAGCTAAACGTTCAGACATAGTACTCGTAGCAGGTGACTTTAATGCCCAGGTAGGTAGCTTAAACCAAGCAGAAAGACATTTAGGTGGGTATTTTGGTATTCTGGCACAGCGAACAGATAATGGTGATCGTCTGTTGCAACTATGCTCAGACAATCGTTTATTTTTAGCAAACACAAATTTTAAGCATAAGGAGAGACATCGTCTAACATGGCGACCCTCTGCACCAAACAAACGATGGACTCAAATAGACCATATTGCCATCAGTCATCGTTGGAGAGGGTCGATCGAAGGTTGTCGCTCATTCTGGAGTACCTGCTTGAACTCCTACCATGACCTAATACGAGCACGCATCTGCTTGCGCCTCACTGGACGCAAACAAGTCACACTAAAAAGACTCATTAGAACTGAATTGAGTAACGAGAAAAGCAAAAGTAGGTTCCAGGAACAACTGAGGTCACACTTATGTAGTTCTGAAAACGAGACTGACCCAGATGTTGCTTGGACAGTTATACAAGCAGCTGTGGAAACAGCAGTGACATCTACCAGTGATTTAAACCACAGGGATACAAAGAACCAATGGATTTCGTCAAGGTCTATTGCACTGATAGATTCTCGCAAACTCATCCCATCAGGTTCTGAATACGATGAAGAGCGTAAAGAAATCAGATCTAGGTTAAGTAAAAGTCTAAGGAATGATCGTGAGCAGTGGTGGGCAACGAAAGCAAAAGAGATGGAAAAGAAGGTGGCTATATGGAACACAAGACAACTCTACCGACTAATAAAAGAAACTGGAATTAATAAATCAAGTGTAAGTCAGACCATTTCGGAAAAAGACGACACTCTCATCTGCTCCCAGTCCAGACGCTTAGAACGATGGGCGGAACACTTTAAGGAGCAGTTTAGCTGGCCTTCAGCTACTCTACAACTACCCTCTATTCCCAGACAGTGTGAATGGAACATTGAAGTAGGTCCCCCATCTCTAACTGAAGTTCAAAAGGCTATAGTTAATCCGAAACGAGGAAGGGCAGCTGGTCCAGATGGATTGACCTCAGAGGTCTTTAAAGATGGTGGTCTAGTTTTAGCGATTAGATGGACTAATATTTTAGCTAAAATCTGGGAGTTAAACGTTATTCCATCTAACTGGTCACAATCACTTATCGTCCCAATATTTAAGAAAGGGTCAAAATCATCCTGTGACAACTACAGAGGGATTAGTTTGACTAATATAGTATTTAAAATACTAGCCTCGATAATTATCGGACGCCTAACTAAGACTCGTGAACTGCAAACACGTGAAAATCAGGCTGGTTTCAGACCTGTTCGTGGCTGCATCGACCACATATTCACCATTCGTCAGGTTCTAGAACACAGGCATACTTATCGGCGTCCGACAATGGTGGTCTTCCTTGACTTAAAAGCAGCGTTTGACTCTGTTGACCGAGAGGTTCTGTGGCAGTGTCTGTCATTGAAAGGCGTACCTCAGAAGTACATAAACCTTGTGAAGGCTCTTTACTTGAACACTACTAGTCGGGTCAGAGCCTATGGCGAACTGTCATCCGCTTTTGCAACCTCAAGTGGGGTCCGTCAAGGCTGTCCACTTTCTCCTTTTTTGTTTAACTTTATCATAGACATCCTGATGGAAATAACGCTCTCATCGACTGAATTCTCCGGCATTGATCTCCTACCAGGAGGTCCACTTATTGACTTATAATATACACATGATATAGTCCTGTTTGGTGAAGACGCTGATAAAATGCAGTCTTTTCGTAGCACTGAGCAACAATGCCAGGATGTTTGGGATGCGTTTCTCTCCCTCTAAATGCAAACTGTTGCTTCAGGACTGGCTTGCGTCAACACTTGAATTAAGGATAGGGAGTGAAGTAGTCGAGCGCGTTGATGACTTCACTTATCTTGGGAGTCTGATCAGCCCTAATCGGTTGGTGTCTGACGAAATCTCAGCACGGATTCGAAAAGCTCGCTTGGCCTTTGCCAACTTACGTCATCTATGGCGCAGGCGAGATATCTGTTTATCAATTAAGGGTCGAGTATACTGCGCGGCAGTTCGTTCCGTTCTACTATACGGCTGTGAAACATGGCCTTTGAGAGTAGAAGATACTCGTAAGTTACTAGTATTTGACCATAAGCAAATTGTTCATCATGGTTTTAGTGGTGGTCAGTATATGACATGGTGTCGTGGTATGAAAGAAAGCTGCAAAGGGCTAGCTTCTGTTGGTCCTTCACGACTCCCTGGTTGGGGTCCGAGAGACGGTGTAACGCAGTGGCTAGAGACGTTATCAGATATGGCTCAGAATAGAAGCCAGTGGCGATCGTGCTGTAACCTCTTACTTTCTTCATAAAAAGTGTTTATATCTTCCTTAACTGAAAGATCTCTTCTGATTGTACCTTTCCGTTTCCCCCACCATTGTTCTCTCTCTCCCTTTTTTTTTATAATTCCCCACGTTCATTACTTTTTTTTTCTCTTTTCTCCTTCCCTTCAAATTATCATTGTTTTGTGTGGCGCATATATATTTGGTGCCCCTCTGTACCAATATTTATGTGTTCAAATAAACAAATAAATATAAATAGTATTTGACCACAGGTGCCTTAGAAATAATGCTCGCATCTGCTGGGATTACCAGGTAAGTAATAGTGAGGTTAGACGCAGGGTACTAGGGAATGATGGTAAATCAGTTGATGAGGTTATGAATCTTCATCGACTGAGATGGTTAGGCCACGTTCTGCGTATGCCTGAACACCGATTACCACGACGCGCAATGCTGACTAGTGTTGGGGATAATTGGAAGAAAGTTAGGGGCGGCCAAACCAAAACGTGGCATCAGTGCTTGAAGTCACTAACTTCTAGTCTGAGCCATGTTGGTAGATTCAGACTACCTGGTTGGGGTCAGCGTGACTATCGTAACCAATGGTTGGAGACTCTTGGTGACATGGCTCAGAATCGATCACAATCGGGTAGGTGTATACACTCTGTCTTCTTTAAATTAAGAGATTAAAATCGCTTTATATCTTTCTTTCTAGGAACTAATTCTTTCTTCCTGTACTATCTCCTTATACACAATCTTTCTTCTATATATTACCACCACTGAATTAACTACTCCTATGAATCCGGTGTTCATCTTGTTGTGCTAATGCGGTATGGCAACTTGGACCGATGCATATACGTGCCTGGTCCTACGTTGCAGCTGACTGACTGACCTACTATAGTTATTCCCAATTTTTAGACGGTTATTTTGCTGATTTCTTTTTACTGAGTTACCGTTTGAGATAACGAGCATAATAGTTCACAATTTAAGCAAGAAATAATCTTCATTAGTTTAAATAGAAATACAAACTTTTCACACTAAAAGTACTAACAAATTCGATCAATGTTTGGAAATATGGGGACTATAGTAGCAATAATACAAACTCTGAAGCACAGTCGCTATGGAAGAAGTGGTCTAGTAATTAAAACACGGCTTGTGATCATTAGGTCTCAGATCCGAACTCTACTCGATTACCATCTGAGTAACAAGGTATTTACTAGCCTTTCAACAAAATGTATAAATCAAAACCAAGTACATAAATTTGAACCTGGTATATGATTCACATCCTTATTTGCAATCGATAATGGCTAAGAGAAAAAGTTATATTTAATAACGTCTCAAATGGTTCACGCGGTCGTTTAGATAGCTGAGGTACTAAATTAACAGAGAAATTATTGATATTAAAGTAAGGCCACCAACAGACTGACCTTGATTCCTTCAGTAAGTGTGGTGGTGCTGTGAACGACCATCAAATGGAATAGTTATGAAATGCGTTACTTAAAGCAATGCATAACCCGAAGTGAAACAGTAGGTAGCATAGGACGACATCGAAAAAAACGTCTGATATCTGCTGGGCCACGAAATAAAATCAGTCCATGAAATTACTGCCTACTGTTCCGAACTGTGCAGAAAGATACAGAGTTCATGATTAAGCTGCGAGATAATCGTCCTCTATGGTTGAAGACCTTCAGTGGCATGCCCGAATGTAGGTAGTAATGAAATAAATGTATTCACTCTTTGAAGCTCACTCTAGATGTTGAGTTTCAATATTCTCCTATATTTTCCACCTCAACCACTTTTGATATTATTTTGACTGAGCAGCTTTTTATGCTGGTTCTCTTTCAGTATGGTGATGAAGTGAGATAACATGAACCGACACCTATTTCTACTCAGCCTTAAGTTATTTATGAGTGAATCATAGAACATAAATGACCTAACTTACCCCGGGGTCTATATTGACACCAATTTTTCGAAAATCATCTGAAGGTGGAGAATGTCGTGGTCTGCGACTTTGATGCACTGAAATAAGTTGTATTGTCCTTGATTGATCAGAAAGTAGTGGAGTTCTGCCTTCGTTTTCCTCTTCATCTGTTCAAGAAATAATCATTAACTAAATAAAAAACTTACCTAAACAGAGATGCATAATTAACAGCGTTACACACACTAATGACCACGACAATGACTATGTGAACGGGTACGCTAAAATCAAAATATTCATATTCCCATGATCGAAACAAGGCAACATACTAATCAACGAAAATTCCGGGACAATAATAGGAATAATAACGGAATGAAGTGCATACACATAACATACAACTTTCTTTGAGCCTAGCACACGGTCAGTTATTCATTTACAACGTAAGACCAGGACATGTGCATCGGTCCAAGTTGTCATAACTCATTAGCACAACAAGATGAACACCGGATTCATAGTAGTTAATTCAGTTGTGGTAATATATAAAAGAAAGATTCTATATAAGGATATAGGAAGAAAAAATTAGTTCGTAGAAAGAAAGGTTAAAGTAATTTTAATCTCATCGTTTAGGAGTGCATACACCTACCCGATTGTGATCGATTCTGAGTCATGTTACCCAGAGTCTCCAACCACTAATTATAATAGTCACGTGGCCCCCATTCAAGTAGTCCACACCTACCAACAAGGCTCAGACCAGAAGTTAGTGACTTGGTTTGGTCACCACTAACTTATTTCCATCTGTTTCCAACACTAATCATCGTTACCCGCCATCGCAGTGGGTGGTTAGACATGTGTAATACCAACTATTTCAGTCGATGGAGATTCAAAACCTACTTACTTACTTACGCCTGTTACACCTCGTGAAGGAGCATAGGCCACCCACCAGCACTCTACATCCAACCTTAACCTAGTCAATCCTTTCCAGTTGTTTCCAGTTGCCATTCATCCTTTTCATATTTACTTCCATCTCCCAACCTAGTGTGTTCTTCGGACTTACTCTTTTCCGCTTCCCTTTAGGATTCCAAGTCAGGGTTTGCCTCGTGATGCAGCTTGGTGATTTAGGTAATGTATGTACTATCCACCCCCAACGTCTTTTCCTAATTTCCTTTTCATCTGGAAGCTGGTTTTTCCTCTCCCACAAAAGGCTGTTGCTGATGGCATCCAGTCAACGAATATTGAAAATCTTGAGCAGACATTTGTTTACAAATACTTGTACATTTTGATGGTTGTGGTGGTTCTCCGCGTTTCAGCTCCGTACAATCGAACTGTCTTGACGTTCGTATTAAAGATCCTGATTGCTAGTGGTTGACAGTTGTTTTGAGTCCTATATGTCGTTCAACTGTAGGAATGCTGTCCTTGCTTTGCCAATCCCCGCCTTTAAGTCTGCATCCGATCCTCGCTGTTCATCGATGATGCTGCTGATCAGGTAGGTGAAAGTTACCACCTGTCCCAGAGTTTCCCTATCAAGTTTGATTGGGTTGGAGTTTTCCGTGTTGTATTTGAGGATCTTGCTTTTTCTTTTGTACATAATGAGGCTTACTGATGCACAAACTGCTACTAAATTAGTTGCCTTTATCTGCATTTGTTCGGGTGTATGGAATGGAAAGAACAGGTCATCTGCAAAGTCCAAATCTTCTAATTGATTCTGAGTTGTATATTGTATTCCGTTCTTTCCCTCAGATGTTGAAGTCAACATAATCCAGTCCACCAGAAGAAAGAGGAAGGAGGAGAGTAGACAGCCTTGTATGACTCCGGTTCTTACTTGGAATACCTACGTTGGCTGTACACTATGCACGACTTCACAACCTCATCGACTAATTTACCATCATTTCATAATATCTTACGTCTAACCTCACTATTACTTACCTGGTGATCCCAGCAGATGCAAGCATTATTTCTAAGGCATCTGTGGTCAAATACTAGTAGCTTACGAGTATCCTCAACTATTAACGGCCACGCCTTGCAGCCGTAAAGTAAAACAGAAAGAACTGCCGCGCAGTGTACTTGTCCTTTTATTGATAGACGGATATTTCGCCTTCACATAGGTGGTGACGTAAGTTGGAAAAAGCTAAACGAGCTTTTCGAATCCGTGCTGAGATTTCGTCAGACACCAACCGATTAGAGCTGATCAGACTCCCAAGATAAGTGAAGTCATCAACGCGCTCGACTACTTCACTCCCTATCCTTAATTCAAGTGTTGACGCAAGCCAGTCCTGAAGCAACAGTTTGCATTTAGAGGGAGAGAAACGCATCCCAAACATCCTGGCATTGTTGCTCAGTGCTACGAAAAGACTGCATTTTATCAGCGTCTTCACCAAACAGGACTATATCATGTGTATATTATAAGTCAATAAGTGGACCTCCTGGTAGGAGATCAATGCCGGAGAATTCAGTCGATGAGAGCGTTATTTCCATCAGGATGTCTATGATAAAGTTAAACAAAAAAGGAGAAAGTGGACAGCCTTGACGGACCCCACTTGAGGTTGCAAAAGCGGATGACAGTTCGCCATAGGCTCTGACCCGACTAGTAGTGTTCAAGTAAAGAGCCTTCACAAGGTTTATGTACTTCTGAGGTACGCCTTTCAATGACAGACACTGCCACAGAACCTCTCGGTCAACAGAGTCAAACGCTGCTTTTAAGTCAAGGAAGACCACCATTGTCGGACGCCGATAAGTATGCCTGTGTTCTAGAACCTGACGAATGGTGAATATGTGGTCGATGCCGCCACAAACAGGTCTGAAGCCAGCTTGATTCTCTCGTGTTTTCAGTTCACGAGTCTTAGTCAAGCATCCGATAATTATTGAGACTATTGAGGCCGCTCTTCCTCGTTTCAGACAATCTATAGCCTTTTGAACTTCAGCTAGAGTCGAGGGACCTACTTCGATGTTCCGTTCGCGCTGTCCGGGAATGGTGGGTAGTTGCAGAGTAGCCGATGACCTAGCCCTCCTATCCAATACACACAAACAAATGCAGATAAAGACAGCCAGCATAGCAGCAGTCTCTGCATCAGTAGGCCTCAAAATACTCAAAGGGAAAACCAAGGTCCTCAAATACAACACGGAGAACAGCAATCCAATCACTCTTGATGGCGAAACTCTGGAAGATGTGGAATCCTTCACATACCTGGGAAGCATCGTCGACAAACAAGGAGGTTCAGATGCAGACGTAAAGGCGAGGATTGGCAAAGCAAGAACAACATCCCTTCAATTGAAGAACATATGGAACTCAAAACAACTTTCAACCAATATCAAGGTCAGAATCTTCAATACCAACGTCAAGGCAGTTCTACTGTACGGAGCTGAAAGGCGGAGAACTACAACAATCACCATCAAGAAGGTACAAGTATTTATCAATAGCTGTCTACGCAAGATACTCAACATCCATTGGCCGGATACCATCAGCAACAGCCTTTTGTGGGAGAGAACCAACCAGCTTCCAGCGGAAGAGGAAATTAGGAAAAGACAATGGAAATGGATAGGACATACATTGAGGAAATCATCAAACTGCATTACGAGACAAGCGCTAACTTGGAATCCTGAAGGAAAGCGGAAAAGAGGAAGGCCAAAGAACACATTACGTCGGGAAATAGAAGCGGATATGAAACGGATGGATAAGAACTGGAAAGAGCTGGAAAGGATTGCCCAGGACAGGGTTGGATGGAGAATGCTGGTGAGCGGCCTATGCTCCTTCACGAGGAGTAACAGGCAAAAGTAAGTAAGTAAGTAATGCTTATTTAACGTTCAGTACAGATAAACCATCTAAATCAGATTGCAAATGTAACTAGAAGTCAAAAAAGTGTAGCTACGTTAACGCGGACGTCGCGCAACCCGAGGACAAGTAACTTGGATTTGCTAGTAAATTTGATACAGACCAAGGAAGTTTACGACTGTATAAATAAACTTGACGAATTACGAGGTTGGAAAGCACCCCGTTTATCTGAACATAAATATTGGTACAAAGAGGCACTGAATAACAGTTTCCACATCTGACCTTCCAGGGGTTGAACTTCTACCGAAAGACTCACTTGTTCACTTAGAGTATGCCGATGACATAGTTCTATTTAGTGAAGACGCTGACAAAATGCAGGGTCTTGTGACCACTCTAAGCAACAATGCAGGCATGTTCGGGATGCGATTTTCTCCTTCAAAATGCAAAATGTTGCTTCAGGATAGGGTTGAACCGCCTCCCGAACTAGTGATAGGGAGTGAAGTAGTTCAGCGTGTCGACCGCTTCACTTATCTTGGAAGTCTCATCAGCCCTTGTGGTCTGGTGTGTGACGAAATCTCGGTACGGATACAAAAGGCTCGACTAGCTTTTGCCAACTTGCGTCATTTGTGGCGTAGGCGAGATATCTGTCTATCAACCAAAGGACGTGTTTACTGCGCAGCAGTTCGTTCCGTCCTACTTTATGGCAGTGAAACATGGCCGGTAAGAGTAGAGAACATTCGTAGGTTACTAGTATTCGACCATAGATGTCTTCGAAACATTGCTCGTATCTCCTGGGACCACCGAGTAAGTAACTCAGTTGTTAGGAAACGGGTACTAGGTAAGGATGGCAAATCAATTGATGAAGTAGTGAAACTCAATCAGTTGAGAAGGCTGAGACATGTGTTGCGCATGCCCGACCACCGACTGCCCCGACGTGCGATGTTTTATGGTGTAGGAGTAGGTTGGAGGAAAGCTAGGGGTGGCCAGACCAAAACATGGCACAAATCCATGAAGTCACTGACAAGTGGACTGAGCCATGTTGGTAGATGTAGACTACTTGGTTGGGATCCGTGAGGTGATAGCAACCGATGGTTAGAGATCTTGAATGACATGGCTCAAAATCGTTTGCAATCGCACAGGTGCATCCACTCTTTGTGTCCTCCCAAATTCTAATCTTCTGAGTTCTTCATGTCGTTTATTTTCTTTCCAAATCTATTCCACTGGATTATGCTCCTTAAATAACATCATCAAACCCTAATGTTCCCTATCACTACTTATACTTTCACTACCTCTACCACTATGGGATTTGAATCGATAACAGCATCTCTGTGCTAATGTGGTATGGCAACTCGAACTGGTGTAAGTACGTACGAAGTTCCACGTTGTTACTGACTGACTCATAACTCCGAAACCACATGTAAAAAGTAACGTTGGCATAAGGATCATAATGAAACTCAGCAAAGCTATTTGCGATGCCGTCTACTGATGATGCTTTGGTTGCATTAGATGTGCTAGGCTGTGTGGGAGGAGAAATCTTGATATCTGTCAACATAATCGTCACACACCAGACCACAAGTGCTGATGAGACTTCCAAGATAAGTGAAGCGGTCGACACGCTGAACTACTTCACTCCCTATCACTAGTTCGGGAGGCGGTTCAACCCTATCCTGAAGCAACATTTTGCATTTTGAAGGAGAAAATCGCATCCCGAACATGCCTGCATTGTTGCTTAGAGTGGTCACAAGACCCTGCATTTTGTCAGCGTCTTCACTAAATAGAACTATGTCATCGGCATATTCCAAGTCAACAAGCGGATCTCCCGATAGAAGTTCAACTCCTAGAAATTTAGACGAGGAAAGTGTCATCTCTAAAAGGACGTCAATAACAAAGTTAAACAAGAATGGAGAGAATGGACAGTCCTGACGAACACAACTTAGGGCAATCAATTCTGATGACAGTTCGCCATATGCTCTCACTCGACCAGTTAGTTGTGTTCGAGTAGAGAGCCTTTGTAAGAATAATGTACTTCTTTGGTACTCCTTCCAGTGACAAACACTGCCATAGAACCTCACGATCAACAGAGTCAAATGCTGCCATAAGGTCGAGAAATACTACGATTGTGGAGCGTCCGAATGTGTGTCTATGTTCTAGGACCTGACGTAGTGTGAATATCTGGTCTATACAACCACGTCCAGGTCGAAAACTAGCCTGATTTTCTCTAGTCTGCTCTTCACGAGCTTTGGTTAGACGTCGAAGTATTATTGAAGTTAATATTTTAGACACTATATTAGTCAAACTGATTCCTCTGTGATTGTCACAAGAGGACTTTTGTCCTTTCTTATAGACTGGCACAATCAGTGATTGAGACCAGTCAGATGGGATTACGTCCAGTTCCCAAATTCTATTCAAGACCTCAGTCAATATCACTGCTAATACTGGACCACCATCCTTAAAAATCTCAGGAGTAAACCTGTCAGGGCCTGCTGCTCTCCCTCGCTTCAGATTTCCTATAGCTTTTTCAACTTCGTAAAGAGTCGGAGGACTTACATTAATTTGCCATTCAGGTCGACTGGAGATCGTGAGAAACCGAAGTGTTGCTGAAGGCCAGTTGAACTGATCCCTAAAGTGTTCTGCCCATCGATCCAATCTCCTAGACTGAGAATGAATAATATGTCCATCTTTTTCTGAGATAGTTTTGCTAACAGTTGGGTTCCTAATACCGGTTTCCTTGACAAGTCTGGACAGTTGTCTGCTATTAACTATTGCCGCTTCCTTTTCCATCTCTCTTGCTTTCGCTACCCACCACTGTTCACGATCATCGTGTAGGCTTCTTGTCAGCTTACGCTTAACCGGACTCCGCTCTTCGTTATGTTCAGAGCCAGATGGAATGAGTTTTCGAGCATCTATCAGTGCGGTAGACGCTGCTGAGATCCAGTGTTTCGCCCTAACCTTGTGGTTTACCGTACTAGCAGATGTCACTGCTGTTTCCACAGCTTTTCGGATATCATTCCATGCTGTCTCGGGGTGGGCATCACTTACATGGCTGCCTTACTGTTTTTCTAGTTGTTCCTGAAATATACTCTTAGCTTGACGATCATTAAGTAGGACCCTAAGGGGTTTCCTTGTACCATCTTTCCTACGTCCAGTAAGACGCAGACAAATATACGCACGCACTAGAGCATGATCTGAATCTAAGCATATGCTCCAGAATAAGCGACAGTCTTCTATCGAGCCCCTCCATCGGTGGCTGATAGCGATGTGATCTATTTGGGTCCAACGTTGAGATGAATTAGGTGGTCGCCATGTCAAAAGATGTTTTTCCTTATACTTGAAGCTAGTGTCTGCAAGAAAGAGGCGGTTATCTGAGCATAGCTGCAACAGACGGTCGCCGTTATCTGTTCTTTTAGCCACGACACCATAAGGTCCACTCAGGTGTCTTTCTCTTTTGCTTAGTTTACCTACTTGAGCATTAGTCCCCAGCCACTATTACTACATCAGAGCGCCTAGCTTTTCGGAGAAGGTCGGAAAGCTTTCTGTAAAACTCATCTTTTACATCATCTGAGCTGCAGTCAGTGGGAGAGTATGCAGGGACGACGAAGAGGCAACGACGAGTGTCCCTATCTTTCCGAGTCCTTACTATTCCGTTTAGTCGGACATGGATTAATAAAAAAAACCGGAAGATGTTGAAGCGTAGGAAACACTTTTGGGACTTATTTTTGTCGACAGAACATGCATCATTTAAGTGTGAATATCAAAAAATCCGGAATATATGTAAAAAGACCATAGCTAAATTCTGTACTATTTACGAACGACAGTTGGTATATTATAGCTGTACTTGTCGGAAACGATTGTATACAAATGTTAAACGGCGAATAAAACGTAATGGTGGTATTCCCCCATTACTGTTACACACAAATTCAGATTTACTAGGTGAATCAGATCGGGCAAAAGCTGAGACATTTTCAAACTATTTTAGCGGAGTCTACTCTACATGTATTGTTACAAATACTTGTCCCAATCACACTGAGATATCATCCATGGGATATGTACATGTGACTGAGGAAACTGCTCCAATGATAACTAACCTCAAACCTTATAAGATACCAGGACCTGACGGGTTACATCCACGACTGCTGTCATTTGTTTTGGGCATTATTTCAAGACGTCCCCTTCACTAGCTCAACTCCCTAGAGACTGAAAAGACGCTATATTCAGTCCTATATTTAAGGATGGTCAGAGACAGATCGCATCTAACTACCAGCCTGTCAGTTTAACCAGCATAGTCGTTAAGTCAATTGAAAAGATAATTCGGGTTAAGTTACTAAGTCAAATAGATTCGCACAATCCGCTAACTCCCGAGCAAAATTATTATTTATTTATTTATTTAAACACATAAATATTGGTATAAGGGGGCACCAAATATATATGCGCCATACAAAACAATGAGAATTTAAAGAGAAGGGGAAAAAAGGTAAGGAATGTAGGAAATATATGTAAAAAAAAAGAACAAAAATAAGGGAAACGAAAAGGTACAATCGGAAGTAATCTTACAGTTAAGGAAGAAGCAACCACTCTTTACGAAGAAAGTAATAGAAGGTTACAGCAGGATCGCCACTGGCTTCTATTCTGAGCCATATCTGATAACGTCTCTAGCCACTGTGTTACACTATCTCTCGGACCCCAGCCAGGGAGTCGTGAAGGACCAACAGAAGCTAGCCCTTTGCAGCTTTCATACCACGATACCATGTCATATACTGACCACCTCTCTGCTTTTCCCAACCAGTCCCAGAGTCGGTAAATAATTCACGACGTGGAATTCTCTGAGACGACATTCGTAGAACATGTCCAAGCCACTGAAGTCGGTGTTTCAAGATGGTGACACCAATTGCATTATCGTCTCTGTGCCCGAACACACGATGCTGAACCTCTGCATTACTAACATGGTGTTGCCACTGAATGTCAGCAATCCTTCGGAGACAACGATGATCAAACACAGAGAGTCGTCTAACATCCTCAACTCGGAGAGGTCAGGTTTCACAAGCATAGAGCAAAACTGCTCTCACCGTCGCGTTGTAGATCCGACCTTTTACAGCCAGACTAACATCACGAAGGCTCCAAAGATGGCCCAGATTGGCATAAGCCGCTCTGGCTTTCACTATACGTGCATTGATCTCATCACTCACACCACCACCAGCACTTATACAGCTACCCAGATACACGAACTTCTCGACTACTTCTATCTGCTCACCATCCAGAGTGAGTACAGGATTAGAATCCTGCCAGTCTTGTAGAAGTACTTTGCACTTCGAAGGTGCAAAGCACATACCGTACCTACGGACACTGATTGTCAACTGATTAAGTGCGGATTGCATGGCTTGGGCATTCTCGCACAGTAAGACAATATCATCCGCATACTCAAGGTCGAGAGGTTTTTCTCCAGGCAACAGATCCACACCACCATTACTTACATCCATCAGAGCTGTTTCCAGAATGTCATCGATGGCAAAGTTGAAGAGGAATGGTGATATTGGGCAACCCTGCCTAACCCCACTGCTCGAATGAAATAATGGAGAAAGGTGGTTGTATGCCCTCACTCTGTCTGAGGTGTTTGTGTATAGGGCTTTTAGGATGTTAATAAACTTCTCAGGCACACCCTTCTTCAATAGACAATCCCAGAGAACAGTCCTATCCAACGAATCGAAGGCAGCCCTGATGTCAAGAAACACTACGATTGTTGGCCTTTGATAAGTATGGCGGTGTTCTAACATTTGGCGGAGGGTGAAGATATGATCAATACATCCTCGACCAGAACGAAACCCAGCCTGCTCCTCGCGAGTCAATCTTTCTCGGGTTTTGAACAACCTACGAAGTATGAAGAAGTCAATAGCTTGGACGCAATCGGAAGTAGACTTCTCGGTCCTTACACAAGCTTTGCCCAATTTCAGTATGTAACATTCTTCGTTTGTGGTCATACTCACGGTCACCCGGAGTAGACCGACGGGCTTCAATCAGTTGTAAGGAACCAGAAGAAACCCAGTGCTTATAAGAGGGACGTTTCGCGAACCCACAACAGAGTTTACCCGCCATTTTCATGGCGTCATGCAATTGCAACCAATGCTCATCTATATTTTTTGTGGAATGGTAGCTAGCCTAGAAGCTAGCTCGGTTCGGTACTTACTAGCAACAGAAGTTGCAACCAGCTTGCCAACATCAATCATTTGGTGGCGGTCATTTCGTTGTCCACTGAAAAGTAAGGTAAGATTGGCGCAGACCAGAGCATGGTCAGATTCCAGATAGGTACTCCGAAATGAGCGGCAGTCTTGTACACAACCACGCCAGCGGTAGCTGATCGCGATGTGATCAATCTGAGTTCAGGCTTGAGATGCAGAGGGAGGACGCCAGGTGGCACATCAGCGATGACTGTGCCGAAAGTTAGTGCTAGCCAGAAACAGGTTGTGGTCTGTGCATAGCTGCAGTAGACGTTCCCCGTTATCTGTCCTGAGACCAACAAGTCCCCATCGGCCACCTAAACGACTCTCTTCTGTGCCTAGACGCCCGACCTGAGCATTCAAGTCTCCGGCTAGTACTACAATATCTGTCGAACACACTTTCTGGAGAAGAACAGATAACTGGTGGTAGAATTCATCCGAGCAACATGGGTTTCGTTACAAGCGTTCAGGCTCAACTAACTTATCGCGAGAGAGAATTGGACAGCATCCTTAGATAACGGTCTGTCTGTCTATGTGATATTCATAGATTTTAGCAAAGCCTTTAACAAAGTTTCACACTTAGGTCTTATACAGAAGCTCTCGAGCTTCGGAATAACAGGTGCTATACAGGAATGGATGAGAAACTTTGTATGTGACCGCAGACAGAGAGTGAGGGTCAATGAAACGCTATCTGAATGGAAGCCAGTCAAAAGTGGTCTACCACAAGGCACCATCTTAGGCCCCCAACTTTTCCTTCCCTACGCTAATGAATCACCGCTGTTGCTCAAGTTGTCGACATTGTTGTTTGCGGATGATGTCAAAATCTGGGGAACAATAAGAAGTGAGGCTGGTCATTTTGATCTCCAAGCTGACTTAGACGAATTAGTTAGACGAGCTCAGTGTTGATTCTTAGAAGTTAATTCTAGGAAGAGTGTGCTCACGCACATCGGACACGGTAATAGTTACTATTATACTATTGATAGAACATCTTCCACGAGTTCAAGAACATAATAATAACATAATAAGTCATGACTTGAAAACAACTACGCACTGCAACGCAGCTACTGCCAAAGGTTTTCGTGCGTTATGGTCACTTCGCTGAGCATTCAAATGCTTTGACGAGGAAATGTTTCGAATTTTATATCCCACCTATGTGCCCCCAAATGCCCTGGTACGGCCGAGAGTGGGGAGAGTCCACTCTCCCTCTCGAAATGCTCTCACATGGCCACGCGTATATAGCCTCTGCCAGGGAAGTCCTACTCACTGCCTTCTCGCACCACGGGTGTTGTTTACGAAAATGAGAGGACGAAAAGCGAATGTCCGGCGCTTTAACCGGACCCCAAACCAATGGTGCACATGGGCTCCAGTATCCTGAAGGGACAAATGGCGTATGAACCAATCGTTGGTCACCGGCTACCATGGGACTGCATCTCCTCACGATGCTCAACTGCCTGGTGGGTCAGACGTTCAGGTCGAAGGCTCGGAGTGTAGCCCCCTAAGAAAACCACCTGCTTCGGTTTGGGCACCCGGGCAGTATCACAGCCCTCACACAAATCAATTGAGATTCGTGTGGCGTATATGTACTTGGTGCCTCCCTGTACCTATACTTATGGGCTAAAATAAATAGATAAATAAATAATCCCACCTATGTAAGATCACACTTAGGGTACTGTATCCAAGCTGCTAGCCCATGTCTGATAAAGGATACTAACTCACTTGAGCGTGTTCAACGTGTTGGGACAAAATGAGTGATCTTTTTAAGCTCCCTTATACTGAGCGTTAAAAACGCCTAAACCTCTTCCCCTTGTCTTATCGCAGGACTTGAGGTGACCTTATACTGGCATTCGTATCTTTAATTATGATTTGGGTGTTAATGTCTTATCTTTTTTCTCCCTCTAGCACTAATAATATCCGAGGTCATAGCAAGGAGGTTCACAAACTGTGATCTAATGAACTCAAAGTGTGATCCCGTTTTTATCATCGAGTAGTCAATGACAGGAACGCCTTACCTGAACAAGTGGTATCAGCCCCATCAGTGAATATTCTCAAGGAAAAGCTGGACCTTCATTGGAAGTCAATCTGTCAGGATTGACAAAGACTCACTAACGTACTATCCTTATTACTGACGACTGACTGAGACACAATACACACAGAAACCAAGCGAAGTACGTATTAATCAATTGGTTCAAATGGTTGTGCACGGAATATAAGAAGCTTTCGCTTAACGGGCTTCTGTGTCTAGTAGCAGTAGATCATTAATACCTCCAGGTAGGGACCTAGGTATATTAGCGATAGCAGAGGAAAAAGAAATTGGTAAATCATAGTAAGACATTATCTTTAGTCTTTAAGAATACGTCAAGTTGCCTCTTAAAGGACTCTTCCTCCCCTTGCCTTAATACTAAAGTCTCAATTGATTACTGCCAGTACAAGAGATTTTCAAGAATACTGTAGAAGACTTATAACTCCCAAAGGATTTTCAGTCACAGCGACCCATCCAAATAGTGCACTTCGCTTGCTATCAGTTATGAGTCTCTGAAGAGGACGCTTGCTTCTTAATAACTGTGGTTTAAAAGGGTTTTTATTTGAATAACGTTGATGTGAATGGATACTAAGTGGTACGAATCACCACTGAGAAAAAACCTAGGCTAACCTTGTTATTCCAAAGCACCAGTACAGTAAGAATTCAAAAATAACTACATTATAACCTGGACCTTGAGAATGTTAGAAGGTCATCAAGTGGATCCAATTGTTCAAATTGTTTTGAATAGAATAAAAAGAAGCTTTCGCTTAACGGGCTTCCGTGTCTAGTAGCAGTAGATCACCAATACCTCCAGGTAAGAACCTAGATTTATTAACGACAACAGAGCAAAAGAAATTGGTAAATCATAGTAAGATACTATCCTCAGTCCATAAGTATAGATCAAGTCGCCTCTTAAAGGACTCTTGAGAAGTTGCTTAGACTAGCTCGGCCGGGATAGAATTCCAGCGTTTGACAACTCTTAAGGAGTAAACGTTGTGCCTGCAGTCCGTTCTACTATGTTGTATCTCTAATTTCTGGGTGTTACCCCTTAGGTTAGTGTTGTGACTAAGCTTAAGTGTAGGTGTTTAAGAGGATGTCCAGAAGTGTTAAGGATACTGTAAGCCATTAGAAGGTCACCTCTAAGACGCCTGTACCCTAATGGGTAAAGGTTTAGTGACTAGAGGCTTGGATTTAAGTCCGCGAACTGATTCCGTGGCTCATTATTGGTTACGCTCTAGAGTGTCCTTATCTTTTTTGAGTAAGGGAGGATATACTATGTTTCCGTACTCTAAATGGGGACGGATAAAACTGTTGAAGATTATGTGGAAAGTTCTTCCGTCAAACTGACCAAGAATGCACTTCAATGTTACCAGTGCAAGGTTCGCTCGAAAAGCATTTCTGTCACAGTTAAAATAAGATTCCAAATCGTAGGGTACCAGCACTCCTAAATCTTTTTTCAACTTGGAGTACTTCTAGAGACGAGTTTCTTACGTTGTAACTTTAGCCCGCAACATGTCTCAGATGAACTATTTTACACTTTGAAGTGTTAAAGGTAAGTCCGTTTGTCGTCTGCCCAACTTTGAAGTCGAGTCAGATCGTCCTGAAGTGCCAGTGTATCCTCTTGGATGAGTATCTCTCTAGTGTCACATCGTCGGCAAAGGTAATGAGCCCGACGACACTTGTTGTGAAAGATCGTTTATATTGATCAAGAACTGAAGAGGTCCTAGTACTGAACCATGGGAGACCTCACTAGGACATCCCATAGCCTGAGAGAAAGTGAGGTTAACCCTGATCTTTAAATGTCGATTTTTTTGGAAATGAAGTGAGCCAATCAATTAAAGGTGATTTGATACCTAATCGTTTGGGCTCTTTGATAAGACATATATGGTTGATCCCATCAAATACTTTTAAGAAGTCAAGGTAAATGACGTCGACTTTCCCCTTGCGATCAAGGATGGTTGTCCATCTGTCCACCTCGATCAGCGGGTTGATTATACAAGAATGACACTTCCTGAAACCATGCTGTTGAGGTGGAAATAAGTTTAAGGATAATAAGTAATCATGTGTGCCGTCGCATACCAGGGACTCCATAATTTTTGAAAGTAAAGAGAGAATAGCTCGAAAGTTCGCTGCGTTGACCTCCTTTAAAAATTGGTGTGATGTGAGCCAGCTTTCAGATTTCCGGTATGTGCCTCGGCTTAGCTAGTGTGAGAACTCCACGCTAAACTCTAAGCTCCAAACCTTTCTGGACAGGAACATTGACTTGATTGTTCTTCATGAACTTCACCTGGATAGGAAGATAATGTTCTCTGTTATGGAAAGGTATATCTCATTCTTCGTTTCTTCAGAAACTGAAGAGCAAAAATATTAGTTATTAAGGGGAAAAACTAACAGTCGATCGGTTCACACATGTTAATCTTTGAAGTTGATTTTTTATTTGGGATCCACTATTCCGTTGGAACTGTTTACTGATCTAGTGAGCATTGCTTGTTTTTGTGAGGCATTCCAACAGTCAACTATTCGGTGAGATAAACTTCATATCATAAAATAGGAAATGACAATTACACTGTATCAAGCCATAATTGGCTGTGAATATGAGGGGCTGTAACTAATAAATTGGTAATAACTTAAGAATAGTAAGTCGTATAATGGTGTCTGATTAATCAAATGTAAGCTTACAACCAGAAAAACATAAATATACATAATTTGGTTACTCAATAGTTATAAAGTAAGAATATACATATAATAACAGTCCATAAATGATTCCTATCAGTAACCATCCATTTATTTAACACTCCTGAAGAACACGTTTTGGCTTGGTACAGAACAATAAATTTAGTGTGGATAGGGATTGGTTACACAGATTGACCACGACTCTGGTTCCCTGCAGAAAAATTTGGCTTTTTCGTGCGAAAGGTACACCACCTTGGGTTTGTAGTCGGTCAAGATGCTAAACGACCAGGCCCAGAAAATACTCAGGCAGTAATGGCTATGCCTGTACCGATGGATGTCTCCACACAGTGAGACTAGTTAGCCATCATGTAGCCTTTCTACCAAACCTTCATCGCTTACGTGCCCCATTAAAGAGTCTTCTGATGAGGAATATAAAATGGGATTGGTCTACAAATTGTCAAGCTGCTTTTGAGAAAATCAAAAACCACTGATTTCAGACCTGTTACTTACTCATCACGATCCATCTTTACCTATTTTAGCAGCATCAGACTATTTGCAATATGACAAGACATTAAGAAAAGTTAGGAGTTGTCTTCGCATCAAATGACTCAACCCTCAAGTTGAAAGAAAATTGCCATAATAATTGCTTCGACGGGACTCACTCATAACTGTCGGTTCGTGTATTACGTTTCGTGACATCCTTTCTTAATTCTCTCCGCCTCGACAGTCTTTCTATGGGGTCCTTAACTGTTGAGAGCGATAATTCGCATATGCTGAGATCACCAGGTAAGTAATAGTGAGGTTAGACGTAGGATATTATGAAATGATGGTAAATCAGTTGGTGAGGTTATAAATCTTCAGCGACTGAGATGGTTGGGTCACGCGTTGTGTGTGTCTGAACACCGATTACTACGACGCGCAATGTTGGCTAGTGTTGGGGATGGTTGGAAGAAAGTCAGGGCCGGCCAAACCAATACGTGGCTTCAGTGCTTGAAGTCACTAACTTCTAGTCTGAGCCATGTTGGTAGATGCAAGCTACTTGATTGTTGTCTGCGCGACTATCGTAACCAATGGCTGGAGACTGTGTGACATGGCTTAGAATCGATCACAATGGCGTAGGTGTATACACTCTTTGTCTTCCTTTAAACTATGAGATTAAAATCGCTCTATACCTTTATTGCTACGAACTTATTCTTTTTTCCTGCACTATATCCTTATGCGCCTGTTCCTACGTCGTAGCGATAATACACATTATATTTGTCATATTTGAAAAGAGAGTAATAATAATAGAATAACAATAATAAATCAGTTTCTGTGTAATTGAAAAGCATGTTGAATTAAGTTTATAGAAGGAAAGGAAGAAAAATGAGGGAATAGAAATAAGGGAGACGTACAGTATTCAAATAGTTTAATAGACATGTTTATGAACACAGAGCAGGAGTAAACGACTATGTAACGACAAATTAGTAGATAAAACGAAAAAATAAAAAATAATCGAGAAAAAACAACTTATTATTCCAGTAAGATATGACGCTAGAATAAATGGTTATGCAGTCATAGCTTGGAGTGATGCTCTGAAATTCTCAATTGAGTGAAAAAGATAACGAAGTATCAATATGTATGAGACAATCGCATTGTGAATTATTTGGTAGGATGTTATAAGTTGATTCTTACTAGTTGTTGTCATTATGATGTAACGTGGTCATAGCCTCCACGTAAACGAATCTATTAATAAAGAACGATGAATCGTAATGCGCAACAGGAGAAAGTCCTGCAGAAGTTGCAGAAAACCCTGCAATTTTCCCAATTCAGAATCTATCGACACAAAAAACTATTCGAAGAACTTCTAAGCCGGCACGCGTTAACGGCAGCCGTAGCCGGCTAACATAGCCGTCTGCTATACGTCACTGACGCGATAACGAGAATTCGGTACCTCGTCGATACTGACGCAGAAGTTAGCGATCTTCCAGAAAATTCCAACGACCGGCTTCACGAATCGGTTTTAAATCTACAGGCAGCAAACGGAAAGCCTATCGCTACGTATGGCAAAGGCTACGTTTACCTCAACGTGGGTTTGCGAAAACCCATTCACTGGATCTTTGTTGTTGAAGATGTTTCCATGCCAGTCATTGGTATGGATCTTCTACAACACCACAACTTAATTATCGATACGCGCAAAAGGAGGTTAGTAGACGGAAACACTAATTTATCTGTTTGCCTGACTTCTTTTTCTGGTTGCAGGTTATCTCCAGTCACTATTAAGCACACGATAGACCCCTTCTACCAACCACTACTCGATAAGTATTCTGGCATTTACCAATCGCAACCGAAATTGACGTGTGTAACCAGCAACGTTACACAACACATCATGACTACAGGACCACCTGTATTCTCTAAAGCACGCCGACTGGCCCCCGAAAAGTTAAGGTTGGCGAAAAACGAATTCGACCATATGATAAACTTAGGAATCATACGACCGTCAAATAGCCCATGGGCATCTCCGTTGCACATGGTCCCTAAAACGGACAGCAACGATTGGCGTCCAACTGGTGACTATCGGAGATTGAATGCAAAAGCGATTCATGATCGTTACCCGTTGCCTCACATTCACGATTTGACAGCTACCTTGAAAGGTGCAACTGTCTTTTCGAAAATCGACTCGGTAAAACTTACTTACGCCTGTTACTCCCAATGGAGCATAGGCCGCCGACCAGCATTCTCCTACCCACTCTGTCCTGGGCCTTCTTTTCTAGTTCCATCCAATTCTTGTTCATTTTTCTCATGTCTATCTCCATTTCTCGGCGTAATATGTTCTTTGGTCTTCCTCTCCTCCTTCGGCCTTGAGGATTCCATGTGAAGGCTTGTCTTGTGACGCAGTTCGGTGCTTTCCTCAATGTGTGTCCTATCCACTTCCAGCGTTTCTTCCTGATGTATTCGTCCACTGGGATCTGGTTTGTTCTCTCCCACAGTAGGTTGTTGTTGATAGTGTCTGGCCAACGGATCCGAAGTATTTTGCGTAGTCAGCTATTAATAAACACTTGTATCTTCTGGATGATGGTTTTTGTAGTTCTCCAGGTTTCCGCCTCATACAGTAGAACTGTCTTGACATTTGTATTGAAAATTCTGACTTTGGTGTTGGTTGTCTATTGTTTTGAGTTCCAGATATTCTTCAGTTGTAAATATGCTGCTCTTGCTTTGCCAATCCGTGCCTTCACATGTGCATCAGATCCACTGTGTTCATCGATGATACTGCCCAAATATGTAAAGGTAAAAGCGTATAACCAAATCCCTATGGCTACTGACGATATTCCGAAAACAGCTATCATAACTCTATGAATTTTTGCGAATGACTTTTGGCCTAAGAAACGTTGCACAAACCTTCCAAAGTTCCATGAACAACGTTTTTCAAGGTCTCAATTTCGTATATGCGGATGTCTATTAGCACGTCCGGACAGAGAATCTCATCTCCAGTATCTGGAAGTTGCTTTCGAACGACTACAAAAACATGACATCACTGTAAACATTCAGAAATGTCAAATCGAAACTGACTCCTTGGACTTCCTAGGACACCCTGTAGATGCGCAAGGCATCCGACCTCTTAGAAGCAAAGTGGCGGCCATTCTGGATTACACAGAACCGACCACCATTGAGCAATTACGCACATTTAACGGCCTTGTATGTTTCTATAGACAGTTCATACCGAAATGCGCGACCCTTGTGAAACCTCTAACAGACCAACTTTGTGGAAATGTGAAATCCTTCGATTTGAACGATACCGCGCGATAAGCATTCTCCACAGTTAAGGAACACATTGCAAAGGTAGCCATGCTCGCACATCATGACACCCAAGCACCCATTAGTATAGCAACAGACGCATCTTACTCAGCAATCGGATGAGTCTTAAAACAATGAGTTAATCACACCTGGCAATAATCGGCATTCATCCCGAGACGGTTGGTAGACACCAAATCGAAGTATGGTACTTTTGGTAGGGAACTCCTAGCTGTGTATTGTGCTGTACAGAACTTTCAAAACTCTGTGGAAGCCCGAGAATTCACTCTTTTCACTGATCATAAACCTTTCAACTTCTCTTTAAGTTCATCTTTAAACAAGTACTCACCTCGTGAGTCTGGAAAACTGGACCACATTTCGCAGTTTACTTCAGATATTCGACACATTTCTGGAACAGACAATGTAGTCGCAGGCGCCTTGTCTCGTATAACTTCCATGAACAGTTTCCAAGGAATCAAACTTCTTAAGCTCTCCCAGCTTCAAAAAGAAGACACTGATCTTCAGCACGAGTCATCGTCAACAACCCTCAAGGTGGTCATCAAACTGATGGGAACAGGTAAGGAAACCTTACTTTTTGACACATCTACAGGTAGGGATCGCCCAATCGTGCCGAAACAATATCGACGCAACGTCTTCGATACGTTGCACAGACTTTCTCATCCAGGTGTTCGTGCAACCATCAAGATTATAGCAGAACGGTTTTACTGGTTTGATATGAATAAAGACTTGAGGGAGTGGGCACGCTCCTGTGTAAGCTGTCAAAGATCTAAGGTTATCAGACACAACAAATGTCCATTAGGCTCCTTCAAAACTCCCAATGCTCGCTTCGACCATGTTCATTTGGATTTTGTAGGACCTTTACCAGACTCAAATGGATATTCTTATCTCTTAGCCTGCGTAAACTGTTTTACTCGATGGCCAGAAGCAGTACCCATCAAAGATATTACTGCTGAAACAGTGGCACGCGCCTTCGTCGAACGATGGGTAGCAAACTTCGACTGCTCAACAACGATCACTACAGATCGTGGACGTCAGTTCAAATGTGAACTTTTCCGTTGTCTGACTCGCTTCATGGTCCCTTATAGTAAGGAAAGACGACCAGACGCTGCTAAACCTAGCAACCTATCAGAAGATTGTTTACCAACGAAAATCTCGTTGGGTTTAAACTTCTGGCTGGCCACGTCTTAGGGTCATCACTACCCCACTAGGGGGGAGTGATCTGTAGCGGTAAATCAATCCCCAAAATAAATAGCTCTGTAAGTTTTCGACATTGGATGCTGACCACATTAGTTTTACTGAACTCATCTAGCTGAAGGCGCTCGGTCAATCATCCGCACCAGATCACGTGTGGGAACGCCGTGCTCAACATCTGCCGCAATCGCTAGCCAGGTTAGATCAGACGATCCTCGATATACTGATAGCTTATCAAATATATCTCGGAACCTCCTCGCTTCTGTTTTTTGATTTCACTTTGTGGGTACGATTCGCACTAGAAGATGTTACCTGGATAAAGCGTTGTCAAATTCTGAATACCTGCGGCATTTTAAAGGTGCAATGGGTTCAAATGATGAAAGCTTATGTTAGAAGCAGGATGACTGATTATTAGAATTGAAAGTGCATCAAAAAAGGTTAAAGTGTTCAGAAACGCTGAAAAATTCTTTTCTTGTTTATTTACTTACTCTAATTTTTCACATAATATCAGTAGCTACGTCAGAATATAAAAGTCAGAGTTAGCATGTTATAGATTATCCTAATAGAATAGTGAATCCAAAATAAGATTAGGATGTTATGTCAAAGTTTTCGCTCCTTCCCGTTATTGAAGTACGGTATGTCGATCTATTTGCAATTAACGAACACAAATTAATAATAGAACCAAACTCAAACTTACATACCAAGTTTATTCGCAATTCACAAATAGTTGACCAAATGTCGTTCTAACAACAATAATTATCACAATTACAAAACAAACCTTCAATTTTGTAGGTTCCCAGAGCAAAATCCCCAAATACAAAACCGAAGACAAATAGAAATCAAAATGTCCGAAAATAATTATATAAACTAACAAGTTCAGAAGTTGAGTAACACAAATACATCCAAAAACACAGTGGAATTTACAATATTCAATATAAAGATTTTATTCAGCCAAATGTCTTCAGTTCTCCCGTAACAGTGAACATGAGTCTAAGTAGTGAGAATAGGAAAAAAACTTCAATATCACTGATTAAATGCCTCGAAGGGTGTAATGAAGTCAGATGTTTACTGAAGTAGGCAGATAAATGTAGGAATACAATGGTCATAAGGCAACAGTTAACGAGATGAAATTGATGGTAAGTCAGCAAAATGCAAGCAAATTCAGTACACTGATGGGAAACAGACGAGAAAGAACTTACACTAACTCATTGTTGATGGTATTTTGTGCAATCCGAATCGGTGGATGAGTTACAAGCTCCATAGTTGCTAGATTACTGTTAGTATACGAGAGATTGTAAAGTTCACTCGACAACTCTTTAGGATAACAATGAGCATCTCATGAAGGCGACTAAAGTTGGGCAGTATCGACAACTTCGGTGAGTTATCTGTTTACCTCAAGGAAAAAATAAATAGGGACATATAGCTAAGGAGACATCAAATATAACTGCAAAGAGGAAGAGAAAATGAAACTCAGCTTAGAGTCTGATATGATTTAGGCATGTAGAGGGCCTATTATATCTGGGTAGGGCGCAGATGTGTTCATGCACACTAGGTCAGTGCAAGCTAAAGCTTCATCCAGAAGTGTTACAGACGTATGTACTCCATTCATGCTTGTTTCACAGGAAAAACTGATCCATAATGATCCATACTTGATCTGGATGAAGTTTTCGCAATTTTCGGATCTGTAATTTTCAAGTTTGACCGCAGGAACTTTATGTCGGAGCTCGTATATATGTGGGTCTTGGGCAATAATTATATCGTAAGTTGAGTAAGATTTTTGAGGGGCTTGAAGTGAAGAATCAAATTGGATTCAAGCCTTCTTTTCTAGAGGGCTTTAAGTCGTAGTATATGGCATCGGGAACAATAGTCATTGTATGAATCAGTTATAGGCATTTTGAGAGAGAATTCACGTTGCATTCCTTCCACCTTCAGTACATCGGATAGGTTTTAGTTGGAAAGTAAGGATGAATATTATTCAACGACACATCATGTGTGGAGATATGTTCAAAGCAGTTAGGAATGTGCGATTAATCGACCCTAAGGTCAGTTACTGACGTGGCTTTCTGTAGTACGTTCTCGCTGTGTTAGTTTCATTTTAACAGATGTGTCTCCAATACGTAACCAGCCTCAAATCTGTGAGATGACTTTTGAGCTCCAGAGCTTACACTAATTGTTCACATTGTTGAATTTATTATGGATTAGTTGCACCACACTTCAAACGTCACAACTGTTAGTTTTATAAGTGATTAACACAGTGGTAGATATTGTCTGTGTTCAAGCACATGCATATTCTGTTAATGTATATTGTAAAAAGAAACAGAACCGGGACGATAACCCTAACAATGCCGGTTATCGGTCGAATTGTGGATGTTGTGTAGGTAATTTTTGTTATTTGGTATCTCTTTGTGAGAAAAGACTTAGTCCATTACAATAGAGTCATAATAATTCCTACCGATTAAGGTTAGTTGATTAGGAGGTTATGAGGTGCCTTGTCAAAAGCATTCTTAATATTGAAATATTGTTTAGACTCCAGTTTTCTTTGATCACGTAAGCGAGCTACCTTGTTAAAAAATTCTATCAGGTTTGTGTTGCAACGCCTTGTTCTAATGAAGCTGTGTTGCGACGGGTCAGTTGTACCTTCATTAACAATAATAATAATATATTCTCAAATAACATTTTGTTACATGAGGCATGCCAGTTTACAGGCAAGATCAAATTGTTACAAATGATACAAATTCCAACTGTAGTAAATTACTCAGCTGGGTCGATAATTTATAAGATATGAATGTAGAATGGTTGTAGACAGTATCACAGTTGGCGCGCTTCATGAAAGTTGCGTTGCGACGTGCAACTGAGGGTCGATGATAGATTCATGTGCAGTTGAGGGCTTCCAGAAATCGCAATCTTATATCCCTTCGGAATACTTGAGTAGGGGATCAGATAATTGACCTTGTACCACTTTCTTCATTATGAGTGATATAACTGTGGTAATATTCATAGGTCTGTAGTTCTCGATCAGGTTATCCGGTACTGTGTTTGGGGATAATATACGTTGCCTTATAGATTTCAGGGTGTTTACCTGTCTCCAAGTTTGGTATAAATATTTTGAGTAAATGTTTTTATCTCCGGTCTTGCAATTTTGTAAAGAATAGATAAAATGTCACCTACACCATAACGTGAATTCTGCTTAGGGGTTTTGATGACAGTGTCAATAACTAACCAATCAAGTTGTTGCTTAAACGCCACCACACAATCCCTTCTGATAATATTCTGATATGTCTATAGACTATTCCTGTTGTATGTGACCTGCCAATTAAAGAGCATTATTATCCTTTTATATTAGTGTGGCTCATAATTTTTTTCATTTCGATAAGACACGCGATACTGGTCAGTATGTTCGTGCGTTCAGCTCAACGGCTATAATTCCTTTAATTATTGTACTATTGAAATTGGTTTCATGTTTAGAAATAGATAAACTTTAAAGGCAAGTTGTCTTTGTTCTAACTGTATCTTTCACATAGACTCTGGGGTCGTCAGCGTTGCGTTCACAGTTCTAGTAGAATATAAATTGAACAAATTAAATCCTACTGGTGGTGTACAAATCCATTACTGCCAATGTCTGGAGCGCGAGCTTTACTCTCATCGTCGGAAAACCATTCACTTAGTAGTTCACATATGATAATTTGGTCATAGTACGTCACACCATCGTACAGTGTGAGATAAATGTTGTGATCTAAGCTCTTCCTTGTGCGCTTTCCATGAACGTGACATAAGTTTCCGGATTAAGAAACGGTAGTGAGCGCTGTACGGTCTTCTACCTGTTTATTCTTCCTATAACTTCCTGGCACATTAATGTAAGAATAAATTTGGTGCAGTCCACTCAAGTCCTTTAATACGCAATACATTCTTTTCAGTGCTGATGGCTTAGCCCTGGTTTTTTGATCGATATACGGAGTTATTGATTCGAAATCCTTATCGAAGGGGATGATGGTATCTAGTGCAGATTTAGTGTTGAAATTGAACATGTTCAGTATTTCTTGGAGCTTATCACTAGTAAAGAAACTACTCTAGTCAGAATGTCATATTACAAATAGAAAGTGTATACAATCTCTGTATTGGAAACGCGTAGTTAGTTTTGAAATTGTTGTATTTTACACGAAACGGTATAGTGCAGGAAACTGTCTAATGGTCGCTATTGTGAAACCTTTCGCCAAATTCCACATTTGATAGTGCGAAAATGTAACAGAATATCAAGTCGAGAATGTTGTGCTTTCGTGAAGACACGTTTATATATTCCTGCCAACCGTCTATGTTTAAGGAACTAAGTATGCTTTCAAAGAATGAGGAGCCAGAGTGTCTTCCAGTTCATGGTTTGGAGCTTAAAATCACCATCTAAATTGTGCAGGCAAAATTAAGGAATGTAGGCTTAGAAAACAACTCACTTCTAGCTGAAAATATACGTCAGTTAAGTGTTTTACATTTTTAAGCATGCACAACAGGCCATATCGAATCAGGTAATTTGCTGTGTACAACATTCTTATAGATTTCCGCCCACATAAATTTAGATTAATATTGAAGATGTCACAGGTATTCGGAGTTTGACAACGCTTTAACCAGTAACACCTAATACGAAGCGCACCCACCAAGTAAAATCAAAAGACAGAAGTGAGGAGGTTCCGAGATATATTTGATAAGCTATCAGTATATCGAGAATCGTCTGATCTAACCTGGCTAGCGATTGCGGCAGATGTTGAGCACGGCGTTCCCACACGTGATCTGGTGCGGATGATTGACCGAGCGCCTTCAGCTAGATGAGTTCAGTAAAACTAATGTGGTCAGCATCCAATGTCGAAAACTTACAGAGCTATTTATTTTGGGGATTGATTTACCGCTACAGATCACTCCCCCCTAGTGGGGTAGTGATGACCCTAAGACGTGGCCAGCCAGAAGTTTAAACCCAACGAGATTTTCGTTGGTAAACAATCTTCTGATAGGTTGCTAGGTTTAGCAGCGTCTGGTCGTCTTTCCTTACTATAAGGGACCATGAAGCGAGTCAGACAACGGAAAAGTTCACATTTGAACTGACGTCCACGATCTGTAGTGATCGTTGTTGAGCAGCCGAAGTTTGCTACCCGTCGTTCGACGAAGGCGCGTGCCACTGTTTCAGCAGTAATATCTTTGATGGGTACTGCTTCTGGCCATCGAGTAAAACGGTTTACGCAGGCTAAGAGATAAGAATATCCATTTGAGTCTGGTAAAGGTCCTACAAAATCCAAATGAACATGGTCGAAGCGAGCATTGGGAGTTTTGAAGGAGCCTAATGGACATTTGTTGTGTCTGATAACCTTAGATCTTTGACAGCTTACACAGGAGCGTGCCCACTCCCTCAAGTCTTTATTCATATCAAACCAGTAAAACCGTTCTGCTATAATCTTGATGGTTGCACGAACACCTGGATGAGAAAGTCTGTGCAACGTATCGAAGACGTTGCGTCAATATTGTTTCGGCACGATTGGGCGATCCCTACCTGTAGATGTGTCAAAAAGTAAGGTTTCCTTACCTGTTCCCATCAGTTTGATGACCACCTTGAGGGTTGTTGACGATGACTCGTGCTGAAGATCAGTGTCTTCTTTTTGAAGCTGGGAGAGCTTAAGAAGTTTGATTCCTTGGAAACTGTTCATGGAAGTTATACGAGACAAGGCGCCTGCGACTACATTGTCTGTTCCAGAAATGTGTCGAATATCTGAAGTAAACTGCGAAATGTGGTCCAGTTTTCCAGACTCACGAGGTGAGTACTTGTTTAAAGATGAACTTAAAGAGAAGTTGAAAGGTTTATGATCAGTGAAAAGAGTGAATTCTCGGGCTTCCACAGAGTTTTGAAAGTTCTGTACAGCACAATACACAGCTAGGAGTTCCCTACCAAAAGTACCATACTTCGATTTGGTGTCTACCAACCGTCTCGGGATGAATGCCGATGATTGCCAGGTGTGATTAACTCATTGTTTTAAGACTCCTCCGATTGCTGAGTAAGATGCGTCTGTTGCTATACTAATGGGTGCTTGGGTGTCATGATGTGCGAGCATGGCTACCTTTGCAATGTGTTCCTTAACTGTGGAGAATGCTTATCGCGCGGTATCGTTCAAATCGAAGGATTTCACATTTCCACAAAGTTGGTCTGTTAGAGGTTTCACAAGGGTCGCGCATTTCGGTATGAACTGTCTATAGAAACATACAAGGCCGTTAAATGTGCGTAATTGCTCAATGGTGGTCGGTTCTGTGTAATCCAGAATGGCCGCCACTTTGCTTCTAAGAGGTCGGATGCCTTGCGCATCTACAGGGTGTCCTAGGAAGTCCAAGGAGTCAGTTTCGATTTGACATTTCTGAATGTTTACAGTGATGTCATGTTTTTGTAGTCGTTCGAAAGCAACTTCCAGATACTGGAGATGAGATTCTCTGTCCGGACGTGCTAATAGACATCCGCATATACGAAATTGAGACCTTGAAAAACGTTGTTCATGGAACTTTGGAAGGTTTGTGCAACGTTTCTTAGGCCAAAAGTCATTCGCAAAAATTCATAGAGTTATGATAGCTGTTTTCGGAATATCGTCAGTAGCCATAGGGATTTGGTTATACGCTTTTACCTTTACATATTTGGGCAGTATCATCGATGAACACAGTGGATCTGATGCACATGTGAAGGCACGGATTGGCAAAGCAAGAGCAGCATATTTACAACTGAAGAATATCTGGAACTCAAAACAATAGACAACCAACACCAAAGTCAGAATTTTCAATACAAATGTCAAGACAGTTCTACTGTATGGGGCGGAAACCTGGAGAACTACGAAAACCATCATCCAGAAGATACAAGTGTTTATTAATAGCTGACTACGCAAAATACTTCGGATCCGTTGGCCAGACACTATCAACAACAACCTACTGTGGGAGAGAACAAACCAGATCCCAGTGGACGAATACATCAGGAAGAAACGCTGGAAGTGGATAGGACACACATTGAGGAAAGCACCGAACTGCGTCACAAGACAAGCCTTCACATGGAATCCTCAAGGCCGAAGGAGGAGAGGAAGACCAAAGAACATATTACGCCGAGAAATGGAGATAGACATAAGAAAAATGAACAAGAATTGGATGGAACTAGAAAAGAAGGCCCAGGACAGAGTGGGTAGGAGAATGCTGGTCGGCGGCCTATGCTCCATTGGGAGTAACAGGCGTAAGTAAGTTTTACCGAGTCGATTTTCGAAAAGACAGTTGCACCTTTCAAGGTAGCTGTCAAATCGTGAATGTGAGGCAACGGGTAACGATCATGAATCGCTTTTGCATTCAATCTCCGATAGTCACCAGTTGGACGCCAATCGTTGCTGTCCGTTTTAGGGACCATGTGCAACGGAGATGCCCATGGGCTATTTGACGGTCGTATGATTCCTAAGTTTATCATATGGTCGAATTCGTTTTTTCGCCAACCTTAACATTTCGGGGTCCAGTCGGCGTGCTTTAGAGAATACAGGTGGTCCTGTAGTCATGATGTGTTGTGTAACGTTGCTGGTTACACACGTCAATTTCGGTTGCGATTGGTAAATGCCAGAATACTTATCGAGTAGTGGTTGGTAGAAGGGGTCTATCGTGTGCTTAATAGTGACTGGAGATAACCTGCAACCAGAAAAAGAAGTCAGGCAAACAGATAAATTAGTGTTTCCGTCTACTAACCTCCTTTTGCGCGTATCGATAATTAAGTTGTGGTGTTGTAGAAGATCCATACCAATGACTGGCATGGAAACATCTTCAACAACAAAGATCCAGTGAATGGGTTTTCGCAAACCCACGTTGAGGTAAACGTAGCCTTTGCCATACGTAGCGATAGGCTTTCCGTTTGCTGCCTGTAGATTTAAAACCGATTCGTGAAGCCGGTCGTTGGAATTTTCTGGAAGATCGCTAACTTCTGCGTCAGTATCGACGAGGTACCGAATTCTCGTTATCGCGTCAGTGACGTATAGCAGACGGCTATGTTAGCCGGCTACGGCTGCCGTTAACGCGTGCCGGCTTAGAAGTTCTTCGAATAGTTTTTTGTGTCGATAGATTCTGAATTGGGAAAATTGCAGGGTTTTCTGCAACTTCTGCAGGACTTTCTCCTGTTGCGCATTACGATTCATCGTTCTTTATTAATAGATTCGTTTACGTGGAGGCTATGACCACGTTACATCATAATGACAACAACTAGTAAGAATCAACTTATAACATCCTACCAAATAATTCACAATGCGATTGTCTCATACATATTGATACTTCGTTATCTTTTTCACTCAATTGAGAATTTCAGAGCATCACTCCAAGCTATGACTGCATAACCATTTATTCTAGCGTCATATCTTACTGGAATAATAAGTTGTTTTTTCTCGATTATTTTTTATTTTTTCGTTTTATCTACTAATTTGACGTTACATAGTCGTTTACTCCTGCTCTGTGTTCATAAACATGTCTATTAAACTATTTGAATACTGTACGTCTCCCTTATTTCTATTCCCTCATTTTTCTTCCTTTCCTTCTATAAACTTAATTCAACATGCTTTTCAATTACACAGAAACTGATTTATTATTGTTATTCTATTATTATTACTCTCTTTTCAAATATGACAAATATAATGTGTATTATCGCTACGACGTAGGAACAGGCGCATAAGGATATAGTGCAGGAAAAAAGAATAAGTTCGTAGCAATAAAGGTATAGAGCGATTTTAATCTCATAGTTTAAAGGAAGACAAAGAGTGTATACACCTACGCCATTGTGATCGATTCTAAGCCATGTCACACAGTCTCCAGCCATTGGTTACGATAGTCGCGCAGACAACAATCAAGTAGCTTGCATCTACCAACATGGCTCAGACTAGAAGTTAGTGACTTCAAGCACTGAAGCCACGTATTGGTTTGGCCGGCCCTGACTTTCTTCCAACCATCCCCAACACTAGCCAGCATTGCGCGTCGTAGTAATCGGTGTTCAGACACACACAACGCGTGACCAAACCATCTCAGTCGCTGAAGATTTATAACCTCACCAACTGATTTACCATCATTTCATAATATCCTACGTCTAACCTCACTGTTACTTACCTGGTGATCTCAGCATATGCGAATTATCGCTCTCAACAGTTAAGGACCCCATAGAAAGACTGTCGAGGCGGAGAGAATTAAGAAAGGATGTCACGAAACGTAATACACGAACCGACAGTTATGAGTGAGTCCCGTCGAAGCAATTATTATGGCAATTTTCTTTCAACTTGAGGGTTGAGTCATTTGATGCGAAGACAACTCCTAACTTTTCTTAATGTCTTGTCATATTGCAAATAGTCTGATGCTGCTAAAATAGGTAAAGATGGATCGTGATGAGTAAGTAACAGGTCTGAAATCAGTGGTTTTTGATTTTCTCAAAAGCAGCTTGACAATTTGTAGACCAATCCCATTTTATATTCCTCATCAGAAGGACTCTTTAATGGGGCACGTAAGCGATGAAGGTTTGGTAGAAAGGCTACATGATGGCTAACTAGTCTCACTGTGTGGAGACATCCATCGGTACAGGCATAGCCATTACTGCCTGAGTATTTTCTGGGCCTGGTCGTTTAGCATCTTGACCGACTACAAACCCAAGGTGGTGTACCTTTCGCACGAAAAAGTCAAATTTTTCTGCAGGGAACCAGAGTCGTGGTCAATCTGTGTAACCAATCCCTATCCACACTAAATTTATTGTTCTGTACCAAGCCAAAACGTGTTCTTCAGGAGTGTTAAATAAATGGATGGTTACTGATAGGAATCATTTATGGACTGTTATTATATGTATATTCTTACTTTATAACTATTGAGTAACCAAATTATGTATATTTATGTTTTTCTGGTTGTAAGCTTACATTTGATTAATCAGACACCATTATACGACTTACTATTCTTAAGTTATTACCAATTTATTAGTTACAGCCCCTCATATTCACAGCCAATTATGGCTTGATACAGTGTAATTGTCATTTCCTATTTTATGATATGAAGTTTATCTCACCGAGTAGTTGACTATTGGAATGCCTCACAAAAACAAGCAATGCTCACTAGATCAGTAAACAGTTCCAACGGAATAGTGGATCCCAAATAAAAAATCAACTTCAAAGATTAACATGTGTGAACCGATCGACTGTTAGTTTTTCCCCTTAATAACTAATATTTTTGTTCTTCAGTTTCTGAAGAAACGAAGAATGAGATATACCTTTCCATAACAGAGAACATTATCTTCCTATCCAGGTGAAGTTCATGAAGAACAATCAAGTCAATGTTCCTGTCCAGAAAGGTTTGGAGCTTAGAGTTTAGCGTGGAGTTCTCACACTAGCTAAGCCGAGGCACATACCGGAAATCTGAAAGCTGGCTCACATCACACCAATTTTTAAAGGAGGTCAACGCAGCGAACTTTCGAGCTATTCTCTCTTTACTTTCAAAAATTATGGAGTCCCTGGTATGCGACGGTACACATGATTACTTATTATCCTTAAACTTATTTCCACCTCAACAGCATGGTTTCAGGAAGTGTCATTCTTGTATAATCAACCCGCTGATCGAGGTGGACAGATGGACAACCATCCTTGATCGCAAGGGGAAAGTCGACGTCATTTACCTTGACTTCTTAAAAGTATTTGATGGGATCAACCATATATGTCTTATCAAAGAGCCCAAACGATTAGGTATCAAATCACCTTTAATTGATTGGCTCACTTCATTTCCAAAAAAATCGACATTTAAAGATCAGGGTTAACCTCACTTTCTCTCAGGCTATGGGATGTCCTAGTGAGGTCTCCCATGGTTCAGTACTAGGACCTCTTCAGTTCTTGATCAATATAAACGATCTTTCACAACAAGTGTCGTCGGGCTCATTACCTTTGCCGACGATGTGACACTAGAGAGATACTCATCCAAGAGGATACACTGGCACTTCAGGACGATCTGACTCGACTTCAAAGTTGGGCAGACGACAAACGGACTTACCTTTAACACTTCAAAGTGTAAAATAGTTCATCTGAGACATGTTGCGGGCTAAAGTTACAACGTAAGAAACTCGTCTCTAGAAGTACTCCAAGTTGAAAAAAGATTTAGGAGTGCTGGTACCCTACGATTTGGAATCTTATTTTAACTGTGACAGAAATGCTTTTCGAGCGAACCTTGCACTGGTAACATTGAAGTGCATTCTTGGTCAGTTTGACGGAAGAACTTTCCACATAATCTTCAACAGTTTTATCCGTCCCCATTTAGAGTACGGAAACATAGTATATCCTCCCTTACTCAAAAAAGATAAGGACACTCTAGAGCGTAACCAATAATGAGCCACGGAATCAGTTCGCGGACTTAAATCCAAGCCTCTAGTCACTAAACCTTTACCCATTAGGGTACAGGCGTCTTAGAGGTGACCTTCTAATGGCTTACAGTATCCTTAACACTTCTGGACATCCTCTTAAACACCTACACTTAAGCTTAGTCACAACACTAACCTAAGGGGTAACACCCAGAAATTAGAGATACAACATAGTAGAACGGACTGCAGGCACAACGTTTACTCCTTAAGAGTTGTCAAACGCTAGTCTAAGCAACTTCTCAAGAGTCCTTTAAGAGGCGACTTGATCTATACTTATGGACTGAGGATAGTATCTTACTATGATTTACCAATTTTCTTTTGCTCTGTTGTCGTTAATAAATCTAGGTTCTTACCTGGAGGTATTGGTGATCTACTGCTACTAGACACGGAAGCCCGTTAATCGAAAGCTTCTTATATTCGTGCACATCCGTTTGAACCATTTAGACCAATTACTTGTTATCTACGTTACAAAAGCTCTGATTTCATGATCAAAGATGCACCAGAGATTTTCGTTTTCATCTTTTGTTAAGTACAATGAAAAGTAGTGTGATTAATTAATTGGAGGTTGAAGCACTTTGTCTGTATTTGGGTTTTGTTTATCCTAACTGATCTTCCGCCTACCTCGGCTATTCAGTAGCGGTGTTTGCGTGTTCTTGGCGTGTTCTCTTGATTCACTGTTGCGATAATGAGTTCCCAAAATAACCATATCAACTTAGTGGTTATAGGACATGTAGATAGTGGGAAATCCACTACTACCGGACACCTCATTTACAAATGCGGTGGAATTGACAAACGTGCTATCGAAAAGTTTGAGAAAGAGGCTGCTGAGGTAAGTGTTCATATATACTAGTTATACTGCTTTAGATGGGTAAAGGTTCTTTTAAATATGCTTGGGTATTGGATAAACTAAAGGCTGAACGCGAACGTGGAATCACAATCGATATTGCACTATGGAAGTTCGACACCAATAGGTACAAAGTCACAGTTATTGATGCACCTGGCCATCGTGACTTTATCAAGAATATGATCACAGGAACAAGTCAAGCAGACTGTGCAATGCTGATTGTTGCGGCTGGTGTTGGGGAGTTTGAGGCAGGTATTTCCAAGAATGGTCAAACAAGAGAACATGCACTGTTGGCATACACGTTGGGTGTCAAGCAGTTGATTGTCGCGATTAATAAAATGGACTGCACTGAGCCACCTTTCTCTGAAGATCGCTACAAAGAAATCGTTAAAGAAGTTTCTGGTTATATCAAAAAAGTTGGTTACAATCCAGCTTCAGTTCCATTTGTGCCGATCTCTGGCTGGCACGGTGATAATATGGTAGAAAAGAGTTCAAATATGCCTTGGTTCAAAGGTTGGGAAGTTGCAAAAGTAAAGGATGGAAAGACTGAAACTGGCTTCACATTGATAGAAGCAATAGATAAGATGGATCCACCCTCAAGAATGACTGATAAACCATTAAGAATACCCCTCCAAGATGTTTACAAGATTGGTGGGATTGGTACTGTTCCAGTTGGTCGTGTGGAAACTGGGATCATCAGACCTGGTATGGTCGTCACCTTTGCTCCGCAAGGTTTGACAACTGAAGTCAAGTCAGTAGAAATGCATCACGAAGCGCTTCAGGAAGGTGTGCCTGGTAACAATGTTGGATTCAATGTTAAAAACGTGTCTGTCAGTGAAATCCACCGCGGTAATGTTGCTGGGGATTCCAAAAACGATCCTCCTAAATCAGCTGAGAGTTTTATGGCCCAAGTAATAGTCATGAATCATCCAGGTGAGATCAAAAATGGTTATTCTCCAGTCCTTGATTGTCATACTGCACATGTTGCCTGCAAATTTAGTGAAATAACAGAGAAGCTTGATCGACGATCAGGGAAGAAGATTGAAGACAATCCAAAAAGCATTAAAAATGGTGACGCAGCAAACGTGAATCTTGTACCATCTAAACCCATGTGTGTTGAAACATTCCAGCAGTACCCTCCGCTCGGTCGCTTTGCCGTTCGGGATATGAAGCAAACAGTAGCTGTCGGTATCGTTAAATCTGTCGTCAAGAAAGCAGATGCGGGAAAAGTAACAAAGTCCGCCGCAAAAGCTGCAAAGAAAAAGTAAATTATACGTTTTAGTTTACTAATTAAATTTATTGGATTAAAACTGCTTTTCTGAAACCGTTTGTTCGGATCTTGTTAAGTGTTATTTCATTAGGTATTTGTCGACTGTTATATCGGTCTGGTTCTTGTTTGTTCGGCACTAATATGATATTTCGTGAGGTTTAACTCGAAAGGCTTATGTATTCAAGGTCCAACTTAGTCCATAAAGACTAGTCCCTTAGAATCAGGAACCAATCTTGCTCCATGTGCCGTTAATTAGTTCTGTAAGTGTCGATCATTATATGGTGGTAGCCGCAGTGTTGGGGTCACATTGTATTACATAACGATTGTCGGCCTCAATATCGAAACTAGTGTTCAGTCGGATGGAGCGTCGTAAATTGTCGTTTAGTTCAGACTACTGTAGTGAGAATGCATGTAGGTTAAATGAAGTTTGTACCTAGGTTGTCGAACTGTCGTACTAGTGATTGGGTCGTATATCTACCTGAACCGCTTCGTCGAAACAGTTGAAAAAACCTAACTGGAAGTAGATTTTTGCTGTTTTGTCTTTATCGAGGGTACAGTCGACATAAATAACCGCGTTTCTACTCGTATGAAAATCTAGCCTTATACAACATCCGGTTATTCCGGCTACGTATGTTGTTATGTCGATAGACGCTCGGGAACTATTCCAATCGATTTTGTTAACCGAATAGCAACTCCTAAGCTTCAGTTCGCGATACCATGTTGGTTCTCATTTTTTAACTGTATTTGCTACTTGTCGAATGAGAGGGTCGCGACGTGCAGGGAATCCTCCAGTTTTTTGTTCGACGTTTGATGAATTCTGATATGCGAAATAAAACTACAAGCAAATGGATACTACACGTAATAATTGAGATCGATTATTCAGCACCACGCAATGCTTCAGAAGCATGTTTACGGCTTAGGTCGGTAGTACACCTCTGTGTTTATTGTCAAGCTCCAACCTCTAGGCGGTGCGAGCAATTTTTCCAAGAAAATTTGGAGAACTGTCTTATCGGTGCCACTGCTCACTAAATGGCGAATATTTACAGTCTGCAAGCAAAACCGAAAGACGTCTCAACTCACTGATGTGGAGTAGTGTTGGGGAGTTATGCTCTCCATCCAAAAATAACATGTCCATTTATACACTGGCGTCCGTCTCACAAAACGTGCTTAATCTAGGCTTATCTTAAGTTTGTTATTTATTGTCCCGTATCGGATCTTTATTAAATCGCTAAATATTACCGGAATTCATCTGTGCTTGTACACATGGATTAGAATAAGAAAACCTATAGATCTTATTCCCTTCATGTGCTTAAAATCAATACGTCAGAATGCACTTTTCTATCATCAGTGTACTTCAGTAATGTATAAAGATTATTTGATGTCGTAGTTATCCGTTCCGTGACAAACACGGTTGTTCGCTATTCTCAGTCAGAAATAGTCTCATGTTTCAATTTCATAAAATTTTATGGGTGGATAATCCAATTTTAGAAAATGGATGGGTATTTGTTCAGTCACTTTCTAATTTCCCGAATTCATTTCAAGGTACCTCCCAGGACCAATATCTGGTTAGTAGCTGCAAAACTTATTATTATTAACGAAATAAATGGTTCATAGTATATAGGAATACATTGTGCAACTGTCTCAGTAATAAAGTGGTATTAGTATTTTGTGTTAGGACCGTTCGAATGGTTGTGAACGGAACATAAGAAGCTTTCGTTTAACGGGCTTCCGTGTCTAGTAGCAGTAGATCACCAATACCTCCAGGTAAGAACCTAGATTTATTAACGACAACAGAGCAAAAGAAATTGGTAAATCATAGTAAGATACTATCCTCAGTCCATAAGTATAGATCAAGTCGCCTCTTAAAGGACTCTTGAGAAGTTGCTTAGACTAGCTCGGCCGGGATAGAATTCCAGCGTTTGACAACTCTTAAGGAGTAAACGTTGTGCCTGCAGTCCGTTCTACTATGTTGTATCTCTAATTTCTGGGTGTTACCCCTTAGGTTAGTGTTTTGACTAAGCTTAAGTGTAGGTGTTTAAGAGGATGTCCAGAAGTGTTAAGGATACTGTAAGCCATTAGAAGGTCACCTCTAAGACGCCTGTACCCTAATGGGTAAAGGTTTAGTGACTAGAGGCTTGGATTTAAGTCCGCGAACTGATTCCGTGGCTCATTATTGGATACGCTCTAGAGTGTCCTTATCTTTTTTGAGTAAGGGAGGATATACTATGTTTCCGTACTCTAAACGGGGACGGATAAAACTGTTGAAGATTATGTGGAAAGTTCTTCCGTCAAACTGACCAAGAATGCACTTCAATGTTACCAGTGCAAGGTTCGCTCGAAAAGCATTTCTGTCACAGTTAAAATAAGATTCCAAATCGTAGGGTACCAGCACTCCTAAATCTTTTTTCAACTTGGAGTACTTCTAGAGACGAGTTTCTTACGTTGTAACTTTAGCCCGCAACATGTCTCAGATGAACTATTTTACACTTTGAAGTGTTAAAGGTAAGTCCGTTTGTCGTCTGCCCAACTTTGAAGTCGAGTCAGATCGTCCTGAAGTGCCAGTGTATCCTCTTGGATGAGTATCTCTCTAGTGTCACATCGTCGGCAAAGGTAATGAGCCCGACGACACTTGTTGTGAAAGATCGTTTATATTGATCAAGAACTGAAGAGGTCCTAGTACTGAACCATGGGAGACCTCACTAGGACATCCCATAGCCTGAGAGAAAGTGAGGTTAACCCTGATCTTTAAATGTCGATTTTTTTGGAAATGAAGTGAGCCAATCAATTAAAGGTGATTTGATACCTAATCGTTTGGGCTCTTTGATAAGACATATATGGTTGATCCCATCAAATACTTTTAAGAAGTCAAGGTAAATGACGTCGACTTTCCCCTTGCGATCAAGGATGGTTGTCCATCTGTCCACCTCGATTAGCGGGTTGATTATACAAGAATGACACTTCCTGAAACCATGCTGTTGAGGTGGAAAGAATCTTTTTGACTCGGGACACTAGTAGAGATGAGTTTCCTAACTTGTAACTGTAATCTGCGACGTCGCAGATGGACTACTTTACACTTTGAATTGTTAAAGGTAAGTCCGTTTGTCGTCTGCCCAACTTTGAAGTCGATTCAGACACTCCTAAAGTGTCTGTATATCCTCTCGGTTGCGTATATCTCTCCAAAGTTTCACGTCGTCGGCAAGAAGCAATAAGTCTGACGTTACCTTTTGAGGAAGATCATTTATATAAATCAGGAAGAGAAGAGGTCCTAGTACTGAACCCTGGGGGACCTCACTAGGACATTCAATAGCGTGTGAGAATTTTAAGTTAACCCTGATCTAAAAATGTCGATTTGTCAGATATGAACTGAGCCAGTCAATTAAAGGAGGTTTGGTACTCAATTGTTTGAGCCTGTTGATAAAACATATGTGGTTAACCCTATCAAAAGCTTTAGAGAAATCACGGTAAATCGTGTCTACCTTCCCCTTGCGATCAACGATGCTTGTCCATCTGTCCACCAGTCAGCAGGTTCGTCAAACAGTAACTCTTCCTGAAACCATGCTGTTGGGGTGAGGAGAAATTTAAGGACGCAGATGGTCGTGTATACCAGGGACCCCATGATTTTTGAAGGTATAGAGATAAGAGCGACCGGTCGGTAACTTGAAGGTTCGCTGCATCGACCTCCTTTGAAGATTGGTGTGATATGAGCCAGCTTCCAAATATTCAGTAGTTTGCCTCGACTTAGCGAGTGTGAGAACATCATGCTAAGCGGTGTTGCCAGGATTGAAGCTGCTTCCCTCAGTATAGCAGAATGGACCATATCTGGGCCAGGAGAAGTGTCTGTTCTTAGATGCTGCAGTTTTCGGAACACCAAGTTAGCGCTCAGGTTCACCATGGAAAGTCCTGTGCAGTTTCAGATGAAGCCGTCATCAGTATAGTTGATGTGGGTCGGTTGAAATGTCCGGGAGTATTGTTCAGCCAGAAGGTTAGCGGCGTCACCATCGTTATCGGTCGGGCCGTTAGGACCTAGCAGTTGAGAAACTCCAGTTTTGGCTTGACAAACAGAGGCTGTGTAACGGAATAAGCTTTTCAGATTGGAAATAAATGTGTCCATAAGCTTTAACTGGTACTGAAGCCTGTCTTCTCTTATAGCCTTCGTGCATATGTTCCTTATATGTTTTTATGCCTGTACGTGCTGTTATCAGTTCGTTTATATCCTGTCCAACAATGCCTTTTACGGCTTAACAAACGAAGAGTGTGGTTTTTGATGATAGTAGGTTGCGTGTGGCTATTTATTCTGAACTAGTCATCTCAATGCGTGTGAATATTTCATCTATGGTGTAACCTAGTGATCTATTTCAAACGCCATATGATTGTTCTTTTTGCTGGCCAAACAATTAATCGATAATTTATGAAATTATTTTGGATAACCAATTTATGAATTATCAGTTCAGTGCATTATCAAGTAAGCTGAATGACATAAACAGTACACTAGTATTTTAATTAAATTAAATGATGTAAAACATGGATTCCCCCAATTTTCTCGTCGGCATTCACTCAACTTGGAATTTAATGTGGGTCGCAATCCAGCCTCGGCTGTTACCATCACTAATAAAACAAGCTACCACGTTTTACTAATCGTATAGTGAGTTTTCATTATTAAACTCCACACCAAGAACATGTTTATCTAATTCTACAAGCAAGAAAATGACGTATGCAGTGGTTTTGTTTTGGAATATCTGGGTGGTATACATATATATCATTCCTAATAGTGTGATATGCTTGAAAAGTGTCATAGGACTGGCCTGAAAGTAGCTTTTGGTGCTTTATGTCGAAATATCTTGGTTATTAGAAAATTCAAACCTTCAAGTGTTGAAAAATTAGGTTTACCCGACGATGGTGTGTCAACTTATAGCTCCCATAATGTATCGTCTCTTTAACATTTCTAAATATCATTTTGTGTTTACTTGGAATGAACAACATTCATGAAAATGGAAAAGAGTAACAAAAACTGCTTATCGATTGAAAAAAACAGACTAAAAGGAGTTATGGCCATGGAAGAATTAGAATATTGTACGTGCTACTTCTGCACACAGAATTAAGGCTTGAATTGTTAAAGTCTCTGCAGTGCACAAGCTTTTGATTTCTGCTTCCTTTGAGCCAGCTTGGTTGGACTTGTATATTATTATATTTGGGTAACCTGACAAGAATTGGTGAGAAGCTACTAGGCTGATGGTCGTGTTACATTCTCCTTTTAAGAGCTAATCAAGCTACAGTTCTGAGATGCGTTTTGAGGAGCACTTACTGTTTTCTATCAATTTAATTTGTCCCACAAGAACAAGTAAACTTACACATCAGTATGATTTAGTGAAAATATTTATCCTTACCATATCCGTGGTTTATACTACGGATGGCGAAGGCAGTATAAAAATCTACATAATATAAATTCATTCTCAGAAATTTTGGAATTCAGTTTTCCAGAATGTTTATGTGGGGAGAATTGTCTCGTGCCGCCAATATCAATTGATAATGTTGATAATACTTATCACAAAACTAAGTACTATTATTCATCTTTTCTTTTATGATATATGTTCGGAATGTAAAGTTTGGACCTGATACCATTTTAAACGCATATTGTATAAATAAAACAAAGTAAAACTACAAATATACTGTAACAGTGTTACTTCTCATTACGGATTTCGGTCACTTGAACTTAATGTCATTAGTGTTTTCCACCCTAATGCAATTAAGACTCATCCAATTCTTCCTTTTTGTCATTCATTCAATTACCACTATATGATCAGTCAGTGAGCTACAACGTAGGACTAGGCACATATATGCTTTCGTCAAAGTTGCCACACCTCATTAACACAACAAGATGAACACCAAATTCATTGAAATATTTACTTCAATGATAGCAATATATAAAACGAAAATTGTGTTTAAGAATTTAATACGGGAAGAAGGAATTAGAAAGGCATAAAGTAATTGTGATCTCACGATTTAAGAAAAGACAAAGAGTGTGTACACCGACGCCATTGTGATCGATTCCACACCATGTCACCCAGAATCTCCAAACCATTGGCCACGATAGTCGCGCAGACAACAACCAAGTAGCTTGCATCTACCAACATGGCTCAGACTAGAAGTTGGTGACTTCAAGCACTGGTGCCACGTATTGGTTTGGCCGCCCCTAACTTTCTTCCAACCAACCCCAACACTAGCCAGCATTGCGCGTCGTAATAATCGGTGTTCAGACATACACAACGCGTGACCCAACCATCTCAGTCGCTGAAGATTTATAACCTCACCAACTGATTTACCATCATTTCATAATATCCTACGTCTAACCTCACTATTATTTACCTGGTGATCCCAGCAGATGCGAGCATTATTTCTAAGGCATCTGTGGTCAAATACTAGTAGCTTACGAGTATCCTCAACTATTAACGGCCACGTCTTGCAGCCGTAAAGTAAAACAGAAAGAACTGCCGCGCAGTGTACTTGTCCTTTTATTGGTAGACGGATATTTCGCCTTCGCATAGGTGGTGACATAAGTTGGAAAAAGCTAAACGAGCTTTTCGAATCCGTGCTGAGATTTCGTCAGACACCAACCGATTAGGGCTGATCAGACTCCCAAGATAAGTGAAGTCATCAACGCGCTCGACTACTTCACTCCCTATCCTTAATTCAAGTGTTGACGCAAGCCAGTCCTGAAGCAACAGTTTGCATTTAGAGGGAGAGAAACGCATCCCAAACATCCTGGCATTGTTGCTCAGTGCTACGAAAAGACTGCATTTTATCAGCGTCTTCACCAAACAGGACTATATCATGTGTATATTATAAGTCAATAAGTGAACTTCCTGTTAGATCGAGTCCCGAAAATTCAGACGAAGATAACGTTATTTCCAGTAATAGACTTATGATGAAACTAAACAACAATGGAGATGGTGGCCAGCCTCGCCAAACAGCACTTGCGGTTCTCAAGTCAGATGGCAGTTCACCGTAGTCTCTGACCCGACTGGTAGTGCTCGAGTAAAGAGCCTTCAAAAGGTTTATGTACTTCTGAGGCACGCCTTTCAATGGCAGACACTGTCACAGAGCCTCTCAGTTTACCAAGTCAAATGCTGCTTTTAAGTCAAGGAACGCCACCATTGTCGGACGCCGATAAGTATGCCCGTGTTTTAGAACCTGACGAATGATAAATATGTGGTAGATGCAACCACGACCAGGTCTGAAGCCAGCTTGATTCTCTCGTGTTTTCAGTTCACGAGTCTTAGTCAAGCATCCGATAATTACTGAGGCTAGTATTTTAGATGCCGTGTTAGTTAAGTTAATCTCTCTATGGTTGTCACAGGATGATTTCAATCCTTTCTTATATATTGGCTCTATCAGTGATTGTGATAAGTCAAATGGGATTACCTCCGACTCCCAGATTTTCGCTAAAATATTAGTCAATTTGGTCGCTAAATTTGGACCACCATCCTGAAAGACCTCTGGAGCCAATCGATTAGGACCGGCTGCTCTTCGTCATTTCAGATTAGCTATAAGTTTCTGCACTTCAGGTAGAGTTGAAAGTCAACACAGGAGGAATAATAGCAATGGAAGAGGGAGGTTGATAATGAATAAAGTGGTCTTGAGTGCTGTTAGAGGTATAAGGGCAGTCATCAACTCCCGGTTGCCCACACCGTGGGAGGGTTCTCCTGGAGGTACCTGAAAAGGAAATTAGGTTAGGGACGGTGTTAGTGACCTGAGAGCGTAACCATGATGCCCAAGGGACAACTGCTTGAGGTCGGTCACACACGACCTTCTCGCGGGTGATTTGCGTGTTATCTTCGTACTTGTTGAGACCTTACCGCTGGAGACGAATATTCGTGGGATAGGGTGAGGTGTGTATTTTTAGTGTCGACCAATTCTAACCCCACCCATCCTTTTGGGAAGACTTATGCTGGTTGTGTGAAGGAAACACCTTACTTCTGTCACACCTCTGTACAGTCAGCAGTACGACTCCGCCTCCGGACCTCGAGTTTATTGCTTTTAGTCTTACTGCCCTTCAACCGACCTGTCTGGCATGGTAGGACGTTGAGAAACGGTTGTTCCAGCCAGTATAGCTCGATTGGTTCATTACGATAGGCCATCCCGAACATCGCGTCAAAGTAGCAGCAACTGTCTTGACTATATGATCACAAACGAAAAATTTGTACAATTATGAAGCTGAAATTAGATCATAGGTTAACTCAATTAGTTTAGTAACTATTTTTTGGATTTTAATCAATATTTAAAATCTCTTACGCAACTTTGATTCATAATATAATTCTGGTTTCAGTTATAGACCGTTATTATCAAGAAAAATTAGTTTTATTCTAGGGATTTTGACATTAGGCTTTGCTTACTCAGTAACTTCTGATCAATAATAGCATTTTTACTTCACTCTAATCCCGAAAAATATTACAGTTATGCAATTAACTACATTCTTGTTCAAACATCGAATTAATTGTATATTTGAATATGATGTAACACAAAATTATCTAAAAGAGTTGTTTATTTTCATTAATATACAGATGATCAAAGAATACCAGATCGAGTAACTCTCCTGTTTCAGCTTAGGATTTGAGGAGGACATTTCACAACAAATTTACTTGAATAGTATCCAATGTTCTATGTTTTTGAAATTTATTCAGTTTATAACATCATTGGCCCATGTCAGTTTTAAGTATTCACTTATCCGAAATCTCGTAGTGGAATTTCAGGTCATGTTTTCCGATTGTTGATTTACAGAAAAACAATTTATCACAAGACATTTCCACTACTGAGTTTTTCGTCACAACCCCTACAAATATACTTCAGTGTAAGTTTTCAAAATAGCTCCGCCTGGAGCCCCTCTGGGACCACTGCAGGTTCCATGTCCAGATAAAGGAAAAGTGTTGGGTATAGGGTTAGCGACCTCCTCCCATAGAGAACTTACTTACGCCTGTTACTCCCAATGGAGCATAGGCCGCCGACCAGCATTCTCCTACCCACTCTGTCCTGGGCCTTCTTTTCTAGTTCCATCCAATTCTTGTTCATTTTTCTTATGTCTATCTCCATTTCTCGGCGTAATATGTTCTTTGGTCTTCCTCTCCTCCTTCGGCCTTGAGGATTCCATGTGAAGGCTTGTTTTGTGACGCAGTTCGGTGCTTTCCTCAATGTGTGTCCTATCCACTTCCAGCGTTTCTTCCTGATGTATTCGTCCACTGGGATCTGGTTTGTTCTCTCCCACAGTAGGTTGTTGTTGATAGTGTCTGGCCAACGGATCCGAAGTATTTTGCGTAGTCAGCTATTAATAAACACTTGTATCTTCTGGATGATGGTTTTCGTAGTTCTCCAGGTTTCCGCCCCATACAGTAGAACTGTCTTGACATTTGTATTGAAAATTCTGACTTTGGTGTTGGTTGTCTATTGTTTTGAGTTCCAGATATTCTTCAGTTGTAAATATGCTGCTCTTGCTTTGCCAATCCGTGCCTTCACATGTGCATCAGATCCACTGTGTTCATCAATGATGCTGCCCAAATATGCAAAGGATTTTACATCTTCCAAATCTCCGTCAATTGTAATTGGATTGGTGCATGTTGTGTTGTATCGGAGAATCTTGCTTTTCCCTTTGTGTATATTGAGACCTATTGCTGCTGAGGCTGCAGCTACACTGGTCATCTTCTCCTGCATTTGTTGTTGCGTTTGCGATAGAAGAGCCAAATCATCTGCAAAGTCTAGATCATCCAACTGCATCCTAGATGTCCACTGTATCCCGTGCTTCCCTTCAGATGTTGACGTTTTCATGATCCAGTCGATCACCAGGAGAAAGAGAAAGAGTGAGAGTAAGCAACCTTGCCTGACACCGGTCTTTACTTCGAACGACTTTGTCAACTGTCCTCCATGCATGATTTTGCAGTTTAATCCATCGTAGGAATTCCGTAGAAAACTAACTCACTAAAAAAGACGCTAAACAGAAAAAATTATTCAAACCATTTAAACTTTGCCTGGGGGTTGGATTGTCTTCATTTAGAAAAGTTATGACACCTCATGTTGAAAGCCGAGTTCCTTCGGAAGTCATGAGGCTGATGCCCCTTCTAACAACCAAAGCAACCACGAATTTAGGTACATGGAATGCTCGTACAATGTGGAAGACCGGGAGAGTCTTCCAAATTGCTGCAGACATGAGGGGATACAACCTGCTTGGGATCAGTGAAACACATTGGACGCAGGTTGAGCAACAACAACTAGCTTCAAGAGAGCTTTTGTTATACTCCGGACATGAAGAAGAAAATGCCCCACGTACACAAGGAGTTGCATTGATGCTGTCCAAACAAGCACAAAATACACTTATAGGATGGGAATCTCATGGACCAAGGATCATCATAGCCATATTTATTTATTTTAACACTTAGATATTGGTACAAGGAGGTACCAAATACATATGCACCACAAAGACCTCATTTGTTATTTGTAAGGGCTGTGATACTGCCCGGGTGCCCAAACCGAAGCAGGTGGTTTACTTAGGGGGCCACATCCCGAGCCTTCGACCTGAACGTCTGACTCACAAGGCAGTGGAGCATCGTGAGGAGATGCAGTCCCATGGTAGCTGGTGACCAACGGTTGGTTCATACTCCATCTGTTCCCACAGGGTACTAAAGCCCATGTACACCATTGGTTTGGGGTCCGGTTAAAGCGCCGGACATTCGCATTTCGTCCTCTCATTTTCGTAAACAACACCCGTGGTGCGAGAAGGCAGTGAGTAGGACTTCCCTGGCAGAGGCTATATACGCGTGGCCATGTAAGAGCATTTCGAGAGGGAGAGTGGAATCTCCCCACTCTCGGCCGTACCAGGGCATTACAAAGAACGTCATACAATGATATACGCCTACCAACGACTACAAGGAAGACGTTAAAGACCGATTCTACGATAGGCTGAAGTCAATCGTCGAGAAGTGCCCAACAAAGGACTTAACCATAATGATGGGAGACCTAAATGCAAAGGTTGGCATGGACAACACCGGATATGAAGACATCATAGGACGACATGGACTGACTGGAAGAAAGGAATGAAAATGGTCAGAGATTTGCGAACCTATGTACCTTCAATAAAATGGTCATAGGCGGCACCCTATTCCCACATTAACGCATACTCAAAGCCTCACGGATTTCACCGGATCACACTACACACAACTAAATCGACTATGTCTGCATCAATAAGATATTCAGGACGACAATGGAGGATGTGAAAAGCAAAAGAGGAGCTGATACAGCATCAGATCATCACTTGCTGGTGGCCAAGATGAAGCACTGGACAACGGGGCGGACATCACAAAAGTTTAATACGGCTCTTCTTCTGGATAATGACATACTCAACGAATTCAGGATATCTTTGAGCAATAGGTTCCAGGGCTTTCACAATCTACTCAATGGAGAGGGAACTACTATGGAGAGCAACCGGAAAGTGATCAAGGAGGTAGTCACTTCAACATGTCATGAAGTTATGGGCCACAAGAAGCACCACAAGAAATGAATCACTGTTGATACACTGGATTAAAAAACGAAGGAACGAGAAGGTAAAAACCAATATCAACCGAACAAGAGCAGAGAAAACCAAGGCACAAGACGAAAACACAGAAGTAAACAAGAAAATGAAGATGAGCATTAGAACTTACAAACGTAAATATGTGGAAGATTTAGCAATGACGGCGGGAAAGGCTTGAAGAGAAGGAAACATGAGACAGTTGTGTGATACAACAGAGAAGCTCGCTGGAAATTTTCGTAAAGCAGAACGACCAGTAAAAAGCAAGGAAGTCAAAGTAATCACTAACATTGAAGAACAGCGAAACATGTGGGCAGAGCACTTCAAGGAACTCTTGAATCGATCAGCCCCACTGAACTCACCTAACATCAAGGCAGCACCGACGAACCTTCCAATCGGTGATGGCCCACCAACAATTAAAGAAATCAGCATGGCCATCAGAAAAATCACGAGTGGAAAAGCAGCAGGACCAGACAACATTCCAGCAGAGATAATGAAAGCAGATGTAGCAGTAACTGCAAGGATACTCCACATTCTCTTCAGCAAGATTTGGGATGAAAAACAAGTACCAACAGACTGGAAAGAAAGTCATCTATTCAAGATACTAAAGATCTCAGCAACTGTGAGAATTACAGAGGCATCACTCTTCTCTCAATACCAGGAAAAGTCTTCAGCAGGGTATTGTTAAACAGGTTGAAGGACTGTGTCGACGCCCAACTTCGAGACCAACAGGCAAGATTCCGTAAGGATAGATCGTATACTGACCAAATCGCAACTCTACGGATCATTGTGGAACAATCAATTGAATGGAATTCATCACTCTACATCAACTCCATTGACTACGAAAAAGCATTTGATAGCGTGGACAGGACAACACCATGGAGGCTTCTTCAACACTGCCGCGTGCCTGAGGGGATAGCCAATATCATACGGAATTCCTATGATGGATTAAACTGCAAAATCGTTCATGAGGGACAGCTGGCAGACTCGTTCGAAGTAAAGACCGGTGTTGATCTGGTTCTCTATTTTAGGTCGCGGATCCTTGTTCTGATATAACTTGATTAGTTTATTAACGTATTATCGTAATATACGCGCGAGAGGGAAATACTGTAAACCATCCGTTTTATCAAGAATATCAATTACTTAAAATATTCATCCTAAAAATTGAATATACGTTAAAGACTATAGTACTTGATTTTATATAGGGCACTTGATAACTCAACTAGACTTATGGTAAAAAATTGGACCAAAATCTCTCAACTTGTAGTTGTATTTAAACTTTAGTCTCACAAATGTCTCGTAGTTTCTAATTAGTCTGACTACTTATTTATCTTTATTTAGACATTACTACGATCCGCGCTGGATCATTTCCACTCAAGCTAAACTTATTGATAACTTACATTGTCTCACCAGAAAATATGATCGTACAACTTCTGTTAATGAGATCGTCAGAGAGGAAAATTTCTTCCTTTAAAAATTTGTTTTATCTCAACAGTAGTTTGATATAGAGAGATTTTCATCTTAAAAGGTTGCGTTGTCCTGTCTACTTAAACTTATGAATGCCCTTTTGGGATTAAAAAACAGTCCCATAAACGAAATACTCCTTATTGCATTTTGTCTGCTAACTACATATGTAGAATAGAAGATATCACACTTATGTCACTTTTGTGGGTTTCAGAGAAAATACATAGCTCGCAAATCAACAGACTAAGTTCATGTTCAAATGAACAACAAGTTCACATAAAGACCGGCAAATATAAATAAACATGCAACTTAATTATTGTCTGCTGCCTTCACATAAGTCAGTAGTATAGACATGCATATTAAGACATAGAGGGTCGATATCAACACTGATTGTTTAATCGATACACACATAACCTGTAGTTGTTTAGACAGGACAATGTGTCATGTGGCTTTCATCAATATGGTTTAGGAAGTTGTTTGATCACCTGCCAACGAGAGATTTGATTTATTATGCTAAATCGCCAGATTTGGTTGATATGGTTTTTATTATTATGATTACTGGCAACAATAATGCGACTTAGATTTAACAAATGTCTAGATATTTTTCAGAAATATCGGAACAATAGTGTCTATTAAGTATGTTGTTATTACCAATATTGATTTTTGTCCACCAGACAAGGCAAACTATATAGCATTTTATCAGTGGATTTTTCTTGACTCCAAAACAAGGGTTAACATTAATTGCACCGCCAATTTTTTGTTTTTTTCGTCCCCATTTTCCAATAATTTTCTTTCTGTTCCGTCCAATCAAATAGCTAGTTTTTAGTTCGTTATAATTGGTCGTTTGTTTCTTAAAATCGATATAAAGTATCAAGACTTGACGACAGAGCACATTTCCTTCCAATTGCGGACGGTAGTAGGGTACAAAACGCGGGTTCTGTCGTTCCCCACTAATCAAATTACCTCCTTCGTCTACTCGGCTGTGAGGGACCGCTAGGTGTTCTACGGCCAGTTCTCCAACATACAAATTTAATATACGATTTCTGATCTCTGTCCAAATGAGAATCTCTCACCACATAATGACAGTACGTAGATCTTTCATAAGTTCTGATAGCCGACTTTAACGCTTCAAATGATTGGAACACAACGAGGAACAATGTAGTCAAAAATACATCCTCCGTTTCTGTGACAACGTGAGAAATAACAGCGCTTGTACATGGCACGTTAATCTCCTCCATAATGATGATGAAAATGAACTTTTTCGACGAGTGCTGACATTTTATAACAATTTCAAGACATAACTAACCAATTATAACAAACTTAAAATTAGCAATTTAATTGGACGAAACGTGGTGAAAAATTTTGGAAAATGGGATGGAAAAACTTTTTTAAAGGGGTGAAAAAAATTTATTAAAAAAATTTTTTTTAAATAGCCGGTCGCTTAATGATTTTGCAAAACAAGTGTTTGGCCGGTTCTGAAAAATTTAAAACTGTTAGCAATCTAATGGTATTATTTTTTTCTTAAGAAAACTAATTTTTCAGCTCAGTAAGAAATGTAGTTAGGGCCTAATCAGTGTTTGCTGAGCGTATCAATGCGAGTCAATCGACCGTACCCAACTTTATTTACAATAATACGCATCTGAAGTAAGGATATTTGTTGTCAACTGTGACACAAATTAACCTCTATAAAATTCATCTAAAATCTCAAGTGTTTTGATATCCTCTCAGAGATTTGAAACTGCATTATTACTCATAATTATCTCCCCTCGGTACTCTAAATAATCAAAATCCAGCAAGTTTAGTCTACTTCAATCCCAGGTCTTATAGCTAAGTTAGTGAAGAGGCATCTAGTCAACACAGGTGGTCCGATAACAAAGAGTTAGTCGTAATCTAGTGAGAACTTAGTGAAATGATGACTGGAGTTATTCATAACTCTATTCTGAGAGCATATTCAATGTATTTCATAATAAAACTTAGGGCTTGAAATGAAATGTTTGATGAAAACTGCTTTATGATATCCGACACTCACCCAGAAAAGGAACGCGAAAAAACGGGGATGCTATGGAAGACATATATAGTAACCATGAGAACATAGTGGATAACCTCAGTCGAAATAGCCATTTCCTCCTCCTTTTTCTAGCTGTAAATATTTCTCATATAGAACCATCTAATAGTTGTATCCTCAGATTATTCAACATACCTTTACCTGTATCTAATGATTTAATTGAATAATTGTTAACACTTAATTTTTCGACCACAACAAAATCAACGAACATCTCATAATTATATTAATTTCTCTTATTTCATGGGTTTTCTTCAGGTCCTTACAGACTAGAAACAATTAATAATTTAGAAAGCAATACAGTACACATAATTTATGTGAAGGAAGATCTTGAGTGAAATTAGATTTGGAACCCAAATGTAGATTAATGGAAAACAATGATCGTGGAGGAATCTAAAGATTTGCTCGTACATTTACTAACTTATATGATTACCCATAGCCACTCCATCAATTTGAAAATATAAGACATTATTGAATTTAAGTCGAATATGTTTGATACATATGAGTAAATCTACTTGAATTTATCCTCTGATATGGGAAGTAGGACAGTGTTTTGATGTATAATTTGCATGGTTCCTCCTAATGGAATTGAGGTAAATAATGATAATATATCAAGTGAAACCATGAATTTATCAAGAAGTTCAACCTTTTCCTGAATTTGAGTAAATTAATTAGTCTTTCAAGTTGCAAACAGATAAATTTGAACGAACCAGTTCTAACTGATTAGTTAACCACCGAGAAAGCTTATGAAATTGAGAATTAATCGGTGATAATGTTGGTATAACTGGAACATTAGGCTTATGTATTTTTACTACTTCATACAAAAATGCTAACCTAGATCCTTGAGGTGTCAGTTCATCATGTATTATATAATCGATTGACTTTTTTACAAAAACTCGCTCAATTTAATTCTGACAAATTTTTCTGCTTACTCAGTCATATCTTTCTTCGAACCATCAGCTAGGAATATCAATAAGTCATCTAGGAGCATATTGTTTTTGTTCATTATATTTTTATTACTAAGGTCATTGCATGGATGACCTTTCATTTGGTCAATAAAAATAAATCAAAACTTAGTTCACAGTGAATGTTCGTGTTTTGATGTCTAGTTCTGGTTACCTTAACAGATTATAACTGCTATTAGCTTACTATTTGGTCAATGAAAAATTAATCTTATGGATGATGACGTGAAGATTTAAAAGAAAAGAAGGAAAATATAATTTCATATTCATGTATTAAGATTTTGTTAGAAGAAATGAAGAACCTGAAAGGAAGTGAGCAAATTAGATTTATGCACGAAGACCTAAAAAACTATTATCTACAAGGAAGACTGACACAACCCAGAGGAGACTCATTAGAATAATGTTTTGATTGATTTGATTTTCTAAATAATAACATATACTGAAATTGTAGCTGTGTTGTCGGTTAGAGATAAGAAAAAGACTGGATCAACGATTCCGTGTTCAGTATAATTAGATCGCACTGGATAGTATTCGAAAACAGACAAAGAAAATTTCGTTGATAGACTACTGCATAAGAGCACGTGATAATATTCATACTCATAGAATCAGTCAATTTTCAATAACCAGTAATAAAAAGTAGATACACTAGTGTTCATTCATTAAAGAAAAGGTGTGTATAACTGTAAACTTGAGTGTTCTGGACACGCCATATAGAATACTTTTACAAATTCGACAGTTGAAACACCAGTTTATTCATGATTAAGTAATCCCCACAAGGAGCATACGAATGTTCGCATGCACAAACAACAGATTACTATCATCAAACAAGTGCGTATCTGCTTCCGATTCCGGATGCATTGTGTTATTTGACCTTCCTCTATTCCGTTTCTCCTCAGGATTCCAAGTTAGCTCTTTTTAGTGATTCAGATTGGTGATTTTCACAATGCATGTCCTAACCACCTCCAACATCCTTTCCTAATTTGCTCCTCAGATGGAAGTTGGTTTGTTCTCTCACACAGTAGTTTATTGTCGATGGCATCCGACCAACATATATTGAGTATGTTGAGTAGACATTTGTTTACAAATACTTGTACACTTTTGATTATGGTTGTGGTAGTTCTGGAAGATTCAGCTCCGTACAGTAGAAGTGTCTTGACGTTTGCATTGAAGATTGTGACTTTGATGTTGGTTGAGAGACGGTTGTTTGGAGTTGAATATGTTGTTCAACTATAGAGATGCTGTCCTTACTTTGCCAATCCGTGGCTTTACGTGTGCATCAGATCCTACTCGTACACCGATGATGATAATGATGCTGATCAGGTAGGTGAAAGTTTCCACCTGTTTCAGAATTTATCCATCAAGTGTGATCAGTTTGGTTGGTGTTTTCTGTGTTGTATTTGAGGGTGTTGCTCCTCCTTTTGTGTATCTTGAGGCCTAATGATGAAGGGAATACTACTACACTGCTTGCCTTGACCTGCGTTCGTTTTCGTGTTTGGGGTAGAAGTGCTAGGCCACCTGGGAAGTCCGAATTGTCTAGTTGCATGGAAGCTGTCCATCGTATTCCGTGCTTCCCGTCAGATGTGGAGGTCTTCATAATCCAGTCGACTGCCAGTAAAATGAGGAAGGGGGAGAGTGAGCAGCATTGTCTGACTCCGGTCTTCACTTGGGATGTGCTTGTCAGGCGTCCTCCATGCACCACATTGCAGTGTAGTCCGTCGTATGAACCCCATATGTTGTTGATGGTCTTCACAGGCACTCAATGAGAAGACGAAGTTGATCTTAAAAATGTGATGTATTCGCGCCATACATTTCGACCAATCTGGTCACACATGTACGTGTCACTGCATTTTATATGAAAATTAATAAAGGTCAATTAAATGAAAGTTCAAGTAAAACGTAAAAAATGGGAGAGAAACAATTTTACATCATATTTTTATGTGATTCTGTAAAGTAGTTTGATCATTCAAATATCACTCATCCAGTTATAGTTTTGACCTCATCATCCACTTTATGTCACATAAACGAAGAAGCTTTCAATTATGGGTTCTATTGAATTGAAACACTTGATTCTAGTTTCATCTTACAATGTCTCACAAAATTAAAATGTAAAAATTTGTTCAGGATTTACAGATGCTTTGTTCCTTCAAAGAGAGCTTTGCTTTTCACACTTAAAACGTTAGAATGGAAATCGGTCAACATATATTCTCGTTTATATTTAGATGTTAATAACGTTTTTCGAAACATAATAATCGATATGTTCATAAGACTGCAGTTGGCTATCATGTTATTGATTAATTTGCTTTCTGTCTAGGTAGTGTCTGAATTTTGAACGAAGATGCGTTGTTATTATTATCAGTACTAATAATAAATAATCAGATTGAAGTTTATATGTGGAAGATAGGGACAGATAGAATTGTCAAATATTGAGCATCCAAGCAGTTATTTGAATTCAATTTGGCCAATTAGAAATGTTGAATATAATAAGCTTTTCTCTTTAAATCGAGTTTTTGTAGTATGTACCTTGGTTTAAACCGTAGTTATATGTCAGGGAAATTATTTATATGTAATTATATTCAATAGAATAATTCACCATGGTGCAAACATTTTTCACTGTTTTTATCATTGACATGAGCATTACGTAATGCTATATTGAATACATAAATAAAGGATCTTGAGAACTTCTTTAAATTATTCTATTAGAGAACAAATGAATTTATGACTATCATTGTAAGTAGACGTTTGATTCTCCAGTAATCCGATCTATTTGCGCAATTACTATAACGAGTAGCCATAGTAGAAACTCTGATAAATAGAAAATAATTGTATTTCATTATGAATTAAGGTTACAACTAGTAGTTATTTCTTATTGTTTGATCCTTGTTCTAGTTATCAATATTATTGGTCTCAAGCTTACCGTTCATAAAATTGATGACTAATAATTCCTCTGTTTTGTTATCTATTTGTTAGAACATTTAAAGTATCATTCTTTGATATATTAAAATAACTGTGTGAGAATATAGACGATATTTGATATTATTATTGTTGTTACTCACTAGTTCATATAAATGTACTCTAATTTTACATAGTAATAACGGTTAGAATGGTTTTATTAGGTATTTTCTATTCAGTCAAATCCTATGTGGGTTAGATACTGAAAATATCATGATGATAGCATTGTGTTTCATTGTTTGGCTTGTATAATAATATACCGTTTGAGTATTTTTGGACGTTAGTTATATGTAGACCAACCACTAAACTACAGAGAAATTTTCATTTTCTGCTGGATAAATTAGAAAATACTCAGTCTAGTTTCTACACACTTTATGGGACTTTATTTATATAGCTATGATCCTTTTAGTTACTCACAAAATTGTGAGTAGTTAAATAGTATTTAATAAAGGTATCTAGCACGTAGTTGAAATGGGAAAAACCACTTTATGAGTAAAAATAAAATGGTGAAATTAAGTTGACACTGGATTGTTATTGTAAATAATAGTGTGCGTATACTCATTTTAAAGTGGTAGATAAAATATTATCTCAAGTGTTAGTTTTCAGAGGTATTGTCTTCTCTAAGTTGGTTGATTTATTATGTAAATCTTCTATTATGACTCGGGACGTCGTCAGTTATCACGAAATCAGTTGTGATGGTTACTGTATGTCCTTAAAAGTTTTCTGTATTCGTACGTATCTGTGTATGAAATGCGGGAAACGGAATATGTATAATATTCATATTAGTCAAGATCAAATGAACATATCTTTGGAACTCACATGCTCCAATGCTGAATTAAGGGGGTAGAAGATATGTAGAGACATTTCAGGCAAACAAAATAACATTGTTTGTTACATGAGAGTATAAAGACTCTACACAGTTTCGTGGATAAGGAAAAATTATGAATACACTGAAATAATTCAAACAATAATATCTCAGGTCAACATCATGCAGAAATAAAGTCAAGGTTAATTCACTTTTGTATCTGTTGTTTTAATCTTACTATTGATGTTTAGGACTGAAATTGATTAGTCTCTTATTAGCATATGTATATCCTGTGAGGATTGCCTGGATATTGCCTCGCATCACAAGCATTCTAAGCAGAGATCATAGTAGCTAGAAGTAGAATTCAGGATATGCTTTTCGTCTTATTCGGAACTCCTTATATGGATGTACCTGCAACTCAGAGTTGATGTTCACTCCGGCACTTGGACCCAGCGTCATTCGCTTCAAACATCATCTCGTTATTCACTTAGCTACTAAGTTCAGATGAAAACCAGCTTGTGCATCCAGATAGGAAGAAACGTCCTGAATTGCACTGCTAGCCATTATCGTCTCTGCTTATGATGCAAGGCAATACAGAGGCTTTCCTCACATATGCCAATATGAGACTGATCAATTACAGTTCTAAACGTCAATGGGCAGATTCATGCAACCAATACGAGAATGAATTGAACTTCACTTTATTGCTCATACTAGTGGCTGCTCGGACTTAGTAGCTAAGTGGATAACGCGGTGGCGTTTTAAGCGAATGGTGATGGGTTCGTATGATAATTAGAAGTAATTGAATTATAGTCTGAACTAAGAATCCCAGGGATAACGCAATTGAATCAAGAAGTACTACACAATCACTAACGAATGTGCTGTATTTAGAATTCGAAATCAAACATTCAACAAGTACAAAGGAGTCATTAGTTCATTCAAACACCACATCCGCCACAGCTTAAATTAGAGTCTAAGTGTCTGTAATCAATTGTACGTCTTCTTCTCAAGTTCATGCTGTGTCTGTCCGACAATGTATTGGATAAAGACTCTGTATTATTTGATTTCTGGGATTGTGTACAATCATCATGTCGGTTGAGTACTGAAAGTACTGCTACCTAGAATTTGAACCATAGACTATCCTCCCCCACGAAATAATGTCGGATCTTCATATCCCCAGGTTATGAATAATGTGGCTTCATTTAAAACATCTTTCTCACATTGACTAGAGTATACATTGGAAGTGAATTTATGATAAAGACAAACAACAGTTGATATGGAATTATCTGAATTGTAATCAAACTCTAACTCATTTAATACTCGTGCTTCGCATCGAACAAGTTTCTCACAAGAAACAAATGCATCATGAGGACAAATAATATTTGATATGACACCAAGATTTGATTCTTCTGAAATAGTTTCCTCAAATTTATTAAGAATGTCATTGCAGAGTAAATGATCGTTAGAAAAATCAGCATCAATCAAAACTACATCAGGTTTTCGATCATGATTAGGTTCATCCGAAATATTTTCACCAGATTTGTGAGAAATTTCATCAGAAACATGTGAATCATTAGGAAAAATCATATCTGGTACAATAACATGGGAAATCTGATAGGTTGATTCATTAGAAATTGTTGTCTCGCAAGAATCTTGAGTTTCATTTAACTCTGAACTGCTATATGACTCTAAACTGTCTTTTGAAATCGTCGATAAAGATAAATGATCATTATAAATATTTAAATTAATAGAATCAGAATCACAAGACTTAATATTAGTTGCAGCAAGATGAACAGTAGTATTACAAACTGACTGAATATGTTCAACATCACCACATTTAAAGCACTTACAATTACGAAATTTACATGAATTAAAAGGGTGGAACTTGTCACAAGAAAAACATTGACTAAACTTGTGCCCATCTTCGTGAACTGCACAACCTTGAGTATGCACTGGGATGGGGTGACGTAACATAGAGGAACTTTTTGTACCCTCATAAATTCTTTTACGAAATCTCCCTTTATCGCATTTGAAATTTGTATACTTTGCATAGTCTAGAAGTAGTTCCTTGAGAGTTGTATAAGGAAGAGAAATGGGCTTTTCCGGTGAAGCCAAAATTTTTAATAAGCCATATGCTTCTTTTCCAATGAATGTGAGAAAATGTGCCACAATATTAATATCCTCATCATCTTTCTTGGTCATGCTCCAGATTTCAAACCTTTCCAAATAGTCCTCAAAAGCTTCAGAAGTTGAATGAATATCTAACTGTTCCATCGCAGGCCCCATCGCGACGCCAATATGATAATTAGGAGTAATTGAATTATAGTATGAACTAAGAATCCCAGGGATAACGCAATTGAATCAAGAAGTACTACACAATCACTAACGAATGTGCTGTATTTAGAATTCGAAATCAAACATTCAACAAGTACAAAGGAGTCATTAATTCATTCAAACACCAGAGTTCGAGTCCCGGAGTAAATATCGTTTCTGAGATTCAGGTACATTTTTAGTAGCCCCATAATATCTGACTCCAATTGAACCGTTTCTGATTGCTATCGAGATATACATGTCACCAATCCTCGTATATAATTATCAACTTAAGTCGCGTTAATGAATAACGTAGTTAAATAATTCAAATACGAGAATAAAGTTTGAATGTGTGTATTTTATATGATCGTCAATCTGAACAGACAGAGACGGAGCAAAGATGGCGAAATTAAATGACTTTCAGGGGAGGTGAGTGAGCTAGCTCGATTTAATTAGGCGTAAATTGATATTTGTGGTCAGACAAAAATAAGTTACAGACATGTAAGATAAGTAATGCACACACATATGTTTGCATAAAAACAGTCAAGGTCAATGAGCGGATAATTGTCAAGGTCAAAATGTGACTCCAGAAGAATGAATAAATTGGCTGGTCCGGAAGGTAGAATAAGCTAAGTAAAGTACTGTATAAAACAACATATTTAATAACTCAATCAAAGGTTGACAAGCACCCCTTTTACGTTACAGCCACCTGTATTTATAAATTTACATGTACCTACCAAAGTACCTACATTGGTCAAAAAGAAAGGAGGGCATATCTTAGATTTTTTTGAACATGTTCCAAAAAACCTCAGAATAAGAGGAAGAAAGACTTTAAACAGTGCAAACATCTCTTGGGTACAGAACATCAGGTGATTAGTAAGCTGCCAAACTCCAGTCTTCTGAAGTCTGTTGAAGCCGTTGCTATCAGGATCTGATGCAGATGTAAAGGCGCGAATCGGCAAAGCAAGAGCAGCATACTTACAAATGAAGAGCATCTGGAACTCAAAACAATTATCTGTCAACCAACACCAAAGTCACAATTTTCAATACAAATGTCAAAACAGTTCTACTGTATGGGGTGGAAACTTGGAGAAATACAAAGGCTATGTTCATAATTCAACAAATGTTATGATAAAAAAGCACATATGCATACGTGTTTATTAAACCTGCAAGGTAAACTTCTTTATGCTGTATAATCACAAGGTGTTATGATGCAAAACAATTAAATTAATAATCAGTAAATCCGCCTGTAGTTCTTCCCTCGCGGAGAAGCTTAGACCGTCAACCTGCATTCTTTATGCAATCTTGTCCTAAGAAAACCTTTCGAGTTGTCATGCACTCATTAATTGTCTGTTTCCGATTTCTGTCGCATTGTGTTATTTGACCTTCCTCTATTCCGTTTCTCCTCAGGATTCCAAGTTAGCTCTTTTTAGTGATTCAGATTGGTGATTTTCACAATGCATGTCCTAACCACCTCCAACATCCTTTCCTAATTTGCTCCTCAGATGGAAGTTGGTTTGTTCTCTCACACAGTAGTTTATTGTCGATGGCATCCGACCAACATATATTGAGTATGTTGAGTAGACATTTGTTTACAAATACTTGTACATTTTTGATTATGGTTGTGTGTTGGGATGATCCAGAAAAGTTCTCGCAAAAGACACGCAAGGATCAGGAAACCTTAAGAAGCATTTCATCCAATCAGCGTTCACTTGGAGTTTAGCCAGAAACATCAAGGATGTGAAACGTCACACGTGGAGGTTCTGATTGGTTGATTGTTATACCGCTACTATGTTTAGTAGCATTCCAGAATCTTCGGGCATTCCAAGGACATGTAGAATATTATAAAAACCCTCTGTTTTCTGTATTAAAATGAACCTTGGAGTAAAGGACATGTAGAATATTATAAAAACCCTCTGTTTTCTGTATTAAAATGAACCTTGGAGTAAAGTGCTTTTCGCATACTTTTTCCTTCTCTCTCGTGTTCAGGTCGCTGTATAGTTCTAGCTTGGGGGTTTCAGAATAGCTTAGGAATCGAGTATAGCGTTCAAAATCGCAAGACATATCATTGTGGTAGTTCTGGAAGATTCAGCTCCGTATATTAGAACTGTCTTGACGTTCGTACTGAAGATTGTGCAATAATCAGGAGTATTTGAATTATAGTACAAACTAGGAATTCGAGAAATAGCGCAGTTGGGTCAAGAAGTACTAGATAAGCATGAACGACTGTACTTTATTTAGAATTCAAAGTCAAGCATTTACCAAGTACAAAAGAATCGTTAGTTCATACAAACACTACATCCGCCACAGTTTAAATTGAAGTCCAAGTATCTGTAATCGATTGTACGTCTGCTTGAGTTCATCTTGTGTCTGTTCAAAGTATCTACGAGTTTCTCTAATGAGATTTGGACGTCCCACTGGCAAAGGTTGCACTAACAAACAGTCTGAAGTATTAGCAGGTTTATCTTGTAATGATTATCGAGAAATGTGTAGCGTGGTGTCGAGTTGAGCTTATCTATGAGCACCACTACAAATCGAGCGCGTACCAAGTAAATCAGAAGGCGATAGTAGATCGTAACCAAGTTTATTTTTTGGTGATCTCGTGGTATTGAACGAATACCAAGATCTTGCCAAAACGGTACAAGTAGACTCGGCAGGAAGAAGGACGTGCGTAGAGAGTCAGAAAGAGCGCAGAAGTAATGGAGTTCAATCGCAGACCAATATGGCTGTTATTAGCACAGTTAAACAAACGAGTACAGTAAAACAATCGCTGGTACAATTGGTTATAATAATAATTGTTTTCATCGAACCAATCGCGTTCTGTTGACAAAAGTAGGTTACTACAAATGTAATCAACGTGTTGAATTTGTTTGGCACTCCTCTGCTAAACCTCATGGTCATAGGCACTCAAAGCAATATTCCATTATTGAACCATGGCAGCTGAGGAACATGCTAAAGAATTTTCAGGATGATAAATAAACTTAAAGCTTCATGAGCAGTAACAATGGTGAATTTCTTTCCGAATAAGTATCTTTTAACAGCCCAAAACAAAGCTAATGCTTTTCGCTGAGTTTGCAAATAACCTTGTTCAGTAACAGTAAGTTTGCGTGAAACACAGATAACTGGTCTACCTTCCTGCTCCAAAACCCACAGGTAATGCATCCGTAATAAGCACAGAATGTACACTAGGGGAGTAAGTTCGAAGAACAGCATCACTTTGAAGAAACTTTGGTAGACTTCGTAAGCATGACTCTTGTTCCTCACTTCATTTGAATGAATTGGATGTCAAAATATTAAATAAACAATGAGCACCACATGAGAAATTAGGAATAAAACGGGAATAGTATTGAAGAATATACACTAGTGAACGTAGTTCTGTAAGATTTTTTTGAGATGGTGCATTCTTCAGTGGAGCTAGTCGTTTCATATTTGGTCTAAAACCATTACCACCAACTAGGTATCCAAGACATTCGAAACTAGATAGACAAAACAATCACTTAATTGGATTCACTGTAATATTCTTCTCAATTAAACGAGGCTATAGAGCAATAAATTTCTGGTCATGAACTGCCTTATCGAAACCATGAACAATGAGATCATCTTGATAAGCTTCAACATCTTCAAGATCATTAACTACCTTATTCATAACTTCCTGAAATATGAATGGAGAACAACCTAAATCCAACGGGAGGAAGTTGTATTTAAACAGACCAAAAGGAGTGCTAATTGCCGTCAAAATGGATGAAGATTAATCTAAAAGGATTTGAAGATAAGCATTTTTAGGTTAACTTTCAAGAACACTCTAGAGCCATGAAGTCTATTTAAAATATCTTCAACCTCTTCCGTTGTGCAAGTTTTCTTCAACAAATGGGAGTTCAGTGTTAATCTACAGTCACCACATATTCTAGGGGTATTGCAGTCTGACTTTAGTGGAGTAAAAATAGGAGTATCCCATGCTAAAACTGAATCGGTTCAACTATACTTTTCGCACACAAATTGTCCAATATCTTACTTACTGCCTCTCAAAGACCATAAGAAATTATTCACCTTTTAAGAAAGACTGGATCACCCTGAACTGGAAATTTTATAGGCTGAATTTTCATACCTCTACTGAACTTAGCACATGCAGCTATCAAATCTTTAAGTAAAGCATCAGAATTATCTTTAGAAACTAGTAAATACAACTCCACTTTAAAACTTTTCAAATTATTTAAACCCAGTATTTAGAGTGTTTTTTCGCTATCTAAAAATTCACAATTTATGTATAAAGAATTATGTGGTGTTTGAATGAACTGATGATTCCTTTGTACTTGTCGAATGTTTGATTTCGAATTTTAAATACAGCACATTCGTTAGTGCTTGTGTAGTACTTCTTGATTCAATTGCGTTATTTCTGGGATTCTCAGTTAGTACTATATTTCAAATACACCTAATTATCATAAATTATCATATCTTATTAGCAATTCACAACATCTTCGTATGAGCATTTTGTCTCCAGTAACCCCTAAAATTGACTTGGTACCAAAATGTTAGAATCTAAAGATTTCAAGTCCTTGAATGAAACAATGGACTCTTTACTGCCTGTGTCTACAAGAAATCATGAAATGGACCAAGGGATATATATATATATATACCATTCGAAATGGTCGATAAAGATAAAAACAGCCAAATTATTGGGATCCAAATTACAAGATTTAGTACTACTTGAAGCAAAATGAACAGTATACTGTTCATCTGCAATACCGACTTTATGTGTCCTATCTTACAACATTTAAAACATTTAGCATTATGAAATGCACATAAATTACGATTATGAAATTTGCCGCAGAATAAACACTTACCAAACTTGATCTCACCTTAGTGCTTTGCCTTGCAATTTCTTGTTGAAACGCTCTTCATATTTACACGAAAATAGGAATCACTATAAAAGGAACGCAAGTTTGGTTGACCCTGAGGTTGTATTTCATCAAAACGACTAAGCAAAGTATTTGTCCATCGTATGAACCCCATATGTTGTTGATGGTCTTCACAGGCACTCAATCCATAGTGCCGAAGAAGTGTCCATAGTGTTCTCCTATCCACACAATCGAACGCCTTCTCATAGTCAAGGGAGTTGGTGTATGGTGACGAGTTCCATTCACTTGATGGCTTAAGAAGGAAGATCTGTGTGTGCTGCCTCGATGTCCGGTGGTTTGAGTGGAGCTGATCTACTCATGAGTTGCTCGAAATGCTCAAAATACCCACTTGTTCCTCTCTCCCTGAATGTCGGTGATTGTCCTGCCTTCTTTGTCCTTGACCGGCATCTCTGGTTTAATATATTTCTCTGCCCGTTCCTCCATCATGTCTTATAGTTGTTGTCAGGTCATGTCCATTTCTGGATACTTCTCTACGATAGACTGAAGTCTGTTATAGAACTGATCTTCGTCGTCCTCATCGCTATCTTTGATGGGTGAATAACACTGGACAGCATTTATTTTAACTCCTTTCTTCTTTGGTTTGATGGATTCTTTTATGATTCTGAATCCATGAGATTCCCATCCTATAAGTGAATGAAGACCCTTCAACTTAGAGGACAGAGTGTGAATGGTTTAAATTGTTTATTCTGGTTAATGTTTTTTATCAAGGTTTTTTGTACGGGATGAGGTTGTTGACCCTATACCCAACACTCCTTTAATCGAGTTTGGTACCGGCATTAACTTCAGAGTGCCTTTAGGCGGAGTTCAAATAAATAAATGCCAATAAATATTGATAGACGAAATGCAACTTGATACACAGGCGTACTAATTCAAGTTTCTATAAATTTTGTCAATCCATAGAGGAATATAGATAAAGGAAAGGAGAGAAGAAGCTATCGGTAGAAAACAAAAGCTTGAGGGAGTTAGGGTCGATATTAACAATAATGTGAATATCAAATCATCGGATAAATGCAAATCATCTTATCATATTAGTGATAAACAGACCTTATTGCCTTATACGGTGAATTATGGATAGCGAACTTCAACATATAAATCAATTCCATGAAAAAGAATCAACATAAATGATTGATTCCCTAATTGTATCTGTTTCGTAAAAACTTCCGTCAAATGTTAGCGGTGTTTTATGCAATATAAACGAACGTTAAGAATTAATTTAATGTAAATGTTAGTTACGTTTATAAACTGTTTGCCTCGCTTTGTTTTTACCAGAATAGATATTAGTGACCCTCTATCTGAATACAATTAAATCAGACGACGATGTTAGCGAATTGCATATGTCGCTAACCTTGTATGTTTTTACCGACTTCGCGTTAGAGAACAAAGGAATGAAATAAGCCAAGTACGAGAATTAAGTTTGGATACGTATATTTCGTACTTTCGTTAATCCGGTCAGGCAATCAGTGAAATGAAGCAAAGGAATTGAAGAGGAAAGAGAGAAACAAAATAAATCGACGCACAGCGGAGAAGGCGAGTGAGCCAACTCGATTTAATCAGGCGTGACCCCATATTTATAGTCAAACAAAAATAAGTCACAGACACGTGATAAATAGGATTAGCAATTAGCACATACGATCATATAGGAACAGGGTAAATGAGCAAATAATTGACAAAATCAAAATATGGCTTGAGATGGAAGAACAAACTGGTATGTCCAGAAGCTAGAATAACCTGTATGGGCTTGAAATAGTACACTACCAGATTAATGAACTGAGGTGAAAACAAAACACTTAAAACTAATCTGTTTGGCTGAAAGTTTTAATGTTACTGGTAAGCAAAATGTATACTACAAGTTATCAGTAAGTCGGTTGATATTCAATGTTGTAAATAACAAAGAGATGTATGACTATGATCGATGCCACTTCTATTTGAGAAAAAACTGGTTGATTTTCCAATACAGCTTTTATCGGAAAATTTTTTAACGATTCTTAACGAAATACAAAATTCCATATGAGATGGTGGAGAAGATTTGTAGCTCAGGTGGATGATTTTGATGGAGTTTTGTTCTCTGAACTGGATGGTTTGGTCGTGGAGCTTTCATCGTTCTTCTGAACGACATCATCAGCACAAACTTCAGATAGAAGTGAAGTGTTCGAATTTCTCCATATGCGTTTCACAGCTTGTTCTGTGCACCTCGATGTTGATTGGTTCTTATTGACCTTAAATTTGTCATTGTTTACTTTTTTGTCTTGGAGAAATTCGAACTCTTCACAGGCACTCAATCCATAGTGCCGAAGAAGTGTCCATAGTGTTCTCCTATCCACACAATCGAACGCCTTCTCATAGTCAAGGGAGTTGGTGTATGGTGACGAGTTCCATTCACTTGATGGCTTAAGAAGGAAGATCTGTGTGTGCTGCCTCGATGTCCGGTGGTTTGAGTGGAGCTGATCTACTCATGAGTTGCTCGAAATGCTCAAAATACCCACTTGTTCCTCTCTCCCTGAATGTCGGTGATTGTCCTGCCTTCTTTGTCCTTGACCGGCATCTCTGGTTTAATATATTTCTCTGCTCGTTCCTCCATCATGTCTTATAGTTGTTGTCAGGTCATGTCCATTTCTGGATACTTCTCTACGATAGACTGAAGTCTGTCATAGAACTGATCTTCGTCGTCCTCATCGCTATCTTTGATGGGTGAATAACACTGGACAGCATTTATTTTAACTCCTTTCTTCTTTGGTTTGAAGGATTCTTTTATGATTCTGAATCCATGAGATTCCCATCCTATAAGTGAATGAAGACCCTTCAACTTAGAGGACAGAGTGTGAATGGTTTAAATTGTTTATTCTGGTTAATGTTTTTTATCAAGGTTTTTTGTACGGGATGAGGTTGTTGACCCTATACCCAACACTCCTTTAATCGAGTTTGGTACCGGCATTAACTTCAGAGTGCCTTTAGGCGGAGTTCAAATAAATAAATGCCAATAAATATTGATAGACGAAATGCAACTTGATACACAGGCGTACTAATTCAAGTTTCTATAAATTTTGTCAATCCATAGAGGAATATAGATAAAGGAAAGGAGAGAAGAAGCTATCGGTAGAAAACAAAAGCTTGAGGGAGTTAGGGTCGATATTAACAATAATGTGAATATCAAATCATCGGATAAATGCAAATCATCTTATCATATTAGTGATAAACAGACCTTATTGCCTTATACGGTGAATTATGGATAGCGAACTTCAACATATAAATCAATTCCATGAAAAAGAATCAACATAAATGATTGATTCCCTAATTGTATCTGTTTCGTAAAAACTTCCGTCAAATGTTAGCGGTGTTTTATGCAATATAAACGAACGTTAAGAATTAATTTAATGTAAATGTTAGTTACGTTTATAAACTGTTTGCCTCGCTTTGTTTTTACCAGAATAGATATTAGTGACCCTCTATCTGAATACAATTAAATCAGACGACGATGTTAGCGAATTGCATATGTCGCTAACCTTGTATGTTTTTACCGACTTCGCGTTAGAGAACAAAGGAATGAAATAAGCCAAGTACGAGAATTAAGTTTGGATACGTATATTTCGTACTTTCGTTAATCCGGTCAGGCAATCAGTGAAATGAAGCAAAGGAATTGAAGAGGAAAGAGAGAAACAAAATAAATCGACGCACAGCGGAGAAGGCGAGTGAGCCAACTCGATTTAATCAGGCGTGACCCCATATTTATAGTCAAACAAAAATAAGTCACAGACACGTGATAAATAGGATTAGCAATTAGCACATACGATCATATAGGAACAGGGTAAATGAGCAAATAATTGACAAAATCAAAATATGGCTTGAGATGGAAGAACAAACTGGTATGTCCAGAAGCTAGAATAACCTGTATGGGCTTGAAATAGTACACTACCAGATTAATGAACTGAGGTGAAAACAAAACACTTAAAACTAATCTGTTTGGCTGAAAGTTTTAATGTTACTGGTAAGCAAAATGTATACTACAAGTTATCAGTAAGTCGGTTGATATTCAATGTTGTAAATAACAAAGAGATGTATGACTATGATCGATGCCACTTCTATTTGAGAAAAAACTGGTTGATTTTCCAATACAGCTTTTATCGGAAAATTTTTTAACGATTCTTAACGAAATACAAAATTCTATATGAGATGGTGGAGAAGATTTGTAGCTCAGGTGGATGATTTTGATGGAGTTTTGTTCTCTGAACTGGATGGTTTGGTCGTGGAGCTTTCATCGTTCTTCTGAACGACATCATCAGCACAAACTTCAGATAGAAGTGAAGTGTTCGAATTTCTCCATATGCGTTTCACAGCTTGTTCTGTGCACCTCGATGTTGATTGGTTCTTATTGACCTTAAATTTGTCATTGTTTACTTTTTTGTCTTGGAGAAATTCGAACTCTTCACAGGCACTCAATCCATAGTGCCGAAGAAATGTCCATAGTGTTCTCCTATCCACACAATCGAACGCCTTCTCATAGTCAAGGGAGTTGGTGTATGGTGACGAGTTCCATTCACTTGATGGCTTAAGAAGGAAGATCTGTGTGTGCTGCCTCGATGTCCGGTGGTTTGAGTGGAGCTGATCTACTCATGAGTTGCTCGAAATGCTCAAAATACCCACTTGTTCCTCTCTCCCTGAATGTCGGTGATTGTCCTGCCTTCTTTGTCCTTGACCGGCATCTCTGGTTTAATATATTTCTCTGCCCGTTCCTCCATCATGTCTTATAGTTGTTGTCAGGTCATGTCCATTTCTGGATACTTCTCTACGATAGACTGAAGTCTGTTATAGAACTGATCTTCGTCGTCCTCATCGCTATCTTTGATGGGTGAATAACACTGGACAGCATTTATTTTAACTCCTTTCTTCTTTGGTTTGATGGATTCTTTTATGATTCTGAATCTGTGCCTGACAAGCTCATTTTGTAAATAGTTTTTAATGTTATTTGTATTTATTTCGTCAATTTTCACTGTATGTACATTTATCATTAAATGACTGTATGTGTCGTTCAAGTGAATGATCTTGAACACACTATCTTCCATTTTGTTACACGCATAGCATGACACATAGTTGACTGCTAACAAATACATTGTTGCGCACATACTCCTCGTTCTTCATTCATTTGTGGTTGTGTTAACCGAAGTCTACATCAAATACTTTCTACCTTTATAGACTGTAATTGGAATATACCATATCCTATATTGGATCATATCGTTGAGGAATTCATCAAATTTACTGGAATTATCAACTGTGTATAATTGTGGTTATTTGGTACCAGATCAAATCAGAACACGCACTAACCTGGTGAACTAAGTAACGTTCCTCATTTCTGTTGTGTTTATAACATTTAACTTATATATATATATATATATATATATATATATATATATATATATATATATATATATATATATATATATATATATATATATATATATATATATAATTTGTCCTTAATAACTCTGTTATTACCTTTTGAGTTAGCATATTGTCTGGTCCACCACAATTATTTGGCGAGCTTCGAGTCTATTATAATTGTTATATTACTTATATTTTAATACCTGACAGTTTATTTTTCACTGTAGCGGTAAATAAATCACCAAAATAAATAACTCTGTAAGTTTTCGACATTGGATACTGACCACGTTAGTTTTACTGGACACATCTAGCTGAAGGCTCTCGGTCATGCATCCACATCAGATCACGTGTGAGAACGCCGTGCTCAACATCTACTGAAATCGCTAGCCAGGTTAGATCAGACGATCCTCGATATATTGATAGCCTATCAAATATATCTTGGAACCTCCTCGCTTCTGCTTTTGGTATCACTTGGTGGGCACGCTTCGTATTAGGTGTTACTGGTTAAAGTTTTGTCAAACTCCGAATAACTGTGACATCTTAATCACATTATGTATTCGCCAAATAAACTTATTGACATGGACTGTCCCACAGTACACCCCCTTAGCTCATCGCATTCAAACGATAATAATACTTTAAGTTCAATTAATGCCTTCTCTGAATTCAGAATGCCAGCATACGGTGCTAACAACCCTAGGATTTGGTTCGCCCAAATAGAAGCATTATTCATAGCTAGATGCATACTGTCCCAAGCAACCAAATATGTCTACGTTGTCGGCGCACTCTCTATCGAAATCGCTACTGAAGTCGGAGATTTGATCGATCAAGTACCAGAAATCGATCCTTACGATAAAATTAAGGCCGCTGTACTACAACGCACATTAGTATCTGATGAAAAAAGACTTCAACAACTGTTAACAGCATGCGAACTAGGTGACAAGAGACCATCACAATTGTCACGGCATATGAAACAGCTAGCAGGTCCGTACAAACTAGACGAAACCTTGCTTAAACAAACGTGGTATAAACACTTGCCACATAGTGTTAGACAGATTCTTAGCGTGTCCGGAAATTCTGTCAACCTAGAAGATCTAGCCGACAGACAAAATAATGGGAATATACCTCGACAGTCACAGTGTCAACGCCATACAAGCCTCTGGTAGAGAAGATATGAGTCACTGATTCAACATATAGCAACAGATAACGCATTTGACAAGGCAATTAGCGTCACTACAGGCTACCATAGGAACAATTCAATCCCGCCCCACTAGATCAACGTCCAGACAGCACCACAGGTCACCTAGGCGGGCTGCTGGTGTCTGTTGGTATCATGCAAAGTATGGTGACAAAGCACGTCACTGCACACAGCCGTGCAATTTTATAACTAATAAGCAAGAAAAACAGGGAGACGAGCCGGCCAGACAGTAATGGCGGCGAATGTTTCTGGCCACACGACAAGCCGTCTTTTTTATATCAGGAACCATATTTCAGGCTCAAACTTCTTAGTTGATACAGGAGCCGAAATTAGCATCATCCCACTAGAGCTCTCACGATGGCGACACACCACATATACCAAGGTGTCACTACAAGCGGCCAATAAAAAAATTATCAAAACCTACGGAGAACGATCTCTCATTTTAGATCCCGTTCTTCGGAGAAGAGTCACGTGGGTTTTTATAGCCGTCCAAGTCAAACGACCCATTCTCGGGTCTGATTTCCTAAGTACCTAGCAATTATTAGAAGATATGAATAGAAAAAAGTTGATTGACCAACACACACGTTTACAAGTAAACGGTACCCTTTCTACTGATTACGAAACTCGTGGTGTACATATGGTAAAAGCTGGAAACAAATTTTCCACCAACATCCTGAAAGAATACGAATGCATCACAAAAGTAAGTTGCCAAACAGAATCCACGGTACTCCACGCACGGCACCATATCATCACTACGGGTCCACCCATTCGTGCTAAGGTAAGGAGACTTCCTCCAGACAATTTGCAATTTGTCAAGAGAAAATTTAAACACATGATGCAACTTGGGATTATAAGACAATCTAGCAGTCCACGGGCTTCCCCAATACACATGGTACCACAGGAGGATCAAGATTGGCGACTTTGCGGTGATTACCGCCGATTGAATAACCAAACCACTCCTGATAGGTTGTAGAATTATGGTCTGATAATAGACCTAATCCCAAAATTGTAGATTCATCATGATATAACTGCCTAATCTATGACATCTTATGTGGAAGTTACATCATTATCTACACCGACTCACTGCATCGCAAGAATTACCAATACATGATAAAGAAAAATCTTAGGCTAGAGATGAAACAATATATTCAATATGAATAAAAGATATAAGGTAACATTCAGCAGGAACCACGCCTGCATGGCCGAGCCATGCCATACGATCAACTCCAATTTATTCAATTCATTATCCCCGCCTTCTCCATTGTTAGGTATTTCCCAGCGTTAAATGTTGAATGCCTATTTTCCATATTGTCTCGTGTTACGGCCCAATGCCACTACAAGGTACACTATCCCACATATACATGATTTTTCGTTAAACTTAAATGGTAAATGTATTTTTTCAAAACTCGACCTTGTGCGCGCATATTACCAAATCCCGATGGCACCAGAAGACATCGAAAAAACAGCCATCATCACACCCTTTGGTTTGTTTGAGTTTATAAAAATGCCGTTCGGACTGAAGAGTGCAGTCCAGACATTCCAACGATTCATGGATGATGTTATAAGAGGCTTAGATTTCGTATTCGCCTACACAGACTACGTTTTGATCGCTAGTTCATCAATAGAAGAACATGCCAAGCACCTTCAGATCCTTTTCGAACGTTTTAAAAGGCATGGCGTTGTTATCAATCCATCTAACTGTATATTCGATGTCCCAACCTTAGAGTTTTTAGGACATTGCATTGACTCTCAAGGCATCAAACCACATCAAAAGAAAGTTGAAGCTATTACCAATTACCCTGAACCAACCTCAGTAAAGTCATTAGGCCGCTTTCTCGGAACGTGCAATTTCTATCACCGATTCTCACCATGTTGCGCAGACGTGTTACAATCGTTAACGGATTTGCTGAAAAGCGACAAGAAAGGTACGAAGAAGGAAAAGAATCAAATATTGAAGCTACCTCCTGCCGCCAAAATAGCATTTGAAAAAGCAAAGTCCATGATAACCAACGTCACCATGCTACAACACCAAAATACTGACTCCACAACCCATCTGATTCTGTGTACGATGCGTCACAAAAGGCCGTCGGGGCAGTATTGTAACAACACATAAACAACACGACTACTCCAATAGCATTTTTCTGTAAGAGCTGATGCATTATCACGAAAAGATGTAAATACGCTGATACATAAGCGAAATATCGATTTGGAAACAATCGCGAAATTGCAAGTGGACGACGCAGAAATAAAAAACTGTCAAGAGAAGTCTAACTTGATACTCAAAAACGTACCTATTCTTTCGCTAACACATCTATCATCTGTGACGTTTCAACGGGCAGTAACCGCCCCTTCATAGCTCAAGCTTGCCGACGCCGGGTATTCCGTCAACTGCATGGCCTTTCACATTCAGGAATCCGAGCCACAGCTAAATTGATTACTGAACGTTTCGTGTGGCCAAATATTAACTCAGATATAAAGCGATGGACTTGAAGCTGCCTGCGATGTCAACGCAGCAAATTCAGAAACACAATCAGTCCTGTTGGGAAGTTCTTTCTGCCCGAGAAACGTTTCCAACACATCCATCTAGACATAGTTGGTCCCTTGCCACCATCAAATTCATTCAGGCATATCTTCACAGCGATGGACAGATGCACAAGATGGGCAATAGAACGTCCCATTAACGATACATCTGCCGAAACAGTAGCAGCCGCATTCTTTGACCGATGGATATCAAATTACGAAGCACCACCAATCGTCACTACAGATCGTGTTCCCCAGTTTCAGTCTACCTTATTTCAGTTATTCACAAAACTTCTGGGCGTGAACCACATCAAAACGACAGCCTACCACCCATCAGCTAATGGTTTGGTCGAAAGGTTTCATTGCCAATTAAAAAGCTCGCTGATGGCACAGGATATTACACCAAAATGGAGTGGCGCATTACCAATCGCACTCCTAGACTTCCGTTCAACTATATAGGACGCAAAATTTGAAAGTGGTAACTTTTTTTCATGTGGTCTTGAAATTCTTCGACTTGTTCATTTCTAGGGTGTATTATACGGAGACTATCATCCTATCTTGTATATCGGGTACATTTTACCTTAAAAATAAAAAACAATTTTGACGGATACTTACCAGTTCCTGTTACTCCTATTTTGGACTTAAGTCTAAAATAGATCTAAAATTTATTGTATACTCATAGTCTCCGATCCTTGTATTAACCATGTTAATACTTAACAACTACTAATACTCTGATATCATATTTGATTTAACGAGCTCTGTACCCAGTTCCAAATCGTGGTCAATAACTCCAGTAAAAGAGAAATTTCACCAAATAAAAGGTTCAAATCTGTAACCCCTATGACTGACGACTCAGTACCTGGCAATGTCGAACCTTTAACAAATGAATAACATGCGCATTGTACACAAATGTCACTATCATCACCTGATTCTCCATGTAACTGCCTCTCCATCTCTGCGTGCAATATGCCAACTGTAAGACTGGTCGACATACAAGAAACTATACCCACCTGCATCGAAACGTTAGCACAGTCTACCAGACAGTACGTTCTACCAAGGCCTAAATCTGAAATTTCAGAAACTAAAGAGTCTAATAGTTCGTCTCACACGCGAAAATATTGATAGATATAGTACTGACATCTGTCAAATACAAAACTCTCTATCCGAAATTCACGGCTGACCCTGACACTGATAGCAACTAACTAAAGCTGAGTTTGTTTTGGAGTTTGTGGCTGAAGAAGTGACGAAAAGAGTAACGTTCTCCTTCAATACAGTTGCGCATAACCCTTCCGTTTAAGTTGAAGGATATTTGCCTTAGAGCATGCGTATGCTGAACGTTAACTGCAAAGTCATCCGCCTTCGAAAAAAATTCAGACAGATCAACTTTCCCCTTCTGTTTATGTTTGACTGTCGTAACGATGCTAAACAGTTAGCTCACTAATTCTATACAAAATATAAAATTCACTGCAGACCTTACGCCCTGTCAACGTCGTGTAAGAAAACGTGAAGCGATAAGATTGCATGGCAGTATTACGGTAAATAACCTGCCAGAGTCAGTTTGCAACAATAAGCACGACATCACTCCACAAACGGCTGACCACTCTGTTGATCTAGATGAGTCGTCTGATCAAAAACCTTTGCATAAGATTCGGACACCAACTGTCACCAAAAACCATAACGACATGTCTAATCCCAGCTGTTCTCTCAGTAATATACTAAGATGTGAGTCGTGTGACAACACGTATCCAACTAAACCTATAAACTTGAAAATTAGTCCTCCTAAAGATACTACACAGGTTGACCCAAATGAATCTAAATTCATCTAACAGAGACAATGAAAGACTCCAGCTCTGACAGAAAAGGGTGGGAAGACAAGACTCACGATACCGAGCAGGGGAACACATAAGGTTGAACTCAACTGCTCTATAAGTACCCCAACAACAGTGAACAGGTTCTCCCCGCTGATACCATATAACTTGCCTTCAACACCTCTAAGTTGCAAAATGGGTAGTGGGCTACAGCTTAACAAGCCGTTTTACACGCAGACTAACAAAAGCTACCAGAGTGCTGATCATTCAAATCACCCCATAAAGCTTAAGACCGTTAATAAGAATAGTAATACTAGGTTCCTTACTCCACACCCTATCTACATTCCCCAGGATCACAATTTTAACTACTCTCAGAAAGAAAACTTTTCACACCCATTAGTACCAACCCACCACATGGAAACGACTCCCACGTACAGTAACAGTCGCAATTCCTTCCAGTTACGCGCAGCAGACCTCTCTCACGCTAACGTAACTAGCTATAACAGATGCTACGCACCTAACAACCAAGACTATTTCGCAAATAACCATACACTTCACAATAGGCCTGTACAAGATTCTTTTGGAATACGACCCTTAGTGACATCTCTGTTGAAGCATATAGCCTAAGTTATGTCAAACCACATGTAAAACATAAACGGGTTTCCCCCGTATAGTTTCCATCAGAGAGTACTCCCACCTTTTCCTCCTAGGTAAACTCCCAAATCAACTTTGCTAGCTCATTCGCAAGTAGACAGATAACTCACTAATCTTATGAATGCTGATCTACTATGGCTGATCATACAAAGCTCAAAATTGATCATAAAGTCTTGTGAGTTGTTCAATGGTCTATTTTTCTTACCCTTAAAATTTTACGATTTTATACTCTTTCATATCATTTGATTTGCTATTAATCCTACTATCTTTAAACCACATATAATCTAACCTGTTTTTTATCTTTCACCATTAGTTATCTTCATAGCAGTGTGATATAATAAATGGACATCTAACCCATAATACAAACGCTTTAACTATCTGATTTGCTTGTAACATGGAACTAGTAGAGACAGTGTATTCCAACCATGTGCTTTGATTAAAGCAGTATGCATATTTACCACAAACGTAAGAGAGCCCAACATCACAAAAGGAGGGAGGGTGGTGTTACTGACCAGCAAACATGATAGTGGGGAGATAACTTCAATCCACTCATGTCTGTAGGACAGAACATTTTGTTTAATTAAGGCTCCTTATGGTCTAGAGGAATGTCACGAACTAATGGTATTGATGCTGATTTATCATGCAAACTATCTCATTGAATTGTGTTTAGAACTTTGAATTGGTTACACTTCGTACCCAGTAATCCTATTACGAGCAAACTAAACAATTCGATAAAAACAAACCAAGCCTATCAAGACTGTATAAAATCTAAGAGGCTAAAATAGCGTCGATGAAAAAAGGGAGACAGCCATTTGTGTATCATAACACTGTTTTTAACACTTTATTTTATAATTACACATATCCCCATACTCTCAGTTTCTTTATGAACCACCTCCATTTGTCAGTTAATTATCCACCCACACCTTGTTTACACTTATTTTCTTTAACTTATTACGATGCTCCTGCTTACTAAATACTTTAATAAAAGAGAATCAGACTGATTAGTCATACCTTAACTATTTCTGGCGAGACACTAATTTAAAGACGAGCCAATCAGAAGCGTTTGAGCCATTTCAAGGTCACGGAGCCAAGTTTAACGCATGATGCTCACATACGACCGGTACGGCCGTAAGGTTATGGGTTTTCGCGCACGTGTAACATATTCTCGTGGATTTTTTGTGTCGCTATTTATCAACTATTAACAGGTTGCTACATAGTTTTTATTCCAATTTATTTGCAGTTTGACGTATTATTTGCTTACCAGCTTAGTGACTGTTTAGTAAGCTTAATTAGGTTATTTGCAACAATACAAACTCAAGCAAGTAATATTCACCATTTTTCAAGTTATAAAATGGGTCACAGATTAAGTTTTCAAGGAAATAAGCTCTAAAACATTACATATGGTTCACCTCGTTTATTGTGGTGATGATGAACATGGATGTTTGTAGTTGTTTATAAAATGTAGGTACAAGCAATTAAGCGTTAATCCATTTATGAATATTATATAACTTGTTAATATTTAGTCATAAACAGTTATACCTATTATAAGTATCACCGCTTTGTACTTAAATGACATAGTATTATGTAACGCATATGAGAAGAATTATGTGAGTAACAATTGACGTTGATAGTCATTTCCGTCCGCTTTCTGAACGTATACAGGAACAGTATATAGCACCACTGGAAGTGTCACATTAAGTAGTCACAAAGTGTTCATAAGTAAAACGATTTGTTTCTTTTGCGCAAGGTTGTGTGCTACAACTATTCCGAACGGCTCCAATAATGTCGTTATAATTTCTTATGTGTTTTATATATATTGTTAAATATTCCGTTTGTTGGTTTCTCTACTTCATTTTGGTTCGGCTTGATGCATTGGATTGATATCTTTTGATGTTGATTGGGTAGCCGTTCTTTTGAATGATAGTCTTAAAATATCTTTTTCCAAAATATATGTAAAGGTGTATGAAAATGGTTATTTTGTCTAAAAATATTGTTTGATATACTCATTGTTGTCATAAACATTACAATAGTGAGCTTCAAAACCAAAATACTTCTGATACAGACAAATTATACTTAGCTATCAATCTGTATGTTGGTTACTAGGTGATTGAGTGTCGTCCCCATTTGTGCTCCGGTTCATTTTCCGTCAAGTATATTTCACTACTGTCTTATTTATTTCTGGTTTGGTCAGTTTTGTCAATCAAAGAAAAATCTTTATTTACAGGCGAATATAGAGTCACTATATAACTGACTATAGTAATAAGTTTAGCGACTTTAAAAATTTTACTATTTACTTTGATCTGGATTTTACCCAATAATCTTCTGGATGTAAATCATTCTATTCCCAAAGTATTTTCTGCCTTATATTTTTCTTTAGGATATATTCCATATTTCGTGAATAATGTGCACTGATTGTTTCTTTTGGGCATGGTGACAAAACCATCTCCTAGTTAATACTGAAACCAATAACATTTCATTTAAATCACAAACCTGGTATAAAGAAATGTCATGAGACTGTGAAGCGTTCACAGTAATATGATTTTCCGTATATGTTCTGCAGATTACCGATGAATTTCTATTAACGGAATCCGAAATCTGTTGTGAATAACATTGTTGCAAATAAGAGATTTATAGGTACATTCTGTTACCTGCTATTTGATAAACGTGATGAATATGATACGGCTAAGTAAGCTTAATTGTTTGTTTCAAGACTGATTTTTTGTTTCTCAGTATTGTAAATATCACAACTATACTCAGTGTTTTACATTATAAATCGCATAAGTATGTAAAAACAGTGTATATGATATTAGAACAAATATTGATGCAGAGTAATATGAATGCATTATAATTCACGGAATTAGCAAGCAATAAGATGGGTTACGTAATAATTCATTTCATTTTTTACAGTTATATAGCGATCTGTTAAAGTACCCTGTCACTCATCCACGCTTAATTGGTCCTATTCAAATTCTACGTAACCCAACTTATCAATTTTTAAATGCAAGGGTCCTTTATAACCTATAAAATTTTCACACCACTTATCCGTCTGTGAACTCTACTCGACCCACCCACCCTTAATGTATCCTTTGTTCTATAAATAAATGACCTTTGACCTGCATATATGCATATGTACATTGTTATTATTGATGACCTACGTTATTCCAACTATTTATATTTACTTATATCAACTGCTTCATACCTAAATGTTAAATTGTAATGCACATTTCGTTGTAAGCAGCTGAGAAGAAACCACGAAATATAATGAATGCCTATTCAGTAAGAACTCCGCCTGTAGCTCTTCCAGAGTTACTGCCGGTCCCAAGCCCGGGTAAAGGAGGAGGGTTGGGCATGGGGTTAGCGTCCGCATCCCGTGGAAACCTAACTCGCTAAAAAAACGCTAGCCAGAAAAAATAACTCAAACCATTTAAACTCTGCCCTGGGAGTTAGAGGTAATATGACGCTTCATGGTGAAAGCCGAGTTCCTTCGGAAGCCACGAGGCCGATGCCCCTACTAAAAATCAGAGCAACAATTTTTATAGGTACATGGAACGTCCGGACAATGTGGGAGAACGGGAAGACCAGTCAAATAGCAACGGAAATGAGGAGATACAACTTGGTAGTACTGGGAATCAGTGAAACCCATTGGACCCAAGCTGGACAACAAAGGCTAAATACGGGAGAGATGCTGCTATACTCCGGTCACGAAGAGGAAAATGCCCCACACACTCAGGGAGTTGCTCTAATGCTATCCACAGTAGCACGAAATGCACTTGTAGGATGGGAATCTCACGGATCCAGAATCATAAAAGCATCATTCAAAACAAAGAAGGAGGGGATCACAATGAACATTATCCAATGTTATGCACCCATCAATGATAGCAACGACGACGTTAAAGATCAATTCTATGAGAGGCTGCAATCAATTATAGAGAAGTGCCCAAGAAAGGACCTCACCATTCTGATGGGAGATCTAAACGCCAAAGTCGGAATGGACAACACCGGATATGAAGACATCATGGGACTACATGGACTGGGAGAGAGAAACGAAAACGGGGAAAGATTTGCAAATCTGTGTGCATTCAATAAATTGGTCATAGGCGGTACAACATTTCCACACAAACGTATACACAAAGCTACGTAGATCTCACCGGACCACACCACAGAGAACCAGATAGATCACATTTGCATCAATAAAAAGTTCCGAAGGACAATGGAAGATGTGAGAACCAGGAGAGGAGCGGACATAGCTTCAGATCATCACCTGGTTGTGGCCAAATTGAAACTGAAGCTAAAGAAGAACTGGGCAACTGGACAAACAGCACCACAAAGGTTCAATACAGCCTTCCTTCGAGATACTGACAAACTCAATGAATTCAAGGTAGCTCTCAACAACAGGTTCCAAGCCTTACAGGATCTACTGAAGGAAGAAGAAACTACTATGGAGGATAGCTGGAAAGGTATCAAAGAAACATTAACTTCAACATGTCAAGAGGTTCTGGGCCCCAAGATGCATCATCACAAGGAATGGATCTCTACAGAAACACTGGACAGGATCAAAGAAAGAAAGAACAAGAAGACAGCAATTAACAACAGTCGAACAAGAGCAGAGAAAGTCCAAGCACAAGCAGAGTACATAGAAGCATTAGAGCTGATAAGCAAAAATACGTGGAAGAACTAGCAACGACGGCGGAAAAAGCTGCAAGAGAAGGAAATATGAGACAGCTTTACGATACGACGAAGAAGCTTGCAGGGAAATACAGTAAACCAGAGAGACCAGTCAAAGACAAAGAAGGAAGACCAATCACTGAGATTCAACAACAGCGCAACAGATGGGAAGAGTACTTCGAGGAACTCCTGAACAGGCCGGCTCCAATGAATCCACCGGACATCGAAGCAGCACACACAGATCTTCCTATAGATGTCAATCCACCAACGACCGAAGAAATCAGAATGACCAAAAGACAAATCAAGGGCGGAAAAGCAGCAGGACCTGACAATATACCAGCTGAAGCGTTGAAGTCAGACATCGAAGTAACTACAAGCATGCTTCATCTTCTATTCAAGAAGATTTGGGAGGTGGAACAAGTGCCGATGGATTGGAAAGAAGGACACCTCATCAAGATTCCAAAGAAAGGAGATCTGAGCAAGTGTGAAAACTACAGAGGCATTACACTACTGTCAATACCGAGTAGAGTCTTCAACAGAGTGTTACTGAACAGGATGAAAGACGCAGTTGACGCTCAACTTCGAGATCAACAAGCTGGATTCCGTAAGGACCGGTCGTGCACAGACCAGATTGCGACACTACAGATCATCGTCGAACAATCAATTGAGTGGAACTCGTCACTCTACATCAAATTCATTGATTATGAGAAGGCATTTGACAGTGTGGATAGGAGGACGTTATGGAAACTTCTTCGACACTACGGAGTTCCTGAGAAGATTGTCAACATTATCCGGAACTCATACGATGGACTACAGTGCAAAGTAGTGCATGGAGGACAGCTGACTGACGCATTCCAAGTAAGGACCGGAGTCAGACAAGGCTGTCTACTCTCTCCCTTCCTGTTTCTTCTGGTGGTCGACTGGATTATGAAGACCTCGACATCTGAGAGAAACTACGGCATACGATGGACAGCTCAGAACCAATTAGACGACTTGGACTTCGCAGATGACCTAGCCCTCCCATCACATACACACGAACAAATGCAGATAAAGACAACCAGCATAGCAGCAGTCTCTGCATCAGTAGGCCTCAACATACACAAAGGGAAAACCAAGGTCCTCAAACACAACACGGAGAACAGCAATCCAATCACTCTTGATGGCGAAACTCTGGAAGACGTGGAATCCTTCACATACCTGGGAAGCATCGTCGACAAACAAGGAGGTTCAGATGCAGACGTAAAGGCGAGGATTGGCAAAGCAAGAACAACATCCCTTCAATTGAAGAGCCCCCAAATGCCCTGGTACGGCCGAGAGTGGGGAGAGTCCGCTCTCCCTCTCGAAATGCTCTCACATGGCCATGCGTATATAGCCTCTGCCAGGGAAGTCCTACTCAATGCCTTCTCGTGGCGGGGGTGTTGTTTACAAAAATGAGAGGACGAAAAGCGAATGTCCGGCGCTTTAACCGGACCCCAAACCAATGGTGCACATGGGCTCCAGTATCCTGAAGGGACAAATGGCGTATGAACCAATCGTTGGTCACCGGCTACCATGAGACTGCATCTCCTCACGATGCTCCACTGCCTTGTGGGTCAGACGTTCAGGTCGAAGGCTCGGGGTGTGGCCCCCTAAGTAAACCACCTGCTTCGGTTTGGGCACCCGGGCAGTATCACAGCCCTCACACGAATCAATTGAGATTTGTGTGGCGCATATGTATTTGGTGCCTCCCTGTACCAATACTTATGTGTTAAAATAAATAAATAATAAAAATCAATTGAAGAACATATGGAACTCAAAACAACTTTCAACCAATATCAAGGTCAGAATCTTCAATACCAACGTCAAGGCAGTTCTACTGTACGGAGCTGAAAGGCGGAGAACTACAACAATCACCATCAAGAAGGTACAAGTATTTATCAATAGCTGTCTACGCAAGATACTCAACATCCATTGGCCGGATATCATCAGCAACAGCCTTTTGTGGGAGAGAACCAACCAGCTTCCAGCGGAAGAGGAAATTAGGAAAAGACAATGGAAATGGATAGGACATACATTGAGGAAATCATCAAACTGCATTACGAGACAAGCGCTAACTTGGAATCCTGAAGGAAAGCGGAAAAGAGGAAGGCCAAAGAACACATTACGTCGGGAAATAGAAGCGGATATGAAACGAATGGATAAGAACTGGAAAGAGCTGGAAAGGATTGCCCAGGACAGGGTTGGATGGAGAATGCTGGTGAGCGGCCTATGCTCCTTCACGAGGAGTAACAGGCGTAAGTAAGTATTCAGTAAGACTTTACGTCCTTCTTAATTCTTACAGACACTGACTCGTGGACAATGTCCCTAACAACGAAGGAATAAGAGGAGAACGAAAATTATGAAGTACTTTATTTAACTTTTTAGCATAAAAACTTGTTTACAGGTTATCATTATTAATTCTTAACTAACAACTGTTCACTTTCTTCTCAACTTCTGTTGCGAAACTTTCACCATACTTCCATAGGATATGACGCCTGTTAATTTTTTGGCTTCGCAGAACACTTATATACTCATTTCTTTGTGTCGATAGTGCTATTGATGTGTCATTTTGCAAGTTATTGGTAACACGTAACTTCCACCTGCAGTACCTAAGAAGTTCATTAGCTATACAGTTTATATTTCAAAATCAATATAGCCCACATACTTTTACGCGACATCCAAAATCGATGAAGATATTGAGCTAGCTGCCTGTCCTTTTGGTTAATTATTCTTAAAACGTCGATTAAATCTAGTCAATAAATACATTTCAAAAAAATACCGTTCAACCGTTTTAGCGTTTACCAATCGACTGAGGTACGTTCTCACAATTTTGTCACGTGTCTAAGGGCAATGTTATGTAAGTAGCTATTGGTGTACCTTTTTGCGGAAAGCGCGGATTACGTAAAAAGCGCACAGAATAATGTTTGCGTGCCCGTGTGTGATACGGACAGCCGCGCTTTCTGATCGTGCACAGTCCATAACAAATGTTTCTGTCCGTCTTGTTGTTCCCATGATTTCTTTGAATTTGTCTAGAATCCAGGTGACATCTGCACGCATTTCCTTTCGCGTCCAGGCAAACATGACCGTACGTCCTCGACCTAAGTTATCCGTTACAACCAACTGAAATAAGGAACATCTACAAAATAGAATACAAGCAAAAGAACAGTCACTTCTTATTATTTGTATTATAAGTAGAATCAATGCAAACAACTTCCGGATATTCATTGTACAAGTGCATTTGGTCATAACTACTGAAACATATTCTCGTTACATATCCATTTTCTAAATGTTCCCTAACTTCATCTTTCTGTCGCAGCAAATCCATAACATTTTTACGCGTACAACAACCTGAAATATACTTTTATACACTTACCTGTGGAGAGTTCAGCTTTCATAGACTTGACATCAACAACAGTGACCACCTTACCAGTTCTCTCCTTAACAGATTCTATAATTTCATCAGTTGACTGCGACTGCAAAATGACTGGCTTTAAATTCTCTTTTTCTTCCGACGATAATCTTCTTGTCCATGGATCACAAACCATCCATGAACTACTACATGGATGATTGTGGAGCATCTTGTAGGATTTGATGACATATTCTTCCGCCTCCAGTCGTACACGGAACTTTGATTGACAATTAAGGAATTTAGACCTTAAACGTCACATATTAGCTAAAGTTTTCACGATTTTGATTCACTTTCAAACCTTCTGATTTCCGCTTATGACCAAATGTACAATAAAAAGCAACAAACAGGTATTTGAACCTGACATCCTTCAGCAACCTGATTTCTGCGTGGATGTAATGAGTGCACGTAGTCTGAGAAATGATAAAATCACTCTTCCATACTTTTTGGAACTCTTTTAGGGCGTTATCAAAGTTATCCCAGTATGCAAAACGCTTGTTCAGTATCATACTTTAAAAAGGTTCGCTAAGGTCGACTGAAATGTCGCTTGAGCACGAAGCACTACAAACAGAAATCACTGTTCATAAAAAAATAATTCCTTGAAACAGTAATAACTCAAGGAAGAACTATAAATACTGAGGATTTACCGTTGATTTGACATTTCGTAGAGGTTTACTACAGCAGTTGGGACCACAGATCAAACTACGAAGCAACAACAGAGCCAACGTGTACACTACAAGAAAGAGAATGCTAAATTAATGTGTTTGATAATTATTTTGTGCTTTTCAATGCAGCAAAACATGACTTAATTATGAAAAAAACTTGACACTCATGAAACCCAACCAACCCACGGCAATAGAAATACGGAATGACCGCCTCTTGTCAGGCTGTTCAAGGTCGTTGAAACGAAAGCGCGGGCAACTTCGAACGATCATAACGTTTTTCCTGTGCCGATCGGTTTACAGCTGATTTTAGAGAAGAGGTTATTATTAAGAGGCTACAAGAGATGGGACTACTAAGAAGTTCTTGTACGTGTGACTGCGGTTATCAAACGACTGCAGTAAAGTGTGCAGACCACCTCGGTGAGATTATATTCCGTTGTCCTTCATGTTGGAGGAAAAAGTCTATTAGAACGGGGACTTTCTTTGGTCGATCGCAACTGAAATTGAGACAGATCATGATAATAGTTGCGAACCGGGTAATAAAGACACCAGTAACACTGGCTGCGGCATTCGCAGATGTTACTGAATCCTCAGCAGTCCAGTGGTATGAGTACTGTCGTGACATATGCGCAACTAAAATGACAAGTATACACCAATCATTCGGAGGAGTAGGATGTATCGTGGAGATAGATGAAACGGTAGTGAGAAAGATAAAATCCAACAGGGGACGTAGTATAAAGGAAGATTGGGTAAGTAGCATTTTCGTAAATATACTTGACAGGTATTTGGGATTTATGATAGATCAACTCGAAAGGGACATTTTCAGATGGTCAAAAACCGGCAAGCAACCACAATAATACCAATAATACAGGAATACGTGATGCTGGGTACTACGATATATACGGATGACTGGAGAGCATATAGATGTCTTCAAGACATGTATATGTCCATCACGTTGTATCCACAAATGTCATTTCGTTGACCCTACAACCAGGGTTCATACTAATAACATTGATGCGATGTAGTCAAGATAGAAGGAGTTTTTAAGACCATATCACGGCTCCAAAGGTCGACTATTATGAAGCCATATGGATGAGTTCTTATACCGTATGCAATATGATTTCAAAACATCTGAACCTTTATCAAATCTTTACAAGTTTTTAAATCATATAAAAGAAGTATATCCACTGTAATTCTTTAGTTTCTTCTAATATATTTTTACTTTATACTAACTGTTTTCTTATTAGCTAATATTCTCAAGGTCATTTAAAATTCGTTCAATGGTCGTCCCTGAATTAGAGTCTCGCCCTATTTCTTCATGAACATTGTCTGCTCTGCTTCTCGTCATTTTGTTTTCTTTTTTTCGGAACGGGTGACCTGATCCTGAACCATCCTTAAAGCCTCAAATATTCCAAAGGGATATAAGATTGCGATTTCTAGAAGCCCTCAACTGCACATGAATCTATCATCGACCCTCAGTTGCACGTCGCAACGCAACTTTCATAAAGCGCGCCAACTGTGATACTGACTAAAACCATTCTACATTCAAATCTTATAAATTATCGACCCAGCTGAGTAATTTACTACAGTTGGAATTTATATCATTTGTAACAATTTGATTTTGCCTGTAAACTGGCATGCCTTATGTAACAAAATGTTATTTGAGAATATATTATTATTATCTCCCACTAAGTCGAGCTATCATAATACTGAGCTATTGAAGAACATTCAATCCCTCACTCCTAACTAATCTCACACCCGCGAGGGTTACAACGACATTATTGGAGGTACTCTCACTCATTTTAACCTATAAGGCAATTTGTTCAATATATGTCTCATCAACGCTAGGTCAATCTGCAATAAAAAGACGGATTTAGCCCTGTTTGTAGCCACATATAAACCATCACTTATGACGATAGTTAATTAGTCAGTAACAACGTGGAACTTCGTACGTACTTACACCAGTTCGAGTTGCCATACCACATTAGCACAGAGATGCTGTTATCGATTCAAATCCCATAGTGGTAGAGGTAGTGAAAGTATAAGTAGTGATAAGGAACATTAGGGTTTGATGATGTTATGTAAGGAGTATAATCCAGTGGAATAAATTTGCAAAGAAAATAAAGGACATAAAGAATTCAGAAAATTAGAGTTTGGGAGAACACAGAGAGTGGATGCACCTGCGCCATTGCAAACGATTTTGAGTCATGTTATTCAAGGTTTATAACCATCGGTTGCTATCATCTCGCGGTTCCCAACCAGGTAGTCTACACCTACCAACATAGCTCAGTTCACTTGTCAGTGACTTCATGGATTTGTGCCATGTTTTGATCTTCCAACCTACTCCTACACCATAAAACATCGCACGTTGGGGCATTCGGTGGTCGGGCATGCGCAACACATGTCTCAGCCTTCTCAACTGATTGAGTTTCACTACTTCATCAATTGATTTGCCATCCTTACCTAGTACCCGTTTCCTAACAACTGAGTTACTTACTCGGTGGTCCCAGGAGATACGAGCAATGTTTCGAAGACATCTATGGTCGAATACTAGTAACCTACGAATGTTCTCTACTCTTACCGGCCATGTTTCACTGCCATAAAGTAGGACGGAACGAACTGCTGCGCAGTAAACACGTCCTTTGGTTGATAGACAGATATCTCGCCTACGCCACAAATGACGCAAGTTGGCAAAAGCTAATCGAGCCTTTTGTATCCGTACCGAGATTTCGTCACACACCAGACCACAAGGGCTGATGAGACTTCCAAGATAAGTGAAGCGGTCGACACGCTGAACTACTTCACTCCCTATCACTAGTTCGGGAGGCGGTTCAACCCTATCCTGAAGCAACATTTTGCATTTTGAAGGAGAAAATCGCATCCCGAACATGCCTGCATTGTTGCTTAGAGTGGTCACAAGACCCTGCATTTTGTCAGCGTCTTCACTAAATAGAACTATGTCATCGGCATATTCCAAGTCAACAAGCGGATCTCCCGATAGAAGTTCAACTCCTAGAAATTTAGACGAGGAAAGTGTCATCTCTAGATGGACGTCAACAACAAAGTTAAACAAGAATGGAGAGAATGGACAGTCCTGACGAACACAACTTAGGGTAATCAATTCTGATGACAGTTTGCCATATGCTCTTACTCGACCAGTTAGTTGTGTTCGAGTAGAGAGCCTTTGTAAGAATAATGTACTTCTTTGGTACTCCTTCCAGTGACAAACACTGCCACAAAACCTCATGATCAACAGAGTCAAATGCCGCCTTAATGTCGAGAAATACTACAATTGTGGGGTGTCTGAATGTGTGTCTATGTTCTAGGATCTGACGTCGTGTGAATATCTCGTCTATACAACCACGTCCAGGTTGAAAACCAGCCTGATTTTCTCTAGTCTGCTCTTCACGAGCTTTGGTTAGACGTCGAAGTATTATTGAAGCTAATATTTTAGACACTATATAAGCCGATCATAAAAAGCTCAAAATGTCCTAAATTCTTGTCAGTTGCTCAATGCTTTATTTTTCTTACCCTGAAAAGTTTACAATCTTATACTCTTACATATTCTTTGATTTGAAATTAGTCATTACCATATCTTAGCCAAATATAATCTTATAGCTAATATCATTAGTAATCTTCATTGCAAAGTAAACGTATTACAAGCTAAATAGACAACTCGCTTAAAACGAAACCTGTTCAAGACTCTTAAAAATATATGCTAAGAAACAATGGACTCGAATAGCTTCGATAAATAGTTAGACAGCCGTTAGTGTATAGGAGAACTTGTTACAGAAAGAGAACGAAGAAAATCCCTATTTACTTACTTACTTACGCCTGTTACTCCCAATGGAGCATAGGCCGCCGACCAGCATTCTCCAACCCACTCTGTCCTGGGCCTTCTTTTCAAGTTCCATCCAATTCTTGTTCATTTTTCTCATATCTATCTCCATTTCTCGGCGTAATGTATTCTTTGGTCTTCCTCTCTTCCTTCGACCTTGAGGGTTCCATATGAGGGCTTGTCTTGTGACGCAGTTCGGTGCTTTCCTCAATGTGTGTCCTATCCACTTCCAGTGTTTCTTCCTGATGTATTCGTCCACTGGGATCTGGTTTGTTCTCTCCCACAGTAGGTTGTTGCTAATAGTGTCCGGCCAACGGATCCGAAGTATTTTGCGTAGACAACTGTTAATAAACATCTGTATCTTTTGGACGATGGATTTCGTAGTTCTCCAGGTTTCCGCGCCATACAGTAGAACTGTCTTGACATTTGTATTGAAAATTCTGACTTTGGTGTTGGTTGATAATTGTTTTGAGTCCCAGATATTCTTCAGTTGTAGATATGCTGCTCTTGCTTTGCCAATCCGTGCCTTCACATGTGCATCAGATCCACTGTGTTCATCGATGATACTGCCCAAATATGTAAAGGTTTTTACATCTCCCAAAGCTTCTCCGTCAATTGTGATTGGATTGGTACATGTTGTGTTGTATCGAAGAATCTTGCTTTTCCCTTTGTGTATATTGAGACCTATTGCTGCTGAGGCTGCAGCTACACTGGTTGTCTTCTCCTGCATTTGTTGTTGCGTGTGCGATAGAAGAGCCAGATCATCTGCGAAGTCTAGATCATCCAACTGCATCCTAGCTATCCACTGTATCCCGTACTTCCCTTCAGATGTTGATGTCTTCATGATCCAGTCGATCACCAGGAGAAAGAGAAAGGGTGAGAGTAAGCAACCTTGCCCAACACCGGTCTTTACTTCGAACGACTTTGTCAACTGTCCTCCATGAACGATCTTGCAGTTTAATCCATCATAGGAATTCTGTATGATATTGACTATCTTCTGAGGCACGCCGTAGTGTCGAAGAAGCTTCCATAGGGTTGTTCTGTCCACGCTATCAAATGCTTTTTCGTAGTCGATGAAGTTGATATAGAGTGATGAATTCCATTCAATTGATTGTTCCACAATGATCCGTAGAGTTGCGATTTGGTCTGTGCACGATCTATCCTTACGGAATCCTGCCTGTTGGTCTCGAAGTTGGGCGTCTACGGAGTCCTTCATCCTGTTTAACAATACCCTGTTGAAGACTTTTCCCGGTATTGAAAGAAGAGTGATTCCCCTGTAGTTGTCACAGTTGCTGAGATCGCCTTTCTTTGGCATTTTGACTAGAAGTCCTTCTTTCCAGTCTTTTGGTACCTGTTCCTCATTCCAGATCTTTCTGAAGAGAGTTTGGAGTATCCTTGCAGTTGCCGCTACGTCTGCTTTCAGTGCCTCTGCTGGAATGCTGTCTAGTCCTGCTGCTTTGCCACTCTTGATTTGTCTGATGGCCATGCTGATTTCTTCAATTGTCGGTGCACCAACATTGATTGGGAGGTCCGTGAGTGCTGCTTCGATGTTGGGTGGATTCAGTGGGGCTGGTCGATTCAAGAGTTATTTGAAGTGTTCTACCCACCTGTTTCGTTGTTCTTCAATGTTGGTGATTATCTTGCCTTCCTTGCTTTTCACTGGTCGTTCTGGTTTACGGTGATTTCCAGAGAGTTTCTTTGTTGTTTCATACAGTTGTCTCATGTTTCCTTCTCTGGCAGCCTTTTCCACCGTCATTGCTAAATCTTCCACATATTTACGTTTGTCAGTTCTGATGCTCCTTTTCACTTGCTTGTTTACTTCTGTGTATTCAGCCTGTGCCTTGACTTTTTCTGCTCTTGTTCGACTGGTATTGATTGCTGCTTTCTTGTTCCTCCTTTCTTGAATCTTATCCAGTGTATCGACCGTGATCCAATCCTTGTGATGGTGCTTCTTTTGGCCCAGAACCTCATGACATGTTGAAGTGATTGCTTCTTTTATCTCTTTCCAGTTGCTCTCCATAGTAGTTCCTTCTCCATTGAGTAGATCATGAAAGGCCTGGAACTTATTGCTGAGGGTTATCTTGAATTTATTGAGTTTGTCATTATCCCGAAGAAGAGCCGTATTAAATTTTTGTGATATTGTCCTCCCCGTTGTCCAGTGCCTCTTGAGTTTCAATTTCATCTTGACGACCAGCAAGTGATGATCTGATGCTATATCAGCTCCTCTCTTTGTTCTCACGTCCTCCATCGTCCTCCTGAACTTTTTGTTGATGCAGATATGGTCGATTTGGTTCTGTGTGGTGTGATCCGGTGAAGTCCATGTGGTTTTGTGTATGCGTTTATGTGGGAATATAGTCCCGCCTATGACCAGTTTATTGAAGGCACATAGATTTGCAAATCTCTCACCATTTTCGTTCCTTTCTCCCAGTCCGTGTCGTCCCATGATCTCTTCATATCCGGTGTTGTCAGTTCCAACCTTGGCATTTAGGTCTCCCATCAGAATAGTCAGGTCTTTTGTTGGGCACTTCTCGACGATTGACTGCAGCCTATCGTAGAATTGATCTTTAGCGTCTTCATTGTAGTTGTTGGTAGGCGCGTAGCATTGGATGACGTTCATTGTAATCCCCGTTTTCTTGGTTTTGAAGGAGGCTTTGATGATCCTTGGTCCATGAGATTCCCATCCTATAAGTGCATTTTGTGCTTGTTTGGACAGCATCAATGCAACTCCTTGTGTATGTGGGGCATTTTCTTGTTCATGTCCGGAGTATAACAGCAGCTCCCCTGAAGCTAGTCGTTGTTGTCCAACTTGCGTCCAATGTGTTTCACTGATCCCAAGCACCTCTAAATTGTATCTCCTCATTTCTGCAGCAATTTGAAAAACTCTCCCAGTCTCCCACATTGTGCGAGCATTCCATGTACCTAAATAAATGGTTGCTCTGGTTGTCAGAAGGGGCATCGGCCTCGTGACTTCCGAAGAAACTCGGCTTTCATCATGAGGCGTCATAATTCTTCTAAACGAAGACCTCCTGACTCCCAGGGCAGAGTTTAAATGGTTTGAATAATTTTTTCTGGTTAGCGTTTTTTTAGCGAGTTAGTTTTCTACGGGATGGGGTCGCTAACCCCATGCCCAACCCTCCTCCTTTATCCGGGCTTGGGACCGGCAGTAGCCCTCGGAAAGGGACTCCAGGCGGAGTTAGAAAATCCCTATACACACTTTTTTGTTGGACAGTATTTTTGTTTATTTGTTTCTTCTCCCTGTCATATATTTTAATCTTGTTCTAACTATAGCTTTCACATGGACTCGGGTTCGCAAGTATCGCGTTTACATTTCTATTAGAACATCTGTAGGAAATATAACGTCCTACGAAATTTTTAACCTCTTAGTAAATAAATCAACAGTTTCTTTGAAACTATCTGATTTCTTATACTTCACGCTCAATATAGTCATTGTAACGGAAAGAGAACGACGAAAATCCCTCCGCAGCTTTTTTGTTGGACAGTACTGCCATTTATTTGTTTCTTCTCCCTGTCGTGTATTTTAATCTTTGTTCAGATCTCGTTTAACCACATCTTTTGTTCTTCAGTCTTCCACGTTTGAGCTTTTATTACGTATCTTTTGTTACCTTATTTTCTATTGCATGTTGCCAGACTATTGACAGTGAGGTCGTGTTTGACTAAGCTCAAGGTCACGGCGTAATCTAGTGTGTGACTGTTAACCTTTTGACTGTCTGCTTGGGAGGATTTCTGGAATCCCTGCAGATAAATATTTGATCCCGTTTGTTGGGAATATATTTGTTGATTCTCAGGTATCAAATCCCTTGGTATTGACTGTTTCTTTTATTGTTTAGCACACTACTTTGCGTTAAAGAAACTTCTGACTGTATAGAACAGGCTGTGCCGTTTGAGGTCTTTTGTATTTTTGATATAATTTGTTCTATTTCCTAACTTAGAACCGTATAAATTGAGCCCAGAGTTTGTATTTTGATATAATTTAATACGAGTGTCTCAAAAACGCTTGGTAAGCTATGCAGAAGAGCGTAGTCTGACCTATTCGAATACATTTTGGTTCGTCAGTCCTGCGTTCAAAACGAATACTGGTAGTTCGGTCGTTACAGTTCTCAAACGAACAGTAATTACTGGTAAGAAACACTTCAATGCCTGGTAAGCGCAACAAGATCAGCCTAAACATGGTGTTTGGTCGTGAAGAAATGCAAACAGAGGTGCCTTATGATATACGGCAAGTCCCTTTGATACATCTCCATGTCATGGCTCTAATACTAGTTTGGTTAGTAGGCATAGCACGATTAGCTCTAGCATCAGCCTAGCAGAGTTAAAAGAAAAGCAGCTGAGGGATAGACAACTAGTAGAGATTAGAAATTTGATAGTTAGGCAGAGAAAGTAGATGTTATGCCTTCAAAGAGAGTTAGGGACGTTAAGACTAAAAGAGAACGTATGTGGTAAAGCATCTTCTGCCTCCAATTGTTCTGACAGAGGACAGGAGTATGTTCACAGTTTCTCAAGCCGTCCTCATGACATTAGAATCAAGTCCCCAGAGAGGTCGAAACGGTTAGACCATCCAGGAACAAAGAAGAGGGAAGTGACCTTGACATCTCTAAGTGTGGGTCTTGAGCTCCCAAAGGTTGAACTAAGTACTTTTGATGGTCAACCAGCCAAATGTTGGAAATTTGTTAGACAATTTGATTTATATGTGGTATCTAAGGTCGAAGACGATGGTCAACGGCTCTTATACTTGTTACATTATTGCAAAGGACAAGCTCAAGAGGCCATAGATGAATGCTTAATGCTTCTGTCATCATCGGGTTATCGTAGAGCATACGATATACTGAAACGATTGTTTGGTAGAACACACGAAGTAAGCGTGGCTCTGCTTAATAACTTGACTGAAGGCTCCAATACAGAACACAACGACGGAGAAAGTCTATCTAAGTTAGCGATAAAGATGGAAAATTGTTCTATAGCCTTAGAACAAATGGATTATTCAGTGGATCTCAACTCTTTAGTAAATATAGAAGGTATAGTAAAGAAATTGCCGACGGCTTTACAGATGAAATGGGCTGAAATGGTCGGAAAGATAACGCCAAATGGTAGAGAGCCTACTTTTGCTGAGTTAACAGAATTTGTATCATATAGAGCAGCAATTTTACTCAGCAGATTCGGACAGATTGCAACAGCTAGTAAACGGGTTGTAAGCAGGATGGCTTGTTTCACACAAGGATTGTCGTTCGGTAAGGTTGTTAGCAAGTCACCTTGTGTTATATGAAGAGGAAATCATAGGATTGATAAATGCTCCAACTTCTCCACATTAGCAGTCAACGATAAGTGGGCGAAAGCGCGAGAAAAAGGTTTGTGTTTTTGCTGTCTTAGAAGAGGACACAGATCTGTGGATTGTAAAGATCGCGTTGTGTGTACTGTCGAAGATTGCCGGGATCGGCATCATCCATTGTTGCATAGACCCATTCATGTTCAGGGTTGTCCGAGTGAGCGATTGCAAAAAAGGCATTGTGGGTACACAAAGTCACTAAAAGAGGATGTTTTTCTTGGCTTAATCCCTGTACGCCTTAGAACTGGGGATAAGAAAGTTTGTGGGTATTCGTTTCTAGACAATGGCTCCGATACAACTTTAATCAAGTCAAGTACCGTACGACGTTTAGGTTTGTCGTCAGAAAATACGTCGATTACCATCAAAACAGTGAACAAAAATAAGTTAACAAGATCGACAACCAAAGCCTTTAAAGCCTACTCATTAGGCGGAGACGAGTGTATATGTATTGAACAGGCTGTTGTAGTAGATGATTTGCCGGTGCATAGGCCAAGAATACCTGTGAAGGACAGTGCCGTGAAATGGTCACATCTGACGGACTTACCTTGGTTAGAATTGGTGGGTCGTGAAGTTATGTTGCCTATTGGTTGTGACGTGCCTGAAGCTCATTGGGCCCTGTACCAAAGGTTAGGTGAGTGAAAGAGTCCTTATGCTGTTAGAACACTGCCAGGATGGGTTCTTTTTGGACCAACAGGTCACAACAAACATGGGGAAAGGATCGTAAATTATATTTCTCAAATTGATGCCCCTGTGGAGCATAGCTATGAGTTAGCTGACGACTATTCCTCTGATAAATCATTGTCTCTGAATGATTCAAACGTAAGTAGCATAGTAAAGCGCGATGATTATTTTGATGAAAGTTACAAAATTGTTCCTTTACCTAGAGGAGTTGCTGAGGAAAACGTTGCTCTAATCAACAATGGGTCTGGTATGTGTAAAGCTGGCTTCGCGGAAGACGACGCTTCAAGAGCCGTATCCTCTATTGTTGGAGGAACTAGACATCAATGAGTGATGATGAGATTGGATCAAAAGGACAGTTATGTGGGAGACGATGCTCGATCGAAACGTAGTATCCTGACACTGAAGCACCAAATTGAACATGGTATTGTGACTAAGTGGGGTGATATGGAGAAGACATTTTACCATGCATTCTACGACGAGTTACGAGTGGCAACAGAGGAACATCCAGTGTTGTTGACAGAAGCTTCATCGAACCAGAAATCAAACCGTGAGATGACACGGATCATGTTTGCGACTTTTAACGCACCAGCTATGTATGTTGCTATTCAAGCGGTGTTGTCACTGTATGCATCTGGTCGTACAACTGGTATAGTGTTGGACTCAGGTGAGGGCGTGACTGACACAGTTTTGATTTATGAAGGTTATGCATTGCCTTATGTTATTTCGTGTCTGGACCTTGCTGGTAGAGATCTTACCGACTTTATGATAAACATCCTGACTGAGACAGACTGCAGTTCCTCTGTCTATTTGTGGAACATACTCAAGCGCAAACCTCCGGACAACGTTTTGTTTTATAGTAAGTTACTAGTCTTAGTGAGAAGGAGAACCTATTGAGAAGCTACGAATGCGTTGATTTCCGTAGGGGGCAGAATAGCAGCAGACTGTAGGTTAGGTTTATGGATGTACAGGCGTACTGTTGTAAGTCCTGTGCTTCCCATTGATATAGAGCAGTCAGTAAGGAGAGCCATGACAGGAATGTATTCTAAGGTGTCTTTGCGTAGTTGGAGGGATTTGGGGGGCCGGTGTAACGGAAAGAGAACGGTGAAAATCCCTCCACAAACCTTTTTGTTGGACAGTATTTTTGTTTATTTGTTTCTTCTCCCTGTCATATATTTTACCCTTTGTTCAGATATCGTTTGAGCTTTTATTATATGATTTTGACTAAAAACTTATCTTTTCGTTGCCTAATTTTCTATTGCATGTTGCCAGACTATTGACAGTGAGGTCGTGTTTGACTAAGCTCAAGGTCACGGCGTAATCTAGTGTGTGACTGTTAACCTTTTGACTGTCTGCTTGGGAGGATTTCTGGAATCCCTGCAGATAAATATTTGATCCCGTTTGTTGGGAATATATTTGTTGATTCTCAGGTATCAAATCCCTTGGTATTGACTGTTTCTTTTATTGTTTAGCACACTACTTTGCGTTAAAGAAACTTCTGACTGTATAGAACAGGCTGTGCCGTTTGAGGTCTTTTGTATTTTTGATATAATTTGTTCTATTTCCTAACTTAGAACCGTATAAATTGAGCCCAGAGTTTGTATTTTGATATAATTTAATACGAGTGTCTCAAAAGTGCTTGGCGGGCTATACAGAAGATCTGTAGTGGTATTGGGCCCTACCACGATACAATACGAAAAATAGACATTCAACATCTAACGCTGGGAAATACAGAAGACTGGAGTAGGCGGGAATAAGGAATTGAACTAATCGGGGTAGATCGTATAGCATGCCTCGGCCATGCAGACGTGGCCCCTCCTGAATTTTACCTTATATCTTTTATTCATATTAAATATATATTGTCCTATCTCTAGCCTAGGATTGTTCTCCATCATGTACTGGTAATTGTTACGATGCAGTGAGTTGGTGTAGACGATGATGTGATTTGCACGTGAGATCTTATAGATTAGGCAGTTACATGATAACAAATGTGGAAGTTTAGGATTAGGTCCATTATAATTAGAGCAGTGCTAATATCATAGTAGACCGTAATTCGACAGATCGTAGTCTGACCTATTCGAATACGTTTTGGTTCGTCAGTCCTGCGTTCAAAAGGAATACTGGTAGTTCGGTCGTTACAGTACTGTTTTCAGTACTACGTTTTATAACTACACATGATCTTATACTTTCAGCTTCTCTCTGATCCACCATCATTCATACGGTGCTTTATCCATTCATACCTTGTTTACAATCATTTTCTTTAACATATCAGAATGCTCTTGCTTAATAAGTATCTTAATAAAAGAGAATTTGGCTGAGCTTTAATACCTTGACTATTCCCCCGTGAACAATGTCTGCTCTTATTCTCATCCTTTCCTTTTCTTACATCCTTTTTCAGCCCCCTCGAGATATGCCACCGAAAACAGATATGGAAATGGTGACTTCGTCGTGCTCCGTCATTAAGCCTCAGATATTCCAGATGGATATAAGGTTGCGGCTTATAGAAGCCCCCAACTCCACATGGATTTATTCTCGACCATCAGTTGCACGTCGCAAGGCAACCTTCATAAGGCGCGCCAACCGTGATATAAACAATACGGGCCTTACTAAAACCATTTATATTCATATCTTATAAAATATCAACCCAACTGAGTAATTTACTACAGTGAAATTTGTATTTTTTTAAAAATTTGATCTTGCCTGTAAACTGTTATGCCTCATGTAACCAAGTGTTATTTGAGGATAAATTATTATTATTAATCCTTTAAACATGCGTGACTTCTTGACTGTGATCTGTTTTGGGTGACAGAGAATGGCTACTTCTTTTCTTTACAGAAGACAGATGCCTTGAGCATCAACACTGTGTCCGAGAACGTTCAGGGATTCAGCCCTGACTTCGCATACCTGAGTATTCACAGCAACGCTGTTTTTTCGTAGTCGTTCGGATACAAAATCCAGATGCTGGAGAAGAGATACTCTGTTCGGATTTGCTGTCAAGCAGTCATCTTCATATGTATATACGAGGCTGAGACATTAAAAATCATCGTCAATTAATATATGGAGATTTTGAGCAACATTTCTTAAGCCAGAAGGAATTCGCGAAAATTCGTAGATTTCAAAAAGGAGTGATGATACTGTTTTGGGAATGTCGTCTTCAGTCATGGGAATTTCGTTATACGCTTTAACCAAGTTGATCTTCGATAAAACAGTTGTACTTTTCACAGTAGCTGTCAGATCATGAATGTGAGGCAGCGGGTAACGATCAGGAGTGGTTTTCTCATTCGATCGCAGACAGTCGCCAGTTGGACGCAAACAGTTACTGTTGTTTAGGGACTATATGCTAGGGAAATGCTAATGAGCTGCTTGATAGTCGCATGGTTATTAAATCTATCATATGACCGAATTCGCTTATATCCAACTTCAGCTTGTCGAGAGCTAGTTGACGCGCTTTCGAGAATAAAGGTTGTCTTGTAGTCGTGATGTGATGTGCAACACTGCTGGTTACACACGGCAATTTCGGTGGCGTTTGGCATATCTCAGGGTACTTATCGAGTATTTGCTGGTGGCATGGATAGATCCTGTGCCTTACTGTGACTGGGGTTAATCTACACCTGTAAAAGCAAGTTATATAAACATAAATTCGTATTTCCGTCTACTAGCTTCCGTTTGCTCGTGTAGATGAGTAAATTATGATGTCGTAGGTCTATACCAATGATTGGCATAGAAATATCTACAACAACGAAGATCCAGTGAGTGGGTTTGCGTAAACCCACTTTAAGGTACACACATTGCCTACTGTATGTGGTGACCGGTTTCCAATTTTCCGTCTGAAAGTTGTAAATTGCTTTATGAAGAACGCTAATTTTTATCCCAGTGTTAGCAAGATAGCGAACTTTTGTCATCAGGTCGATGGTGTATAACAGACAGCTTTGTACGTCGGTTACGGTTGTCGGCCGGGAAGTTACCCGAAGCGTTCATCGTGTCGGTTGGTTGGGAGCTCCTAAAACTGCAGGTTTCTCCGCAGTTTCCAAAAGACTTGCTATACTTATTATGGTCTGTCTGCTATCGTCTAGAGACATGTCGTTTTCGTGAAGAACTTCGATCAGTTTGTGAGCGCATGAGGTCATGACGAATAGGAAGATGTCGTGTCAGACTATGGCAGAGTTGTGTGACGTCTTTCCGTATCATTTAAGGCTTTTGTTTGACTGAGCAGACCACAGCGTCCGAAGTTATGATGATCTCCAGTATCCGGTCGGCAGATGCAGCCAATCTGTCTACACTGTAGTTTTCAAATGAACAAGCACCGCCTGCACCTGTTGGGGGAGCTTAGACAATAAAAACTGTCTAAGCAGACCATCGTCAAAGGTCCGTTAACCAAGGACTCCTCTCATTCGTAAAAACATATCTGCTTCTGAGTCATGTTGTAGATCGATGTTGTTGAAGAGTTGGTCCAAACGTTGTCGATCGGTGAGATCTTCGCGCTTTAGAATAGCTTTTTTTGGAGTTATGTAAGGTTCTGAAACATCACTAGTAAACGTACTAGGTATGATGTAACTGTTGAAAACACTCGGTAGTGACTTCAATATTCCGAGCAATTGTGCACGTAGGTCTGCCACACCGTGTTCGTGGAAGTCACTTTATATGTAACGGAACCAGGCATCGATGTTGTCGGAACAAAATCGTATTAGCTGAAACAAGGGTGGCAGAAGAGTTTTGGTCATAAATAATTTAGGAGTCTGTTCGGTCATAATGAATCTAAATTATAGCATTTAACGAGACAAAATGTATCCAAAAATACTAACAAATCATCACAATATGCAAAAATCAAAGCAACAAGTGATAAAGCTCTAAAAAGGAACAGATTGACAGTTTAGAAATCGGTGTACTGGACCACGTTGGGATCGCCACCAAGGATGCTACAAGTATTCGGAGTTTGAAAACATATTAACCAGTAAGAACCTTTACAATTGAAATACCCTAACCCAGTCAATTCGGAAGTCAGAAGCAAAGATATATTTGATGAAATATCGATATATCGAGAAGTGATCAATCTAAGCTGGTTGGCGGTTGCAGATGTGAAGCACGCAGTACCCGCTGATGTTTTGGTGCGGATTAATGACCAAGAGCCTTTGATTAGGTGAGTCCAGTAAAACTAATATGGTCAGCACCAAGTGTCGAAGACTTACAGAGTTATTGAGTTTGGGGATTTATTTACCCTTGTGTTCATATTCTTGAGAGTTTGTGTTGGCCAGGCTCATATTTGACTGGATCCGGTTGATTTAGCACAAAACTTCTAATGGTATCGGTAAAACTGCCGACATTTTCTGAGTTGAACTGACTTGTCCTAGGATCTCAACCTCATAGTATCTTGCAATTAACTATTACAATTCCCAACCGGAACTTCCAGAACCTCAGGCTTATCCTGTCTCGGTTAACGAGACAATATGCTATCAATGTCACAAGTAATAATAGTTAGTGTAACTGATTTGAGAATCTATCTCTATCACTAAAACCCGAAATCATATCTATGTGTTGTTGTGCATCTTCATAATTTAGGTGCTTTATTTAAATTAATTTCATCCTTAAAACGACCCGTATTTTTAAAGGATCTAAACATGGAAAAGTTAGCGGGTACTCGTAAAATCTTGGAAGATTCGTTGAAACAAAAAAACTGGTTCACAGGTTTATTGGAGAAGGTGGAACAAAAGTCAGGTGTCGATAGGCTATACATCGTTACTGGTAATAATAGTGTTGAAGGGTATAATTTATGAACAGGAAGTGCTGTATTGATATTTCTGTACCTCATTTTCGGTTATGGGACGAGCTTCATTGCAAACCTTATTGGATTTATCTATCCAGCATACAGATCGTAACTTGCGCAAAATTCTTTAAATTTTTCAGGATCAAAGCATTAGAGACGTCTGATAAGGGGGACGATACAAAGTGGCTCACTTACTGGGTTGTTTTCGCAACAGTCAGTGTTATCGAGTCATTAACTGACGTATTGTTTTTCTGGATACCATTGTATTCACTGCTAAAGGTTTGTTTTTACCTGTGAATTACTCCACCCAGTCTTTATTTTTCTTGTTTATGATGATCCCAACATCACCGAACGGAGCTATCTTAATCTACGAAAAAGTTATTAGACCTAACTTTTTGGCTCACGAAAAAAATATTGATAAGTTTATTAATGAGGCATCAGATTTGGCTGGTGATTTTGGAAATGCTGGTAAGTGACATGTGTTATATGTAGTACGTATTACCGTTTACTTTCAAATCTTTGGGTTACTAGGTTGGTCTGAATAACAACAGACCACAACAATCGTACTCAGTACTTCCTTCACGGAAACTTCATCCACAAGTTGACTGACAAGGTTGTGTAAGGCAGTTGGATTAAGATCTTAGCTAGAGCCCGAGAAGTGGACGCAATTCCGTCTGACCGGTCTCGATCTTGATCGCCCTAGTCTATGAGAAAGGAGGAGATACATTTTGCAGTAACAGCAGAGAAATCGGTCCGACTGTCATAATACATGGAATATTAGCCTCAATAATCATCCAAGGGCTCGTGAAGAGTGAACTTGGGAAAACCAAACTGGTTTCAAAACTAAACGGATGTGAAGACCTAATGTTTGCCCTCCGCCAGATTCCTAAACACAGATGTACCCACCGACTCCCAACTGTGGTTCTATTTTTTAACATTAATGCAGCGTTTGGCCCCGTAAATTGACAGGTCTTATGGTTACCGAAAGGCGTTCTGATAAAGTATATCAGTGTTGCACAATCCCTGTACTCAAACACTTCGGATCAGGTCAGAGCTGATAATGAGTCATCATCAGAATCGATAACTTTAAATAGTGCTTATCAGGAGTTTACGAATTCCCTATTATTATTTAACTTTGTCGTGTACATTCGTTAAGAGATAACGCTCTCATCGTCTGGCAAAGACAAAAGCTGAAAATTACAGTTTTCTAACCATCTTAACTATCAGTGGTAGAATGTTTGAGATGCATTCCTCTCCTAAATTCAAAATATTGCTTCTGGACGGGTCTGCATCAATTTCTGAATTGATGATAGGGGGTGAAATAGTTTAGTGCATCGGTCACTTAACTTATCCTGTCTCATCAACCTTGATGGGTTTTTTGACAAAATCTCGGGACAACTTGCGAGATATTCGTCTACCATCCAATTAACGAGTTTTCTGTGCATCGTTTTGCTCTGTTTTGTTTTATCGCTGTAAAACCGAATATCTCAGAGGCGTATTCTTAGTTATATTTGGCATCTCAAACCACTTCAGCTAGAGAATTGTGAATGA